>OW285240.1:63034246-63646814 GCA_935421215.2 Melolontha melolontha
CCAGTGCTTGGAATATTTTAAAAACGTCATAAATATCATCCCTATCATGTGCTTTACTTCCAGATTTTCATGGCGTTGATTTCCAAAATCGGGTAAGTGGGCATGTGAACAATTACAACAAAACCCAATTTTTTTCGTGTTCTTCTCCAACGAGGCGTCTTTCATAAACCATGGAATGGTTAATCGACGCAATACATATTATTGGAGTGTTGAAAATCCGCACTGGTCTCGCCAAGTTGAACACCTGCGCCTTTGGACTGTCAACGTGTAGTGCGGAATAATTGGTAAAAAAGACTTCGGCCCCCACATTATTGAAAGCCACCTGAATGGTGAAATGCACCAAGACATTTTGGAAAATGAACTGGCTGTATTACTTGAAGATATTAGCTTAGAAGTGCGACAGAACATGTGGTTTTAGCATGGTGGTTGTCCAGCACACTATCCGGTGGTAGCACGTGAAGTACTTGATCGTAATTTCAATGGTCGCTGGATCGGTAGAGCTGGTTCAGTAAATTGGCTTGCTATATCACCAGAACTTACTTCGCCAGATATCCTTTTATGAGGATATCTCAAATGCAAAGTATACAATCAAGTACTAACAATACGTGAAAATAGATTTTGCGAATCAGAAATGGTTGTTTCGAAATTCAAGAAGATACACTTCTTAGTTGTCTACACTGATTTGAAATGCGGATCAATAAGTGTATTTAAGGCGAAGGCCATCATTTTGAGCACTTACTTTAATTGAAAGATGAAGAGGTGAGGGACAAACTAGTACTCTGATAAGTGAAATGCAAAGGGACTTCCATAATGAAGCACCCTGATACTTGACAGGCTAGGAGACTCAGGTTAATCAAAACACCCCAAGGTGGTACTACGTACAAGTCGTTGTTATTGGGTTCTTCTTCTTCTTCTCTGTTTTGGGTTGGACACCACCACGTCCAGGCACTTTAACACACTGCTCTTTGTACTATCCCCAATAGATCTCTCAGTTCTACTCTGTTAGTCTTGTGTCCTCGATAAAAGCCACTATCCTCCTCAGGGGAAGTTTGAGTACACTCGAAGGATCCACTAGATCTCTCCCGAAATATTTCTGTCTGAGTTCCTTCAGTTCCTCACACGTGCATATTACATGAAGGCTAGTTTCCTCCTATTTTTCACATCTCCTACACCAGGGCTCGCTAACCAAGCCCATGCTGAACAAATGCTTCCTTAAAGGACAATGTCCGGTTATTAACCCGGTAATTATTTTAATTTCTTTTTTGCTACTACGAATTAGGTTGGCTGAAAACTTTCCGTCCAGCTCCCTTATTAGTGTTTTGGTATGGAGTTGACCTTCCGTTAACCTCCATTTATTTTTATGTTATTTTTCTTGTTGGGTTGTGTTGGGTTATGCCCAAAGTAATTTATTCACCAGCAATTTACATTTTTATAGGTGACATTTTCCCAGTTATTCAAAATTTGTATAAAGTTTTTCTAAGAATTATTTTGATTATTTCCAATGAAAACGTATTTTTTATTGCACCACGTATTGCAGAATCGTATGCCCAGGTTCTCAGTGAGAGAAATTGGAAAAAAAAATTTCATGGATTACAGCTTGAACTGACAAAATGTTTCAGACAAATCCTAAGTACTTTTTCCAGTGAAATTCAAATCTGTTTTAAAATATACGGATTCCTATTTAAGATTTCAAAGTTACCCGCGCCCCACCTACATGGAGGGAGAGAGAGGGACTAATTCCAGCACTAATATATTTTCTGCATTGAATTATTAAATTTTAGATGTGGAATTCTTTTCGTGAACTATTTATTTTTAGAGATATTTGAAAGTTTTATGTTAAAAAATACACCCGGTGTAATGAATATAACAAGGGTGCCTGTATTGATCTCTGAGCAACACCATGCATCATTGGTAGGAAATGATAATTAAGCATCGTTGTTTGTTCTAATAGGTTTGTAAATTTTATCTGCAGAAAATGTGACCTGTTAGTTAGATATAAAGCTGCCCATCTACTAGTGTTAGCCTTAAGACTGTATAAATTCGTTCTCTCTGTAAGTTATATATGTTAACTACAGTCTAAAGCTTTCTGTAAGTTGCAGAAGATTCCAATCGGAGACGACACTTGTTCAATTTTATCTGAAAGTTAATTGTAGAAACCGATCAGGGCCGTCGAGGAGGACTTACTGAAACTTTGGTCTTCAAAATATCCGGAAAAGATCCATCCTCAAAAGATACATGTTTTTTGAGAATTATCTCTTCGATAGATTATTGAAAATATTCTTTGGTGTATTTTATACAGTAAAAGGATCCACCATTATAACATCATCCTTAGAGGTCAGTATATTGGAATGCTTTCTTGTATTAGTAACCATTGTATCGAAATAAATGTACTACTCCACCAAATATTATTGCTTAATTGGGTCATAAGTTCACGTTTGTACCATGATATCATAAAGGTTCTAGGACGAAGACGGTATTGAAATAGAAAATATATGTCTAAACAAAAGCCAGGTATTATAACTGAATGGTTTTGAAACTTTTTTTGACAGTGACAGTGACTGTCATTAATTAATATGTTAGAACTGCTGAAAGCAAGTTTGAATATTGAGTTTGAATAAATTCTAATATGGTTTACAATACAGTGTACAGTGTACATGATAGAACCCTATTTTCGAACTCGAGTGCGAATTGATGGAATTTGGGTTTACAGCCAACGTGTATGTTTGGATGATTTTAGAGAGCACTTCCCAGAGTTATCTGTAATTACCAAAAATTTTTATAACTGGCTTTCCGATTGTGTTTGTGTATTTCGAGAGACTGGCTCTGTGAGCTGTAAATTACGTAGTGGTAGACCAACTGTTCGTTCGGAAGAAGTTATAAATGATGTTCGCCACCGTATTGAAAATGTACCCACAAAACCTTTGAAACGGCTTTCTCAAGAGATTGGATTGGTAGACTACCCTAGACTTCTTGCTTACTGCCAGTGGTTTGCAAATAATTTAATGCAAGACAATGAGCTGCTAAACTTGGCACTTTTCAAAATAGACATAAAACTACGGTTCAAATCTTCACTTTTTAATAACGAGTGATCATTAAAATTCTCGTTCAAGTAAGCCATGTACACAAAAAGTATGTCCTAACTTAAGTTATTAGAGGAGATCTGTCATTATAATTTCAAACGTCATGATTGTTAAAAAATAATTTGAAATGCTGACTTTTATATTAAATATATTTATAATTTTTATACAAAGTAATAGAATATTATAAAAAATGTGTAAAATGTTGACCATTCTCCACCATGCATAATCGCACTCTATTTCGTAGAGCATTGAAAACATTGATCAGTATTTGCGGTGAGTTATTGATGTGTTCACATTTTTCTATGATTTTATGTCTTAACTCTTGTAGATTATTAATTGGTGTTTCATAAATAATATTCTTTATGTATGGCCACATAAGAAAATCCATGACTGTTAAATCACACGATCGTGGTGGATATGGAATCGCTGTATTTCTACTTATTATCCTATCGCCATAAAATTGTTGCAAAAACTGAATATTTTCAAGTGTAACGTGAGATGTAGCCCCATCTTGTTGAAAATATCCGACCTGGAGTTCATCATTAGTCAATTGATTAGTAAAAACACTGAGAATTTCGTTACGATATTTCTCCGATGTTATCATGCCCTCCAAGAATATTGGTCCTATTAATCGGTGACGACTCATACCTACCCATACGCCTATTTTTTCTGGATGTAGAGCAACTTCTCTGTAGAAATGAGGATTTTCACTGGACCACATACGCATATTTTGCGAATTAACATAACCTTTCAAATAAAACCAAGCTTCATCGGTGAAAGAAGTATGATTTAAAATATTGTCTGTCATTGTTTGAATAAACCTTTGGCAAAATTGTGTTCTTTTTTCATAATCCGTAGGTAATAGATTTTGTACAGAAGTTAATTTATATGGACACATGTGCAAGTTCTTTTTTAAAATTTTTTGACATGTTCCATACGAAAGCCCTACTTGTTGCGAAACTCTGCGAATAGATGTTTGAGGAGATTCGTTAATAATTTGTCTGACATTTTCAATTACGCCGCGACTTCTCTTGAGAGGAGGACCGCTTCCTTTTTTCCTAAAAATTCTGCCTGTTTGACGAAAAAGATTTACACAATGCATTAGCGTATCACGGAAAGTTTTATAGCTAGGAACAGTATTTGGATATCTCTCTTCAAACTCCGCAAGGCAATTTTCTATTGAATGCTGCCAAATACCATCAATTTTTTGAGATGTCAGGAAGTAACATTCTACCATAAACGCTTTATGCATATCATTAAATGCCATTACTTTTTCTTTTGATGAAACTTTAAAATATATATTTGTCACTGACAGATGTTTGAAATAACATCTTAATGACTAAAGCTACGACATAATTTTTATATACACGGCCAGCTACGTGTGAAAATTTTAATGATCGCTCGTTATATAATCGTAACACGACTATTGTTTCGCCAGCACAGTAGCTTCCTTAGGTACTTATAGCTATAGAGTACGTTAAAAACTAAATTTAAAAATATATATAAAATCAACAAGGTTGGTATTATTTTACGTTTTTAAAGAAATCTATGAATTTAAACAAGTATTATAGTGAGAAAATGTGGCTCATCTGGTCGGCCCTAACTGTTATACAAGGTGGTCCATAAAGATATTAACTTTTTGAATAGAATTAAAAACAATACAAATTGATCTACTTTAACAAATTTATTTTTAAGGCTTACAAAAATAACGGGAAATTTTTTTTTTTTAAATTACGGTATCTAAATGTGCCCCATTTGTGTCCAGGCACTCTTGAAGACGACCTCTCCAATTTTCCATAACGCGGCGGCAAGTATCTGCAGTTATGCCTTCGATTTCTTGTCGAATATTGTTCTTTAGTTCCTCCAGAGAGGCGGGGCGGTTGCTGTACACTCTACTTTTGAGATAACCCCATAAAAAAAATCACAGGGACTCAAGTCAGGGCTTCGGGGGGGCCACTCAATCTCTTTGAGAAATCAGTCTTCCCGGAAAAAGCCCCTGAACGACAGGCAAAGAAAGATTGGAAGTGTGGCAGGTGGCTCCGTCCTGTTGGAACCAGGCGTCCTGAGTGTATCCTTCAAATTCTTGAAGAGCAGGAGTGAGGAAAGTTTAAATCATGTCTACATAACGCCGAGAATTTACAGTGACTGTGCGACCTTGTTGGTCTTCGAAAAAAAAAGGGCCAATTATTCCGGATGCCGACATTGCAGTCCATACTGTGACCTTCGGACTATGCAAAGGCCTTTCATGTTTCTGTTTAGGGTTTTCACTATTCCAGTAGCGACAATTTTGAGTATTGACGTGGCCATTTAGGTGGAAATGGGACTCATCGGAGAATAAGATGTCGACTGCTGCTGGAATTCGGTTCCTTATTTCGTTAGCGAATAAAACTCTATTAGCGGGATCTGTAGCCTTCAGTTCTTGCACTATTTGAACCTTATACGGATGCATGCCTAAATCTTTGTGAAGAATGCGAAGAACCGAGGTTCTCGTCACATTTAAAGCAGCTGCGCTTTCGAGTTGATACGGTTGGTTGGTCGCGCACAGACTGACTCACTCTCTCGATGTTCTCAGCGGTTCTCGCCGACCTTGGACGTCCTAAAACGCGCTTATTTAACGTTGAACCAGTTTCCTCAAACTTATTAACCCATTGCTTAATCAGCTGAATGCTTGGACATTGCTGAATATCGTGCAAATTGAAGTGTTGTCGATATCTTCGGCGCGCAATGGTGGCAGAATTGTTGTTACGGTAATATTCGCGCACACAAAACGAGCGCTCCTCTCCTGTGTAGCGCTGCATGATGACTAAGTTTCCCAGAGCCGAGCTATCGTTTAAGACCGACCCCACCTCCTCCACCTTTCGTATAAAATTTTCTACATCACAAGCAAATATAAACAACTTTTTGGACCACCTTGTATTATAGAGTACTAAACATGTTTACGCATAAAATTTGTTTTAATAAACTAAATGCACATTTCTATTATCGTCTAAACAGATTTTAAGTGAATAAATTTAACAAAGGCGAGTTATTTAAATCTAATTGGTCATTAAGTAAAATTTGTGAGTTTTTTAATTTATTGATTTCTAAACTTTCCAGTAAATTGACATTTTTCTCTGATGAAGCGTGGTTTCATCTTTCGGGGTACGTCAATTTTCTAAATACTCGGATGTTGAGTAGTGAAAATCTTCATATTTTTCTTAAATCGTTTTTGCATACTGCAAAACTTGGTGTGTCGCCATAGAATTGTTGTACCTATTTTATTTTTAATTTTAAAATTAATGGTGAAGAGGTATAGAAACATTTTGAATGAATTTATTGAACAGCTACACGAAGATGAATTACAATATGGTTACTTCCAGTATGATGGTGCAACGGCATACACAACACCTGAAAATATTACTTTTCTTCGTGAATTTTTTTACGGTTGGATTATAAGTTTATATACGGAAGTTGAATTTCGTATTTCCTTACCTAAATAATATAATATTTAAAATTCCTGTTGCTAATTTTGCAAGATCTGCAGCAAAGGATTATTGAAGAATGTGCATGAATAACGCCCACAATGCTGCAAAATGCCCTTAACAGCATGAGAAAGCGTATAAATTTCGGAATTGAAATAATGGAAAACAATTTCAACACTTGCTTTAATTTTGCCTTCTTTTATTAACAAATTGAATACCAGCTGAGCTTTTTGTTTTATTATATCTTTAAATCAATGAAATATTTATTGATGTCACAACGACAGTGTCAAAATGATTTTCAAAAGTTAAAGTTTAGTTACGGGTGTGATAATGTGGGTTAAGTTCAGACATATATTATATTTTCTATTTCAATGCCATCTTCGTCGCAGAAGCTTTATGATATCATAGTAACTACCTTGTATCTTATATCTATTGACATATATTCAGAGTCTAACAAAGATTAACTTTCAACTTTAACATCAAACGATTTTTTATTGTGCAGACGGTAACACAAGAGCCTGTGACTATTTTTCCTTAATAGACATTGGCCCTTCCAACTATAGCTTGTTTTGTTTCGTTATTTATAGGTCTTTTTAACTGGGAAAATATTTGATTAAACCACAATAACGACATTAATTATTACTAGACTTTGTATTTAACATTAGGAATTTATTCGCTTAAAATTATCTGCTACTAAACAAAATTTTTAATAACTGGAGCTGCTCTAAATATTTACTTATCTGTACAGAAGTACATGTTGTATAAATGTACGTTTTTGAAATGAGTAAATAGAATTTTTTGTAAATATTTAGTCTTCAATAAACTGAGGATCCCAGATCTGAATTAATAAATATGGATATACTTTATAGCAAAAAAAAAAAATGGAACATATCAGAGTTGTAAAACCTCACCATTTTTATAAAACCAAAACACTTTTAGTAATACCAAAAATATGATTAAAAATCGGGTATAGAGAATACAATACAAATTCATATTTGTGTGAGAATTGTTATTTAGACATGCAGACATGTGTTTCGTCCTACTATAAACTCCTTAGTTCATGATGGTATTAGATAATTCATAACAACAACTCCCTTACCGCATGCAGTTAAATCAAGATAACTCAGCGCTACACATCGCTACTCATCGCCTAACGTCATCACCAACGCCAAACCAAATAGCTCCATCCGCATGACAAGTGCAAGACTTAGCAAGTGGCAGTCGACTTATAATGGAGACGCATTAATACAGTTTCTCATCCTCTACGACTGTGATCGTCCGATGAAAACCGTGTTACACTTATCAAGAAGATGGCAATGGTTGCTTTGACGTTCGTGATATTGATATTATTAATGAGCGGTGCTGAATTTCCTTCCAGGATGTCTTTTATGGCTTGACTGTATACAGTACCTAATCAAGTTGTTGTTGTGAAAGATGTCTAACCAAGCATTGACAACTGACAAGTCTGTAGCAAAACGAAATACGTGTCTGCATGTCTGGATAGCAATTTTCAGACAAATATTTACTTATATAGTGTTTTTCATATGCGATTTTGAATCAACACACACTGAAAAGTAAGCAGTTATTTAGTAACATGTACTTCACTGTGAATGCTTGAACAAGCTAAGGTGCTGAGAGATGTTGACTTCATTGCAGCCAGAAAACAAGAGAGAGTTTCTGTAATAGAAGGCTCGTTGTAGAAGGGCAGTTAAGGGTAATCAATCATATTGAAACTAGTCATGTCTTAAAAATTAAGAATTAATTAAAGACGCGAGCTAAAGGGTTGTAATGTTAATAAAATGAATATTATTAAAATATTCTTTGCGAAAAATACTTTAGAATAATATGTCACATGATATGGGTTAGATAAAGTTTAAAATAGTGATTTAAATGTCTATATTAAAATTATGTTAACATTAATACGGAGTCGGTATCATTTCGATATGTCGAATG
Source organism: Melolontha melolontha (assembly GCA_935421215.2). Taxonomy (NCBI): domain Eukaryota; kingdom Metazoa; phylum Arthropoda; class Insecta; order Coleoptera; family Scarabaeidae; genus Melolontha; species Melolontha melolontha. The sequence continues at coordinate 63,042,741 of OW285240.1, forward strand.
TGACCTTATCAATTTTTAATAATTTAAATTTCATATACTCGTAAATAATATAATTTAAAAATAGAATTAAAAACATTCTCAATATATGCGAAGTGTAACAACATAAAATTTTAAAACTAAATATAAAAATTATAAATGATGAATACTGGTACCGCGTTTGGTTTCAAAATTTTTTTTATTATTTAGTTTCAAAACATAGATATAGAAACAATTGGTTTAAAGATTATATTTCGAATATTTGCGTCATAAATCCTTAGTGTACATATTTAAATGTTATGTAAGGAACAGTTTCAATAAAGGATGCCGCAATTAATTTCCCTGTATGGTATTCTCCTGAAATTTACATTTAGCTCAATCCATTCTCACATACGCACCTAATAGCGTACCACAAAATCTCGACTACACTGGGTAATTAAAGATACCATCATCTCTTCAATATCGCCTTTGAACCAGAAATTTCCCTTTCAAGTTTATCCCACGCAAACAAACAGCGACTACTTAAATTATACATCTTACATCTTTGTATTGAGTGGTGGCATTAAAATTATTTGAGAAACGAGCCTGGTATATGTGACGGATAGAAGGAGGATGGAGGATAAAGCGCTACCCCACAACATTGCCTTCATTAAGTATTCAACGACACCCTTACAATACAAAACGACCATCGACAGAATGAACGAGAACTTTCCACGCTCGTTACACATCGAATAGTTCGTACGTGACGCAATGTGCTTGCATTAAACTGTTCTCACAAAACACCTTCGGTTTATGTTAAGATGGATTTTAACGTCTAAAATGCAAAATATGCACATTCGCTGTATATTCTGTAAACGCAAATACGTAGCAAGATGCATTATGGTATCTTTTTTATATTTACTACAGCGCTTACAACGATTAAAAAGTAATTTGCATAAATATGTGCATTAGCTTTGTTCATGACATCAAGGCAATAATTACATAAATCCACAAACATTTTCGTATTATTTTTTAAATGAAATAAAACTAGTAATTAAACTTCAAACTCAACTGTAGATAAGATTTCAGTTAATGTGTTTGATCACGCAACTAGTAGTTACAGCCCCAATAAAATTACAAACCTTGTTCGATTTCAAGTAAAAAAATCAGTAAATTTTGGGGCTGATGTACCTATAATGTGCAAGCGATTTTATTTTCAAGCGTAAATGATAAACGAGACGGTTTAATTATATCAATACGTTATGCACGTATTACGCATTTGTTACAAATGAAACAGACATGCAATATACATATCTGTAACTGTACACATGCACAATACACCTCGTATTTTCAGCATTTACTTCTGCTTAAGACACGTGTTTCTGCCATCTAAAGGCGTCATCAGTCAAGCTAGTGAAGCAATGTAATACAAATGATACAAATCTTTTTAAGAACAGATTTGTATCTATATATACATTTACGCTGAAATCGCCTACAAGATATAGCAAATTTCGTCCTATAAGTTGGCACTGTTTAATAAGTGACATCTGACGGACGAAAGATACTATGCCGAAAAAGGCGACCTTTTGCTTGACCAGCTATGCTGGTACATAAACGAAAAAATACGTATAGGTGTAGTCCATTAACACGAGCCAGATGGCGATAAATATACGAAAAGGTTTAATTATATCAATACGTTATGCACGTATTACGCATTATAGGACGAAATTTGCAATATCTTGTAGGCGATTTCAGCGTAAATGTATATACAGATACAAATCTGTTCTTAAAAAGATTTGTATCATTTGTATTACATTGCTTCACTAGCTTGACTGACGACTGCTATAGATGGCAGAAACACGTATCTTAAGCAGAAGTAAATGCTGAAAATACGAGGTGTATTGTCCATGTCTGTTTCATTTGTAACAAATGCGTAATACGTGCATAACGTATTGATATAATTAAACCTTTTCGTATATTTACCGCCATCTGGCTCGTGTTAATGGACTACACCTATACGTATTTTTTCGTTTATGTACCAGCATAGCTGGTCAAGCGAAAGGTCGCCTTTTTCGGCATAGTCTCTTTCGTCCGTCAGATGTCACTTATTAAATAGTGCCGCCTTATAGGACGAAATTTGCTATATCTTGTAGGCGATTTCAGCGTAAATGTATATACAGATACAAATCTGTTCTTAAAAAGTTTTGTATCATTTGTATTACATTGCTTCATTAGCTTGTCTGACGACGCCTATAGATGGCAGAAACACGTGTCTTAAGCAGAAGTAAATGCTGAAAATACGAGGTGTATTGTCCATGCGTACAGTTACAGATATGTATATTGCATGTCTGTTTCATTTGTAACAAATGCGTAATACGTGAATAACGTATTGATATAATTAAACCTTTTCGTGTATTTACCGCCATCTGGCTCGTGTTAATGGACTACACCAATACGTATTTTTTCGTTTATGTACCAGCATAGCTGGTCAAGCGAAAGGTCGCCTTTTTCGGCATAGTCTCTTTCGTCCGTCAGATGTCACTTACTAAATAGTGCCACCTTATAGGACGAAATTTGCTATATCTTGTAGGCGATTTCAGCGTAAATGTATATACAGATACAAATCTCTTCTTAAAAAGATTTGTATCATTTGTATTACATTGCTTCACTAGCTTGACTGACGACGCCTATAGATGGCAGAAACACGTGTCTTAAGCAGAAGTAAATGCTGAAAATACGAGGTGTATTGTCGATGTGTACAGTTACAGATATGTATATTGCATGTCTGTTTCAAGCGTAAATGATAAATTAAATATATTATTATACTTATTTCTTATATCACACTTAGGCAAATAGGCAAATCTATTTCATTCTGATACATTGGATAACTGAATGTCAAGACATCAAATTACGTATATTACCATAGTAACGTTAACAATTGTATTTGTATTAAGGAAAGTATTACCTATAATGAGATTTTCTAGCTTAGTGCTTCCAGAATTTATATTTCTCAATATAATGGATTTATCTTTCATCACCCACTTCTTTTTTTATAAAAAATATCCTGCTACTTATTTTTATGTCGCATTTCAATATAATTTTTTTCTATTTTGCGTTCGAAATGAACTCGTTATGAAACCCAAAACAGTATCGAAATGAGCTTCATTTCGATAGTTTTTTTTTCCATTTTTCAACGTTGGCGTTGTTCGAACACAGAAATAAATATCATTGCTGTCATTTGTTTTAAGAATTTAAGTACATTTGACAGATATGATATATGTTCGTACTCTACACAAACAACGTATATTGTATACAATTGACAACAATATATATTAGTTTCGAAGTCACTCATGTTTATTTTTTTAAATAAAATATAAAGTCATGTTAACGAAAATTAATAAATAATATATAATATAATATTGTTCGCGGATAGCAAGATTTAAATTTGATAATGTCAAGTATCAATGTGACCAACTGCATGCTTTATATAAAAATAAAACTCTGAACTTCCAAACTAAATAATTCCAATTTATTAATGTAAAAAATGCAAAATAGAAAAAATAGTATAAAAAAGCTCGTTTCAAAAGGCCGTTTGCCGCACTCGCTCTTTAGAAAACTCGCCGCTATCGCGGCTCGTTTTCTAAACTGATCTCGTGCGGCAAAATGGTGCCTTATGAAACTTGTTTTTTAATACACTATTTTAACATTATTTCCAATGAAAACATTTTCACACTTTATGTCACACTTAGGCAAATAGGCAAATCTATTTCATTTTGATACATTGGATAATTGAATGTCAAGACATCAAATTACGTATATTAGCATAGTAACTTTAAAAATTGTATTTGTATTAAAGAAAAGTATTACCTATGATGAGGTTTTCTAGCTTAATGCTTCCAGTAATTATATTTCTCAATATAATGGATTTATCTTTCATCACCCACTTCTTTTTTTATAAAAAATATCCAGCTACTTATTTTTATATCCCATTACAATATAACTTGTTTAATTAGTTAATTGACGAAGGAGATATTTGTTGAAACTTCATTATAACGATAAGAAATAAGTAATTAAACTTCTAGTTTCAAAAATTCTTTTATTGTAAATACCACTACAATAAAAGAATTTTTGAAGCTAGAAGTTTAATTACTTATTTCTTAGCGTTATCTTTTTTAACATTATTTCCAATGAAAACATATTGTTATGTATCAGAATAATTGAAACATACATGAGTAGGTAAACCCCACCAGTTTTGTATAATACAAAGGTATTTTTAATAATATAAAATATTATTAAAAATCTGGTGTGAAGAACACAAATACAGGTTCACAAAAAATATTAATAGTGAACCTGTATTTGTGTTCTTCACACCAGATTTTTAATAATATTTTATATTATTAAAAATACCTTTGTATTATACAAACCGGTGGGGTTTACCTACTCACGTATGTTTCAATTATTCTGATACATTACACATGCGGTTAGTCCGTAGTATGAGTGAAGACACAAACAAAATGCAGTTTCTAGAGAGATTGGCTGTGCCACGTTTGGAAGCGCGTCGTTACTTCACATTGGTTATGTGGACGGGGCGAGGTATTTCGGCTGTCTGACAACAGGCAGCGCTGAATTTACTTCTACGCCCGGTCTGGATAATTTCGGTGATGTGGTGATGTGGTTCTTTTTTGTGAATGTGTCTGAGGATATCCTTTCTCCAACAGGGGCGTACCGACGAGCCTGTAGAAAGGCGAAATACGTATCTACGTCTCTGGGGAGGGATATGTTCGGACACGTTCACAAAAAATATTAATAGTGAACCTGTATTTGTGTTCTTCACACCAGATTTTTAATAATATTTTATATTATTAAAAATACATAATGTTATACCTATTTTCTGCTACTGTCATATACAGTTCACATATTGCTGTGCATTTCGTTTGTTGAATATAAGTGAAGTAAATGATGGTATGTGGGCAGTTACTCAAGCATATCTTTCCTTAGACTCTGTTTGTTGTCACGGGTTGTTTTTTCCTTTCTGTATTTCTAGTTCACTTTGTTTTTTTCTTTTGGACGGTTCGATATATAGATATAATTTCCGTATAGTATAATTGTTTCTTATTTATAATTGCATTTTTAATGTCACAATTGTTCCTATGTTCAGGCTATTATCTCGAATATAATTTTTAAGGAAGTCAATTTAATTAAGGATATTGGAGTAATATGTAATTAATATTTCTATTATTAATTATTTGTCTTATTTAGTGCATTTTTATTGTTGTCTAGCTGGTATATTCCTTATGTGTAACTCTCCTTTTTGATGTCAGCGCTAACTATGGATGTTTCGAGGAAGTATATACCTTGATCTTTTTATTCATTCTTTGTCGGGAAATATACATTCTTCTCGCTTGGCCTGTCGACGAAGTAACACGTGTTTCAATATTGTAAAATTTTTATGGTTTTCAAAAAGTGCCTTGAGTGCTACGGCTATCCGGATATAATGTCATATTTATTTATTAGGTGGTATAATTGGTTAATGAGTTAATTAGATTGCCACTTGACGCTATTTAGCGGATTTGAGACTTTACCGACCATGTGGTTCTTCATTTTCTCTTTTAAATAAGTTGGTTTCCCTTTTGTAGGTGAGTTCTTTTCTTTTTGTGTTCATCTTTACTGACATCGTATATTTAGCCAGAGTTTTGAAACATTGCGTTTTCTTAATTATTTTGAAGGGTCTTGGTAAGAGGTGATTAGCCTCCGCCATATTTTTATATACCATGCTGGCTTTCATTGGGATGGAACCATTTTAAACCTAATTGGAGGATATTAATTTCTATGAAGAGAAATCTTGGATGTATGTTTACGCAGAAGATATCGATCTGTGCTATCTTACGTAGAGGTATTTTTTTTTGTATGACTTTCCTTTATGCACTGATCTTGAAAAAAATCAGCGCAGATATATTTTAGTCGTTATGGTCATGATTTCGAAATTTTAAAGTCATTTAAACTGCATAGAAAGTGTAGTTTAATTCGTAAATGTATGTACAACTTCAGTTAAATTGTTTTTTTTTGTACGTGATACACGTAATTTTATAACCGAATTTAATTGATTATTGTTTATTTATTTAGATATTAACATTCATATATTTGTTACTTAAACATTTATAAAATTTAATTCACGAATGTTTTATCGCTATAAGCATTTCTTCTTATATAGTTTATTTTTAACAATAGTTCAGGAACGTTTTTAATCTTTATCGTTACAAAAAAATATTCTAAGATAATCCTTTGTATTAAATTAATGCCTCAATTCAGATATTTCACGTAATGCTAATTCATGAATTTTAACTTGATGATTAATTAGTTAAATTTTCACCATTACTAAGAAAACTATGTAACTGTTTTTATTTTATTTGCTTATTTTTTTGCTATTACCTTGTGATACACCCAAGATGTATTTTACAATATTTCTTGACTATGATTTTAAATTGAATTTATATTCTATTAATTCTATTAAATTTTATTACTAATCTCGTAATATATACTGGGTGTTTAACACCTATGTAAAATTCAACCACAGATCTGAAGCCGAATTACAATTTTTGATCCTAGGTTAAAGTTAATTGTAGTATCGATTAATTAATTAATTATCATAATTTTGATGTATTTTGCGGAATAATTAAAATTTATCTGATTTTGGAGTTTTAAATTTAATTCAGTATAGCTCATGTAATTTTTCTTTTCTTTTGTAATATGTTTAATAATATATTGAGCTGACATACCGGGTGATTGATATCCCTGCGTAAATTTGTCATAATTTAACTATTAACATTTTCTGTTGATTTTAAGCAAGTTGTGACTTCTTATACTCTTGTTATATATATTTTTGCTGATTTTGTCCAATATACGAATTACATATTTCCGATTCTTTTTTGTTTTATTGGGTTATTGTTCGCTTAATCCCTTCGAATTTATTTGGCTTACATTCGTCAGCTTCTGTGTTAGCTGTGCAAGTTTAGATTATAAGCACGGTGGCGCCTATTTTTAAAAAGAACCTTGCTCGCTTCTAAACTGGCTAGCGTCTCAATTTATGATCTCCAGGGTATTAGTGTGTGGTAAGTTGGTAAGTCGTTAGGATTTTAAGATATTAGGAAATGTGCGCGTAACAAATGTTTCTTTTCCAGGCCATTTGTAGTTTAAAATTTGTTACGCGCGCCTTTCTGTGGTGTCCTTCTATCTAATAGAAGAGATAATGAGCGTCCTTGGCGCAATTATGTGTATATACCTTACGGTTATCCAGGTTATAATGCTCCTGCTGCTCATTTGGTTCATCAATGTATATTAAAAAATAGTAAAAATCTAACAAATAAGTTGATAAGGCAACAAATTTAACGCCATATGGTATTTTCTTGTTTACTTAATGTTGAGAATTTTTGATAAGTTAATATAGACTAGACCAAATATTAAAAAAAATAATAATCTAATATCGTTAGAATTTATTTCTCATAAGGAGAACATTACGTATTTTCAGAAACAGGCACACTTTCTTAGTGTACAAGTTTGTCAAAGGATCTGAAATTGCTCATTAAGTTTAATTCAATTTGTTAATCTTAACTAGAAAAGTAGAATTAAGCTGCTGACATATTTATATTTTTTATTAGCACTACCAGTGCTGATATTTTCAACAAAAAGTTAATTATTTTGCTTGGGAAAGTCTCTAAGTAAAGTGTTTATTCAGATAATATAATTTAGTAGAAAACAATTTAATCATATGAGAGTTAATTGCTTGAGATATTTCTCTTGAATGATCGTAATATTAAACTAATACTATTTATAAAATAAGTAAGCGAAGGTATTCATTTAAGTTATTTTTTTACAAAACTGCTGATGCAAGTAGATGTAGCATTTCGCAAAATAGTCTTCATATGCGATAATAATTAGCATGGCAGTTATGATGCTAATTTAACAAACGCGCTTTATCACAAATTTAATGTATTATGAGACAGGACATTAAACTAAAGGAAATTCTTAGAATTTCACATTAAATGAAAAAACTCCAAATAACTTTATTTTCTTACTCGAAAGCTTTTAAATATTTAAGAAACGAGGGGAATTTCTTCTTACTTCGCAACACTCGTTCACTAAGTGATAGAAAATACATTATTAATGGAAGGTATGAAATAGATATATATAGTTTGACGTACCTACTCGCCTACATATGAAAAATTTAATTTCAACGAATAATCTAAAACCAGTAAATATTTATAACTGATGTGTACCGAACATTTATGTAAAATTATAATTTGTTAATAGTACTTGTTTTAAAACAAGGTGAAATTTTTCCGCAGGTTAATTTTATAATAATAATAAAAACAAATAAAATGAATTATATGATATAAAATATATACAAGTTGTTATAAGTACGATGTTTATTTATATTACAAGTTAATTTATAGTTGAAATTAATATAATATTATATTACGACTGGCTCGGCTCAGATTCATGTGTTACGTATACTATTCCTACCTTTGGTGTTGCGCAAGGTACGGGCTATCTAATTTCTTCATTAACAACTATCGTCATTTTTAGCTCCCCAGTTTTTACCTATGTTGATTATCAGAGAGCGGACTCGAGCGATTGATGATTCATAGCCCATAGGCGTCTGCCTTGTATTCGCAATAGGTTTGTTTCTAGAAGCGATTCGTGAGTTTCGAACAATTTCATACGTGTGGCCAAATGCATAAGTGGCACGTATCTACATATGCCGCTAATATGTATTTGTCAATGCACAACAGAGGGAATGTAATAAACGGTTTGGGAACCGGCAGCAACTACTGCTGAAGCAAAAGTAATGCTAACAAGCGAATTGCGTATCGAATTTTGAATAACAATAATTTAAAAAGAACAAAAACTCAAAACTATGTATTTTCTGTGAAACATTGAAAATGTAAAACATTATTATGAACAACTTTTGACTAACTGTGCCTAGAATCAACTGCTTACAAAGAACACAGGTCAGCATAATTTTCGCTATCGCTAATAGATCTACGGAACTAAATCTCTTTAATTACTTCCAATATATTTAATATCTTACAAAAGTATTTTTAATAATATAAAAAATATTATTAAAAATGGGGTGTGAAGAACACAATACAAGTTCATTTATGTATTTTTGAATGTATCTTCTCCAAAGACGTAGATACGTATTTCACATTTCTACATGTTCGTCGGTACGCCCCTGTTGGAGAAGAGACACATTCAAAACAAACATAACTACGTTACTATCTAGCCGAAATTATTCAGACAGAGCGTGAAGGAATATTCAGCGCTGTCTATATAATAACAGCCGAACTAGACGTGTTTTTTATAGTCGGTAACCACCGTATCTATAAAAAACTGTATTCTCGTGTCTTCACTACTTGTCGGCGTGAGCCGAATGTGTATATGACAACATAATTTGAAACATACTTGAGTGGGTAAAACCTCACTAAATTTGTATAATACAAAAGTATTTTTAATAATATAAAAAATATTATTAAAAATGGGGTGTGAAGAACACAATACAAGTTCATTTATGTATACATAAATGAACTTGTATTGTGTTCTTCGGACACCACATGTTACACAGAATGTGTGTTTTTGAAAACCAAAAAAAAAACGTTACTTGAAAAAGACTGAATAATAATAAAAGTCGAAACATCGTAGAATAAAACAGCAAAATGCAATAAAAGGTCGCTAAACCAATAAAAAGTCTATTATTTTTAATATTAAGATATATATATATATATATATATATATATATATATATATATATTTAGTGTTTAAAGAATTTTGTTTTTCTTTTTTATTTTATTGGCCGTGTTTTAATATTAAAAATAATAGATTTTTATTGGTTTTAGCGACCTTTTATTGAATTTAGATGTTTGTTTGCGACGTTTCGACTTTTATCAATTCAGTCTTTTTCAAGCATCTGGAAACAAGAATCATTACAATGAACATGAGAACTGTTTGTTTTGTGTGATATAACAATTAAATTAACAATTTTAAATTTAAAATTATATTAAGAAATGAATTACGAATTAGGTTAGTGTTTTACGTTGAAAATTAAATAACATTAAATTAAAATAGCTTAGAATGGCAGGGGGACATTTATGTGATTAATATCTGTATGAATTAATTGGAGACTTAACAATTATTAACAATTTTAAGTTTAAAATTAGATTAAAAATGATTACAAATTGAGTTAACATTTAACGTTGAGAATTACATAAAATAAAAATAAGAATAGCTAAACTGAACAGGTAGGAAGACATTAAGGTGATTAACAACTGTATGACTGATTGGAAAGTTGAATTACAATACAATAAGTAAAGAGAACAAAGAAAAGACAAATAAAACTCACATTTGTTGTTTGTTTTACACGGGTACGCATTCATGTGACACATGTGTTTGGACATCCGGGACCAATTTTCTTAGAATGAACGTGCTTGTGCGGATTTTGTAAGTGAACTAATACTTTAGTTTGCGGGGGTTTAATTTCTGTTTTTTGGAATGAGCATGGTAGTCAGGACCGTATTTAGGGGTATAAGTTAACGTTGATATTTCTAATGGGAGCTATTTTTTTCCCGTTTTTGTCTTATGCGTGCATTTTTTTTTTTTTTGATTTTTCTATTGTTTTATGAGAGGGTAATAGAGTTTTGAAAGCCCATCGATTTCGTTCCTGTCGTTGATTGTTTTGCTATTTTTGAAAATGTGTATCATTTCTAAGACCTCTCTAGCTTTTGTGTTCTTTTTTTGTGTTATTACTTTGGTGTTTTCAAAATCAAAATTATGTTTTAGTGTCAATTGGTGTTTTTTAAAGCAGTTTGATTTTTTGCGTATTTGTGACCTTTCAATCTTTCTTGTAGTAACTGTTTTGTTTGGCCTATGTATATTTTGTCACACCCTATATAACTGGTTTATCCGAAAAATTAGACAACATATTCAAACCATTTAATTTTAAAATAGCACACCAAAGCGGTAAAAACCTAAAATTCCTACACACCAAACTTAAAGACTCAATACCTACACTAAAACAATCACACACAATATACAACATACCCTGCAAAGACTGTGACAAAATATACATAGGCCAAACAAAACAGTTACTACAAGAAAGATTGAAAGGTCACAAATACGCAAAAAATCAAACTGCTTTAAAAAAACACCAATTGACACTAAAACATAATTTTGATTTTGAAAACACCAAAGTAATAACACAAAAAAAGAACACAAAAGCTAGAGAGGTCTTAGAAATGATACACATTTTCAAAAATAGCAAAACAATCAACGACAGGAAAGAAATCGATGGGCTTTCAAAACTCTATTACCCTCTCATAAAACAATAGAAAAATCAAAAAAAAAAAAAATGCACGCATAAGACAAAAACGGGAAAAAAATAGCTCCCATTAGAAATATCAACGTTAACTTATACCCCTAAATACGGTCCTGACTACCATGCTCATTCCAAAAAACAGAAATTAAACCCCCGCAAACTAAAGTATTAGTTCACTTACAAATTCCGCACAAGCACGTTCGTTCTAAGAAAATTGGTCCCGGATGTCCAAACACATGTGTCACATGAATGCGTACCCGTGTAAAACAAACAACAAATGTGAGTTTTATTTGTCTTTTCTTTGTTCTCTTTACTTATTGTATTGTAATTCAACTTTCCAATCAGTCATACAGTTGTTAATCACCTTAATGTCTTCCTACCTGTTCAGTTTAGCTATTCTTATTTTTATTTTATGTAATTCTCAACGTTAAATGTTAACTCAATTTGTAATCATTTTTAATCTAATTTTAAACTTAAAATTGTTAATAATTGTTAAGTCTCCAATTAATTCATACAGATATTAATCACATAAATGTCCCCCTGCCATTCTAAGCTATTTTAATTTAATGTTATTTAATTTTCAACGTAAAACACTAACCTAATTCGTAATTCATTTCTTAATATAATTTTAAATTTAAAATTGTTAATTTAATTGTTATATCACACAAAACAAACAGTTCTCATGTTCATTGTAATGATTCTTGTTTCCAGATGCTTGAAAAAGACTGAATTGATAAAAGTCGAAACGTCGCAAACAAACATCTAAATTCAATAAAAGGTCGCTAAAACCAATAAAAATCTATTATTTTTAATATATATATATATATATATATATATATATATATATATATATATATATATATATATATTAAAAATAATAGACTTTTTATTGGTTTAGCGACATTTTATTGAATTTTGATGTTTTATTAAACGACTTTTCGACTTTTATTATTATTCAGTCTTTTTCAAGTAACTAGAAACAAGAATTAATACAATGAAATATACAAAAAAATATAAAACTAAGACTTAATAAAATTTATAACACAACAAACGGCCACAACAAAAACAAAAAAACCAATGAATTAACATATATCCCTACACCCTATATAACTGGATTATTCGAAAAACTAGACAATATATTTAAACCATTTAATTTTAAAATAGCACACCAAAGAGGTAAAAACCTAAAATTCCTACACACCAAAATAAAAGACTAAACACCTACACTAAAACAATCACACACAATATACAAGATACCCTGCAAAGACTGTGACAAAGTATACATAGGCCAAACAAAACAGTTACTACAAGAAAGATTGAAAGGTCACAAATACGCAAAAAATCAAACTGCTTTAAAAAAACGCCAATTGACACTAAAACATAATTTTGATTTTGAAAACACCAAAGTAATACAGAAAAAGAATACAAAAGCTAGGGTGGTCTTAGAAATGATCCATATTTTCAAAAACAGCAGAACAATCAACGACAGAAACGAAATTGATGGACTTTCCAAACTCTATTACCCACTCATTAAACAATAGATAATATCAAAACCCCCCCGCACACACAAACACAAACCAAAAATTTTTTTTATCAGTTCCCATTTGTAAACACTTTAACTATATACCCCTAAACACGGTTCTGACCACTTTGCTAATTCCAAAATAGAACAGAAATTAACCTCTCTAAACCAAGACACAGACACTTACAGTATTCGAACCAGTGCGGTCGGTTCCTTAATAAAAAAAAAGGTCTCGGATGTCCCCGATAACACATGTTGCACAGAATGCGTATTTTTGAAACCCAAAAAAAGGTGAGTTTATTGTCATTGAATGTTCCTTTACTGTATTTGCAGTTAATTCAAATTTTCAATTCATTTATACAGATGTAATCACTTTAATTTTTCCGTACCTATCATTAATCTAATTTTAATTTTAATTTTAACTTTAATTGTTAATTTAATTGGTAATTCAGTCTTTAATCTAATTTTAATTTTAATTGTTAATTTAATTGTTAATTCAGTCTCACAAAAGCAAACACAGTTCTCATGCTTTCATTGTATTAATTCTTGTTTTTAGTTACTTGAAAAAGACTGAATAATAATAAAAGTCGAAACGTCGTAGAATAAAACATCAAAATTCAATAAAAGGTCGCTAAACCAATAAAAAGTCTATTATTTTTAATATTAAGACACGGCCAATAAAATAAATAAGAAAAATAAAATTCTTATAAACACTAAATATATATATATATATATATATATATATATATATATATATATGTATATATAATTATAAATATGAAGTTCATATTTAATATAATGTTCTGTGATTAAGTTCTATTCATCTCGGCAATAAAGTGCCTAATATTATTATTACTGTAACTATTATGTAGTTTCAAGAGAATGATAGAACTTACTTCAGGGATTTATTAATAGCAACAATATAATATATAAATCAAGTTAAGCTTACTAAATAGAAAACAAAGCGCTGCATAAATTTATTTATTTAGCGTATAGCTGACATGGATTGAAAATATACATTACATGAACACATGTGACGTTTTCGAATGTGCTCTGCGTTTTGGATTATAAATTATAAATTTCAATTTTTGTGTGTTTTTTTCGTGTGTGTTATTAATGGAACTTTGATTAGCTGCTGGTTGTGTCCCAGATAGGGTGTAGAATTGGTCTTTCGCCGAGTTCTGGTGATATAACTGCTTTTTAGAGATAGCTGTGAGTGACTTTTTTTAATACCATAATTCCTGTAGTTATTATTTATTTTTGCTTTTAGATTATCTTTTTTTCTTTCAAGTTGGTTTAATATTAGTTTATTAATTCGTTCTCTCGTTATAATTTTTTCGCCTACTTTTTTGGTGTAAAGGATGATTTTATAAATAATTATCAAAGTGAAAATTTTGTTATAGCTCTTTATTTCATTTGAATTACACTTAATAATATTTTATATTATTAAAAATACTTTTGTATTATACAAATTGGTGTGGTTTTTACCCACTCATGTATGTTTCAAATTATTTTGTTCATTTGAATTGCTTAATTTTATTAATTCTTTATTAATTAAGAATTGAATTATTGCTATAAATTAGCTCGCGTCCGTAGCAATAGGTAATACGTGCTATCTAGATAAATGAGCTAGAATAAACTTTGGCAGCCAGACAATATCTTCGGATCTTCTGGCTATTATACATGGATTCACATACTTCATTGGCCTTTTCATTATCAAACAACAAAGAACCTCGGAAAAACAATTTGAATTTGTCAAACAAACGTTGAAGGACTAGAACAAAACATTAACATGGCCATTATTCAGAAAATTCACATAGAAAACGAAGACCAATAACGCTACAGAGGTAAAATTGATACTTATGCTTACCTGGAGCCACTTAACACCGTTCCTATGAAAATACAACCTACGTCGGAAAGACATTGGGAAAGCTTTATTATTAAATTCCATAGTAAATTCAAACGTTCACCAAGTAGTAACAAAAAACGATGATATTACTCTTAATACAGTTTTTTTTTACAATGTAACAGAAATTAAACATTGTACTACATTTGTTAATAACTTAAATTCAATATAACTACAAGGAACGTTTTACCTTAAAGAACAGTTTGTACATTATTCATGACTTGCCATACAAAGTAGTTTTAAGCATGCAACATAATTTATTACCTCAAGAAACACATCTTACAAATTGGAAAGTGAAGTGTGAGTTTAAATATGTGTATCAGTGTGAGTGTATCCAGTACCTGTAAGCATTTGACAAATTAAAATTATTAATACGCCATAACGTGTTGTCTGTACCTATTCATCCTTATTCAACTACAAGCGTCTTCAGGATTTATCATTGCAACTTATTCTTGTCACAAATGCGACAAAAGGGTAAAAGCGATATGAAGCAGTGTCGTTATTTAAAATTTAAAATTGTAGCTGGTTCGATTATTACACATAGCGACAACTTTAAAGGCAGCAGCATACATCGAAAAGTTAAATCGAAGAAATGCTGCGCTTATTATGTAAGATGAATTATTATTAAAACGAACTCTACAATTAGTTTTTTTTACAGTTTTTCTGGTACATGTGGGTATATTAAAACAAATACTTATATTTCTTTAAAAGTTAATTCAAAATAACTCTTGCCATAATATAGCTTTAATCCAACGTAAGATTTCAACAACTAAGTTGTCATCATCAGCTATCGAAAAAGTATTTCACACACAGTTAAGTTAATTGAACATAACCTATATCAAAATGTAGCTTTAATTCTGGATACCTATTTTGTATGTTGTTAATTGGCAAGCTTAAAATTTGGCAGATTTTTGGCTTTTGTAAACTGCTCCATAAATGTTCAAAGAAAAAAAATTGTTTAATACATTAACATGAATGTTATATCCAGTATCAAATATTATTCACAAAAACTGAGAACATTATTTTATTTCTTACAACATAATTAAAAAGTTCAATCTTCCTAAGGGTCTTACCTATTCCATTTCCCTTAAGGGAGGGGGTGAGTGGTGTCTATTTTTTAAGAGAATAAGGAATATGTTTAGCTGTCTTACAAAATATTTAAGCCAAACTCTTCAATCAACCGATTTATTCTGGTGAACATTTCTATGTGTAGGAAGAATTTTGTTTTGTGTTGAAAAAGTATTCATATATTCTCTGTTTTGAAATAACTTTTTATGGAGAACACTTTTTCAATAGTAAAAAGCATCGGTTTTGTCATATTTATATAGGTATTTCAGAAAGGTTACATATCTATATTATTCTACATTTTTTTCGGAACGATTACGATCAATTTACAAAAAAAGAAAAAGAAACTGAACTTCAAGATCGCTTTCCACACTTTTCCCGCACCAATCTGAAACGGTTTCTTACATAGTTCTTATACTTCCTACCTAACTGGTAAGTATGATTTAAATCCGTGTTTCTGGGTAGGGACATATACGGACCCATGTTTCGGACTACCATTGCCCTCATCTGCGTACGAAGTGTAAGTCATTAATAAATTAAACCGATTTAGAGTATATTCCAAATTTGGATGACAAATGTCTATGAGACAGATATATCTCGACAGCCATCGGTCAAGAGCGGTAGTTTTCAAAGGCATACACACAGTGCTCTAAGGAAATCTATGCGTTCTGTTTATTCAATACACTTGTGGCCTAACATGGCTTCACTATATACTAAGTAATAATAAGGAAGTATATATATGACACATGTGACTTCTACAAAAATAATTTTGACGTAAAACAAGATCAGCATATCTCACAACACAGACCATTCAAAAAGGAACAAGATTTCGAAAAATGTATGGATGTGAAATAAAAATATGTTAAAATAACTAATAGTCTATATCTGACCTACAAAGCGCCGAAAAATACCACAAAATTTTTTATAAATATAAGGCCACAAATAAATACATTTTATATATATATATATATATATATATATATATGTGTGTGTGTGTGTACTAAATAAAAATATTTTTTTTTGTTTTTAGCGACCTTTAATGAAACCAAACACATTTATTTATGAAAACGACGTTTCGACTTTTATTAATTAATAGTCTTCGTCAACTTTGTATATATCTTGATGCAACTCTCTCTCTAGAGTGGTGTAATAGAATAAGATTAACATACATAAAATAAAATGAAAAGTTATGAATTAATTGATTAAGTAATTTAATAATAATGTTGAATTCGCAAGTGTAGTTCAAAATACGACCTAAAGATGTAGTTAAGCATTAAGTTATACAGATGTCGCTTGACTAAATTACAAGACATAAATAAATGTAAATAAACAACTTGTACTTAACTTAATAGGCCTCCTCCAGGTGCAAATTCTTATTGTTAATACCTTATATGTATCTTTGTATGAACGCCGGCTAACAGAAGTGGTGAGAATGAAATTATACTTTAATAATGATAAAAGTGCGGATTTGGTACTTAATATAATATAAATTTGTGAGAATAAACGAGTTGTTATATATCGAATGATTCTGGATGAATAAAATGATAAATAAAACAATAGAGTGAAGAGCATAAATAAATGGTTTAATTGATAATATACTTATTCAAAAAGGTAAGTGGTAACATAAATATATGATGCATTAACCTACAAATAGTCACGCGATCGAGTAAACTTATAATTGCTAGGTTAATTATTTGTAAGGAGATAATGCAACAAAATTTACTAAAATTACTTTAATTAAAACTCAAGGGAACTGTATTTTTCCGATATTAAGGTAAATTTATCAGTAAATAAAATGTTTTGCATAAAAATAATAATATCAACGATTGTGTTTAAAAATTAATAAAAATAATTTCAATGTTATAGGAAATATATATAAAAATAAAGTACTCAAGTTTGTTGAATGTGGATACTGGATAATTCGGAAGGTTTTCAGTGGTGTTATGCAGGTAGCGTCCCGTTTACAAACTACCAGGAAGGAGTTAGGTTGCGGAATTTGTGTCAATCGTGGCTTTGTAGGTTGGTGATAAGTAGGATATATCTTTGGGTATGACATTTATACTTTTATTAGTAATTTTTCACTAAATTCTTGGGACACTTTTTAGAATATGTCGACGCGTGCAAATTATTTTAACCAACGACGCTAACTGTCGTTTGTTTTATATCCAGGCTTCTTATTCGTGATTCTTGTTTGTACTTTATAATTTAATATTAAGTGATTATAAATGGAGTAATTTACTAAAACAAATCGTTTGGATATTTTACAAAAATAATAAATTTAATTTTGTGATACAAAAAATTATCTTTGGAATGTACAATCTTTAGCTAGATACCTGTACTAAATTGGGATATTTCCCGCTGTAAGCAATTCAAATAGGTACAGCTATATCCAAAGTATATGTCTATAAAATATTCAATCAATCAAGTTAAAAATCTTCGGTAATACAATATTATTAATAACAATGACTAAAGCAAATGACTAAAATAAATTAATAAAGTTCATGATACAAATTTCAGCAATTAAAAACGCGGAATTAACTTCATTGATATGACATGTGAACTATACAGTTCAACAAAATCTTATCTTCTAAATTAATGTAATCAACTTAAGTATTGTCCTGTATTTTTGTTTCAGGGCCTCTTATGTATATGGGTATGCCCACCACAATATATATACAAGGTGTGTATAAATTGTCGCAAAAGCTCCAGGTAGCGACATTCTTCGTTCGGTTCTGAATAAAAAATCTTAATGTTAAAATGTTGTATCATGCATCGTAAATTCGTAAATGTCAAAATTTGACAGTAATGATTTTGATTGAACTCACTTTGAAATACAAACTTATTGTTCTACAACGTTGCCAAATGTGTTTTTCGTGGAAGTACGTTAATGAATAAATGTTTAAAACAAGCTTTTAAATCAAAAAGAAAACGTTTACAAAATAATACATTTTTTTCTTTAAACTAAATTGCATCTATCTCTATTAACAGATATCGAAGAGCAAAGGTTAGTTACGCACTAAAAGTCTGAACTTCAAGAACCCCGTGAAAACAAACGAAGCATGATACGACATTTTAACATTAAGATTTTTTATTCATAACCAAACGAAGAACGTCGCTGCGTGTAGCTTTTGCGACAATTTATACACACGTTATATATATATATATATATATATATATATATATATATGTATATACCGGGTGCGGCAATAGTGTGTCGGCGGAGCTTAGCATGAAAAATTAATTTATTATTTACTAGTTTTATAGGAGTAAATTTACCGGCGATGATCCAGAGATAAGAGTCTAATAAATTCAGTATCTTAGTCATGCTCTAACGACATCTATTTGTATTTGAAGATACTGCGTACTATTGGCTGGTAGACCAATATCATATGTTCAAATAAAGGCACCCAATATAATCTACCAAGGGAAGTACGATTTATTCAATATTATTCACGTATTATTATTTCACCGATCCACAGACGCTTTTCATTTAGACGCCCGAACGTGGAGGCGTATCTGTACATTTATCGTACCAAAGTGGAGGCATCAGCATCATTATCAATATATATATATATATATATATATATATATATATATATATATAATAACTTCGTGACCTTGGTATGATATGGTAAACCTAATCAGTAGGCGATTAAAGGTCTGTATATTACTTCAAAATATATGTATTTAAAAAACTCTACATGTTTCGGCTATATACGCCTTTATCAAGAGAATGCAAAATATGAATGACAGGATATAAATGTCAAGTAATTAAGTTGCTATGGTTTAAATTATTCAAAGATACATTCTAGTAATAATAATAAATCATGCCTTAGTATTCCAAAAAATAGATAACAAGGTGTGAAAATATGTGTTGTTCGCTGCTAGCAATTTGTGTCTCCTTCTGGGTATGAACTTGTGTGTTGGTTGCTGCTGGCAGCTTGCGTCTCTCTATGGGTGTGTGGTTTTGTGTGAGAGCGTAAGTGTAGGGTTTTGTATGTCGGTGCGTTCGTGCGTGTGTTTAGTGATCGGTCGCATGAATTTAGAGAGGTCGGATAACCAGCCGTTGCGTAGGGCCGCCAACCCTTCCCCGACAACTTCTTTACAATTCCGTGCAGTACTTCGACGGTCTGACCCCCGCCCCAACGAGGCAAGGCGCAGACAGGCGAAGCGCACCCTGTACGGGGTTGCTCATCGCAACTAAGGGAACACTCTTAGTGGCTACCTCGGTCGACGATGGTCACACTTATGCCATCTTAACGTTTTCCGCCGAAGCGGGGGCATAGCACACACGTCGAACGTGTGTGCTATGCAAGAAAATTGTCGGTAAATGTAAAATTATAGTAACGAGGTGCTGGTATAAGAATGCTTCATTGTTAATTCTCCCAAAGAAACTTTTCCAAAGTTTTTAATAAAAATAGTGCCAATAATCGGCTTAGTGTGGGCGCAGTCTAAAAGTCAATAAATTCGTAACGTAGTGTATATGATTGGCTAACCGAAAATAATTAAGAGAAACACATTAATCTCTACTTATTGTTTTGTGTGTGGGGTATAAAACAAAGACTTTTCATAACGCTCAGCTTCCACATGTTTGTATTTTGTCAATATTGATCAAGTAACCGAAATATATAAAGTTTATGAATGTATTCGTGGAGATATATAATTTTGAGCATCTAATATATTAAAGAAATAATTTAATGTAAATAGCCATAGGCTTCTTTATTTACTCTTTCGTAAGAGAAAGCAACATTGTTTCATATGTTTAGTACTATGAAATCATATGTAACTTGCACAAGCCTCTCCTTCGCATAAATATATAGTGTATATTCGACCCATCTAAGGTATGAATGAATAATAATAATAGTAATCATAATAATAATAAAAATAGATGATGCTGTTGACTGTTACTCTGTGGTAATCCGTTTTTAAACACCAAAAAATAAAACCGAAAACTTTTTGTTTTTTCCACTATTTATTTGCTACTTTCGTAACTAGTTTTAAATCTTTAGTCATTATCAAATTTAGAAACTTCGAATTTTTCAGAATATCGTTTATAACTACAAGCAGGGGTGGTACGAAGGTACAATACCGTTTCGAAGGGATTATATTGGAAAACCCCGGTTTACAATTTATTTTCTAATATATTAAATGGCGGTGAAAACATTAGATCCGTCTGGTCATTTAATATGGAATTTTTATGCAAATAGATTTCTAAGGATTCTAAGAGGTTTAGTTTTCTGCCTAAATGTAAAATTTTGACTTTGTTCAAATCTGGGGGTGTGTTTATGGTATAATAAATGATTTGCAAGTGTACTGTCTGTTTTTTTTGTAATTGAATGATCTTATGTGTTCCTGATATCTAGTATCTACATTTTTTTCCAGTTCTGCCAGTTATACCTATTTTAACCTATGCCAGTCTAAATAGATATAAATGTACAAAAAGGTTGTGTTTATGTATAACAATACGTTATGCACGTATAAAGCATTTGTTACAATATGACACAGACATGTAAATAATTTACATATCTGTAACTGTACACATGGACAATACACCTCATATTTTCAGCATTTACTTCTGCTTAAGACATATGTTTCTGCCATCTAGGCGTCTTCAGTCTTTCTCTCTTTTTCTGTTTTCTGGCATAGTCTCTTTCGTCCGTCAGATGTCTCTTATTAAATTAGTGCCATCTGATAGGAGGTAACTTGCTATGGCTTGGAGACGATTTTAGCGTAATGTAGATACAGATACAGATCTATTATTTAAGAGATTTGTATCAATGTGTATACATTGCTTCACTAGCTTGACTGAAGACGCCTAGATGGCAGAAACATATGTCTTAAGCAGAAGTAAATGCTGAAAATACGAGGTGTATTGTCCATGTGTACAGTTACAGATATGTAAATTATTTACATGTCTGTTTCATATTGTAAGATATAAATGTCTAATTGAAAATTAAAAAAGAAATTTATTTGTAAATTCATCAAAAATATCTCAGTTTTTAGGGTAAAACTGTAGTTGAAGTCTGTCCATATCTTAAATACAGCTTATAATTCAAATACATTGACCTGAAAAAAATCGATAAAATTCATTGACTTAGACTTGTTAGACGTTATGAATAGTGAATATTATTTTTTGTGGATATCGATCATATTTACGTCGAATATGTCGACAACCTTATGGTGTCTTTGTAATATAATTAAACAAAAGTAACTTGTGAAGAGCCTTAGTGTATATTGTGGTGGTTTTACGCCCAGTGGTGAATATTATGGTAATTCAAAATACCATCTTTGGTAAACCTAGATTCGTTGGCAAAGAAAATTACTGATGCAAGATCTGGCTGGTGAACTTCTCTGTGTTGAAGCCACTCATAGAAGGCAACTCGGTGGAGAAAATATAATTTGGTTAACGATTTCACGCGTTGGATATGATGCGGATAAAGTAAATTAGTTTTCAAAATTGGATGCACCGTAATTTGAGACATATTTACTTCCTATGCTAGGGTTGTCGTACTTACAGGGATTCGTTTCCACAATATTTCAAATATGCGATCTTTGAGGGCCATGACCTTAGAAACGTGGAATTTCTAATTATGTATCCCGAAGTCTATACAAGGCTCTCACAATTATCTCAGTCGAATTACACGTCACGCGGAGAACGTACTTGCGCTAACGAACCCACTAAAGAAGGACTAATTATAAAACAGGAGGTAATATAATGTAAAAGAAAACCTTCCACTTTAAAGGAAAAGAACCAAGTTTATTATAATCGTCTTCGTCGATAATAAAATTTATAAGATGAAAATAGAAATGAAAACTGTAGTATGTTTCAACTAAAACTGAATAAGTGACGCTCTGTATATAATTAAATTAAAATATATAAAAATTGAAATAATGAATAAATAAAGATGTATAATTGTTAATCATCAACATAATTTAAATGTAAATTCAAAATGCAAAATCAAGAGTCAAAAACTCTTGTACGATATTGAATATTCACCAGTCTTTATATTTTAGAGCACAAGAAAAGTAAGAAAAAAATGTAACTTACTAACAGAGAGATTACTGAATGTTTACGACAAAACACACAATAAACTAATGCTTCTTAATATTACGTGTCGCTAATTTTCTTGAAGTACGATGTAAGTTTTTGAGTGATAATAGATAAAATCAAACGGTGTAATTACAGTCGAAACTAATTTACAGCTTGTTGATTTTGCTTACGGTTGGCCAGCTGCTATGGCGTCGTTTCCACTTCACACGTGGTCCTCTAAATGATTTCTGGAACACATGATTTCATACATGTCTCCAAAAGATTCCCCACTTTCGTTGATTTAACCAATCGTACGGCAAATCTCTGCAACCAATTAGTTAAAAGAACTCGTGACAAAAACTACGCAGATGTTAATTTATGCATTAGAATGAGCGAAACACGAAGATTGGAAATATAAAGGAATATCGCAAAGAAAGTTAGCGAAAAAGTACTCAGCCATAATTGTTCAAGGGGGTTAATTAGACGTCGGCCTAGACAATGACATCAATCCAATCAAATAAAATTCCACAAACGCTGTATAATGCTCTATAAGCCACCTATTTCAGTGTAGAACTTTCTCGATAAGAAATTCACCCCGCGGCACACAAGTTAAAGCAACTGAAATGACCGAAAGACTAGGCGATAGTGTCCTCGAGGTCACACACCAAAATTCTTTTATTTCCGCTGAGTCACGCATGCTCATAGAACAGCGATATCGCTACGACTATATATAACGGTATACGCCATCTGCCAAGATATTGTAACACTTTTGCGTTGAATAAACGATGTGATAATTTTGAATTAGCTTTGAAAGATTCTATGAAATCACATTTTCGGAGAATATTAAGTTTTTGTTTTTATTGTTTGGTGTTTAATAATAATAATATTCTTTATTACTCAATAGGCCAAGGCTAAATTACATAATAATATTCACAAATTAGGTATGTACAATGTAAAAAACGAAAAGAATAAATAATTGAAAGAGAAAATGTCTCAAAATTAACAAAGGAAAAAAAATAAATTCAATACAATCAAAAAGATACAATTTTCAAGAGAATTCCTATTATTATTGAAATAGTTGCAAATGCTTGTTTTCAGTCTGCGTCTGAGTGTAAATTGGCGCTTGTTTCATCACGTTTGTTGTTGCAAAAGGAACTAGAAAGGAACTGGAACGCCTGAAGTTGATTCGAGGTACAGAAAAGACATTCTAAGCAGTAGGAAAGGACAATCTATGATATTCATTAGCTCCAGTAGGAATTTTCCACATAGGGCATCTCTTCGGGCACTGCTGAACAACATGTGAGCGGGAGCTTCTCTCCGAATAACTTGCATGCAAAAGACATGAATTTGAAGGATCTGCGATGAACACCCGCAATAATATATTACATAAACCTGCCAGCAATTCAGCGAATGGGGCGACCTCGCGAACGGCAGTCATTACACTGGCGTACTCTCCTGCGAAATATTGTGCTGCTGCCTGGTATCGCAGCTCTTACACCAAGCTAGTAGATATTCAACTTAACGATACAATGAGGATTGTCAACGATAGGTACTGTTAGTTCCACTCGCAATCTCTGGTTATCGATTTTTTCTAACATTGTCCCGCCGGATATCAGACGTCTCGCTGCAGTACAAAATGAATGGGCTAAGATTTCCAACAACATTGATCTTCCCAAAGACCTTAATTTGGAGAACGTCCCCAGGACTCGACTGAAATCTACGAGACTGATTTGGCTGGAAACATAAGTTCAGCATCCCCTCAATGTGAATGATTGCTGGATAACCCTCCACGAGCAACACTCTGAATTAAGGAATAGAGATTTAATTTCTAATCCTTCAGAACCTCGGCCGAACATAACCCTCCCACGTAAGCAATGGTATCAATTAAATAGGTTCCGCACAGGCCTGCTGTATAAATGGATAACAGATATTAGCCTCTGTGCCTGCGGAAATATGGAACAAACTGAGCCCCACATAGTAAACGATTGCCCCAGAGGATGTTTCCCTGGTGGCATCCACCAGCTGAGCAAGGCAACTCCTGCAACTCTGGAGTAGTTGAAAAATTTAGATATTAGTGCATAAAAGAGTTTTATGACCTTAGTTGTCGTAAAAATGATTTATACACTAATATCAAATTTTCGATTTCGCTTTTCATACGAAATAAATAAATAAACGGTTCAAAATAAGAGAATCGCAAGCATACAAGAGATGCCATATTAAAGCGGTATACTCCAGTTGTAACAGTTCTCATTACCCTTAACATTTGTTCGTTATATTAATAATGTCCTGGGCTTCGAGGGATTCGAGAGTGCTGCCCAAACGATAACTTTGTCGTTAAACTACTTAATTGCCGCAGTTATCCTAAATATTGGGATATAGATTAAAGTTGAATATTAAGTAATTGACTTTTCAATTACTGTTTTTGTCGGGCGCCAAGAGGGTTACCCCCCTCTAAGGTATAATTGTACTTTTATAATTGCCGGTTAGCTAAAAATAGCTGAGAGATATAGAAAAAGACTCTAAATAAAACGGGTAAGTCGAAATGCGACTTACGCCTTTCTCTCTCAAAGCGTGTTTGAAAACTAAGGTGAAAAAATAATGAATCCCTCTTTTTCTACTTAATAATTGTTTCGATCAATTTCTTTTGTTTAATATGCTTTTCCAGTAAAGCTTAGATTACATGAATTGAAATAAAAGAACAAATGATCACTAAATGTACTTATATTGATAAATAAAGCTTGTTAATTTACATATGATTAATTACAAATTTACTTAGGGTTATTCTGAAAAGTTTACTAAATACTAATATACATATGGGGCGAGATACAGTAATTTTAACACAGATTTAAACTGTTTAGTCTGATCAGATTTATAAACAGTATTTATAAAGACTAACCTTTCATCGCAGCACTAATGGCCATTTCACTTTATCGTTGACTCGGTGCTTCCGGAGTGATGCACTTGTTCACTGTATTAACACTGTTTCTTCACGCTTCAGGGTGCCGGGTATTCCAGACAAGAGCCCTGATGTAATTAAGCGTGGGATTCACTTTTAACTAATGACTGCACTTTTATGCCAGTGATACTTTTACTACACTGTGTACTTATTGTACTTAAGTACACAAAATGCGGTTAACCCTCTTACGCTTGCTTATAGCGTCGCACATTTGACTCGTTTTTACTGACTTGAGTCGAGTCCTTTTATTGCAGTATTCCCTCACTTTATTATCACGTTAAGGGTAGCACGTTTGACTCGTTTGACTCCCTTGAGCCAAGTCCTTTTATTGCAGTATTCCCTCACTTTATTATCACGTTAAGGGGTATCACGTTTGACTCGTTTGACTGCCTTTAGTCGAGTGCCTCGTTTCGCTTTCCTTGATACGTCCGAGCTTCGGTTTTCTCTTGGTGATTCCCCGGCTTTCTTATAAAGTTCTTGATCATACTGGTTTCGTAGATGATGCAATACAGTGATTCTAACGATTCGTATATGTGACACTGGATTATTTTAATAGAGTTTATGTATGGCTAACTGTACACACTTAATTATACAAAATGATGATTTAGCATAGAAGAAACTGATCGAAATACGTGTGTAATATTATTGCGAAATGTTCTGCAATAATATTTAATGGCGGGAAAAGTATTAAAATTTATACAATGTGACTTTTTTGGTTTAAATAAATTAATTTTAATATTCTTTAAAATTTTACAAATGGAGATATATATATATATATATATATATATATATATATATATATCGGGTTACAACGTTTTACGTCTTCCGATTCCTAATCGCCATTCCCCTCTGTTCATCCATAGGCCCTCCTCCAGATCCGTCTCTCGAATTTCTTTATCCACTCCGTCTCTCCAGCTTCTGCGCGGTCTTCCTTGTTTTCGGTTTCCTTGGGGGTTCCAGTTTAGCACTTTCTTTGGAATTCTGTGTTCTGGCATTCTTTGGACGTGCCCATACCATATTAGCTGTTTGGTTATAATGTAATCTATATTGTCATGTTGTATTCCCATTTCTTGTCTAATGGTTTCATTTGGGACTCTATCTCTCCGGAATTTTCCTGCCGCTCTTCTCCAGAAGTCCATTTCTGTGGCTTTTATCTTTCTTTTCGTTTTTTCTTTTATCGGCCACACCTCCGTGCTATATGTTAATATACTTTTCACGATGGAGTTGTAAATCCTTTTTTTATTTTCTTTTGTAATGGTCTTGTCTCACAGAATACTGTTCAGCATGGAAGTAGCTCTTCTTCCCTGTATATTTCTGTCTGATATTGCCTCATCTAGTGTCCCATCCTTGGATATTTTCATTCCTAGGTATTTGTATATATTGCAATGTTTGATGATCTGTCCCGTTGCTAGGTGTAGGTCTTCTTGCTGTCCGCCTATGCACATATATTCTGTTTTTGCTATGTTAACATCCAGGCCCCATTTTCCGTATTCTTCGATGAGCTTTCGGCTCATATATTCCATGTCATGTATATCTTGTGCAATAACTACTTTGTCGTCCGCAAAAGAAAGGGTATATACTGTCTTGTCGTCATCCACTGGCATTCCCATGTTATTGCATTTCCGTTTCCATGTCTTTAGTGCATATTCCAAGTATATTTTGAATAGTGTCGGAGATATACAGCAACCCTGTTTAAGACCCTTGGTTATTGTGAATCCGGATGTTAACCCTTTGTTGGTTTTGACTCTAGATATGGAACCCGCATATAAAGACTTCACGGCTTTTATTATTTCCGTGCTTATGTTGGTATGTTGAAGAGCCTCCCATAGTTTTACTAAAGGTATACTGTCGTAAGCCTATTTCAGATCTACGTACAGGAGATGTACCTCTTGATTTCGTGCTGTTTTCTTTTCTAAAATTTGAGTTAGCGTAAACAGGTGATCAATTGTGGATTTTCCTGCTCTGACGCCTGCTTGTTCTTCTGCTTCCATATTGGCATATTCTTTCTCTATCCTGTTCTTTAAGATTTTCCCATAAACTCTACTTATAGCACTTGTAACGGCTATTCCCCGATAGTTGTCACAGTTACTCTTGTCCCCTTTTTTATGTATCGTCGTAAGGTGTGATGTCTTCCATTCCGTTGTTACTTCGTGCCTGTTAAGGCATGTTTGGAATAAATTTCTTAATAGCCCGTAGAGTTTATCTGTGCCGTATTTTAGCAGTTCATTAGTAATATTACCTGGTCCTGGGGCTCTTCCATTTTTTAGGTTTTTACAGACTTCTTTAACCTCCGCCACAGTTATCCTAATTGGGGATCCTTGTATAACAATCCCCTGGTTTTCGTTTTGGATGTCTTTGAATTGAGGTCTGTCCTCTGTCAACATCTCTTCAAAGTACTTGTTCCATTTTTCAGGTGTTATAGGTGAGATTATGTCCTTCGTTCGTCCTCCTCTCATACTTTTGAGGAGCCTCCAACTTTCTGTACTGTACGTCCTTTCCCATTGGTTGTTCTTCTTTTCCCTTATTTTCTTCCGTACTCTCCTTTGCGATTCCTTGTATTTCTCCTTGTCTTCCACAGCTTTCGAACTTAAATATACGTGGTACCTTTTCCTTTTTTCTTCTATTTCGTATTCAACTTCTTCGTCCCACCAGTATGGTTTTTTCTGTTTTCCTCGTTTTTCCTCGTAACCCAATGCTTCCTCTGCCGCTGAGCATATACCCCTCTTTATGTATTCGTATTCTTCTTCTATGTTTGTGAATTCTGTATTCTGAATTTTGCTGTCCAGTCTGGAGCTGTATAGTAGTTTTGTACTTTCGTGTTCGAGGCTGTTAATTTTAAATCTTTTTGGGGTTTCTTCGTTTATTATTTCACCCTTTTTTTGGGGATTGTCCGGTTCTTCTTTTGTTCTTATTGGTGACATTAGTGTTCCTTTTAGTAGGTAGTGGTCGCTTCCACATGAGGCACCTCTCTGAACTCTTACATCTAGGAACTTCAGTCTGGATTTTTGTTTAATTATTATGTAGTCAATAACGCTTTTTAGATTCCTTGTTGGCTGTGTCCATGTGTATTTATGGATCTCGCAAATGGATATAACTGCTTTGAAATAAGATGGGCGTAATGTGTCCCATTACACAGTCTACTTACGGCATAAGTAAAATGAAGAACTTTTATAATCATAACATTTCTTAAGTATTTAGAAACCCTCATGAAAAAGTCGAGAAATCTGACTGCCACGGAATATTTGCATTATGGGATTTCAAACTAAGGTTAGAACAAAACATAACTTCAAAATTATTCAATTCCGCCCACGCTATACCATCAATAAAATGAGATAAAGCAAAACGAGTGCAACATTTTTGCTATATTTAAATTTTTTAATTCAAGTCACCAAAACATTCAGTTTATGTATGAAGTTTATGGAAGAAATTTTTGAGAATATAATAGCATAAAAATTAGTCGTCTTTATAAGCCTACAAATTCTTAAAAGCTATTTTCAATCTGATTAAAGATCAGTTTTTAATACACAGGTAGTACTTAAAATATGCTAGCATAAAACAATAGAATTCTAGAAATTGAAAATCAATATAATTAAAATGCTGACAAAATTTTAAATATGCGCATATACAGTATGTACAGGTAAATCTGAAAAATTAAGAAATTGGTCATTATTTAAATATTAAGGAATCTTAAAAGAAATAAGTTTAATCTGTTCTAATCAAAATAACAAATAAAATATTTTACAAACATTATGATGAATGCTTCATGTGAATAAGAAAATAAATATAAAATATAAGAAAGTCGCCAGTAAATATAGCTTTGTGTAAAATGAAAACAAAAATGAAGTGAATTGCAAATGATCAACAAAAACGAAATATTCTAAACATTATCGATGCATTAACAACGGATTCTCATTAAAGTTGGAAATTACCCGAATCTCTACGCTCATAGTGACGATTAATTTCCTATGTTGTCTCATTTCAAAAGTGCTCACTGTACATTGAGTGACGTCTATCGCAGAACTAGTTTCTGAAAAAATATTTCGTTCAGAAACTAGTCTAAAGTTGCATTTAAAAGTCCTAAATCATATATAACATACATTTTTTGAGAGACATATAGACATAAATAGATTTACATACTTTAAAATTTTTGTGCTTGGAATATCGAGTGCTTTTACTAATCTACGTATTCTTCCATTTATTATTATATATACAGGGTGGGGCACATAAAGTGTTACAGAGCAATAGCACTCAAACGATTAATCATATCGAAAAATATTTCAGACAAAAGTTTCAGTGTTCGGGAAGGCGGTCATACTGTGCCACCCAGTTTTTTGATCGGTGTAGGCGTAGAAGCTACATCAATGTCAACTCCAATTTTTTAAATGGAACCGTGTATTTTCTTTTCAATAACATTATTACAGATTTTAAGACGAATTCAGCGACCTACAACACAAGGTCATTCTAGTCACGCAAAGTATGAAAATAAAAAAATAAAAATCGAAAAATATCGGAATAATCAGCATCAAAGGATCCACTAACTTTGGTTTGGGTCTACCTACAGAAGTTGCTCGAAGTGACCGCCCTCCGCTTGTAAGCAGTGGTTAATTCTCCGAGGAAACGACCGTCTAACGTTAGCCAACATTTGTTGTGTAATTTCGGTACATGCTCGGCGTATTCTTTCTCTCATGTCGTCAGGCGTGGTAGGTGCTTCCGCCATTACGTGTCCTTTGACAAAACCCCAGAAAAAGTAATCCATTAGTGTTAGATCTGGCGAACGAGGTGGCCAAGCAACAGTAGCGCCTCGTCCTATCCATTTTTCACCAAAAATCTCATTCATCACTTGTCTTGCACATAGAGCATAATGGGATGGTGCACCGTCGAGTTGCACCCACATGTTTATGCGAACTAGCAAG
This sequence comes from Melolontha melolontha, assembly GCA_935421215.2. NCBI lineage: Eukaryota > Metazoa > Arthropoda > Insecta > Coleoptera > Scarabaeidae > Melolontha > Melolontha melolontha. Next base: position 63,073,456 of record OW285240.1, read on the forward strand.
GGAACGTCTTCCAGTAATTCTGGCAGTACGTTTTGCAGAAAGTTTGCGTAAACTTGCCCACTTAAGTGACCTTCAAAAAAATGTGGACCAATGACGTTATCGCCGACAATGCCGGCCCAACAATTAACGGACAACGGATGTTGATATCGTACAGTTCTCGTCCATCGAGGATTCGCATTTGGCCAGTAATGCATGTTATGTCTATTCACATTTCCCGTATTTGTGAAGTTTGCTTCGTCAGAAAAAAGCACATGACTCAAAAATGAAACATCCGTGTGCATTTTTCGACGAATCCAGTTACAGAAATTGACGCGATTTTGGAAATCATTGCCGTACAAATCCTGATGCAGTGACATACAATACGGATGTAATTTGTGTTGATGTAATATTCTTAATACAGATCGCCGACTAATTCCACTCTCTCTTTCCTTTTGCCTGGTGCCCGCATGGGGATTTTGTGCAGTAAAAGCTAAGATAGTAGCCGTATTTTCATCAACAATCGGTCGACGTTTGGCTCGTGTTTGTTTCATTGTACCGAAACGACAGAAACGGTCAGCTAATCGCTTAAATGCCATGTGCGATTTTTGTTGTCTGTCCGGATAACGAGTCGCGTACAACTGCTCAGCGTTTCTGTAATGTTTGCGGCATTCCCCCAGCACCATTATCATATCAAAATATTCTTGATAATCGTTCATTTTCGCGATCCGATGTACTCACAATAGAAGGTAATGCGTGACTAACTGACAGCCGTATGCGTTGACAGTTGATACTGATTATTTCGATATTTTTCGATTTTTCGACTATTTTCATACTTTGCGTGACTAGAATGACCTTGTGTTGTAGGTCGCTGAATTCGTCTTAAAATCTGTAATAATGTTATTGAAAAGAAAATACATGATTCCAATTAAAAAATTGGAGTTGACATTGACGTAGCTTCTACGCCTACACCGATCAAAAAACTGGGTGGCCCAGTATGACCGCCTTCCCGAACACTGAAACTTTTGTCTGAAACATTTTTCGATATCATTAATCGTTTGAGTGCTATTGCTCTGTAACACTTTATGTGCCCCACCCGGTATATAATAATAATAAATGGAATATATATATAGTATATATAGTAATATATATATAGTAGATTAAATTAGTCGGCGATTTAAGGTCTGGTTCACTTTGATATGTATATATTTAAAACAATTTTACATGTTTCGACACATAGTGGCTTTTTCAAAGAAATTAAAAATATAAATGTAACATACAAAGGTCAAGAAATAATTATGTATATACATATATATAAATATAATATTTTCGTGACCTTGGTATGATATGGTAAATTCAATCAGTCGGCGATTAAAGGTCTGGTTAACTTCAAAGTATATATATTTAAAACAACCCTACATGTTTCGGCAATGATGCCTTTATCAAGGATATAAAATATAAATTGATTTATATTTTATATCCTTGATAAAGGCATCATTGCCGAAACATGTAGGGTTGTTTTAAATATATATACTTTGAAGTAAACCAGACCTTTAATCGCCGACTGATTGAATTTACCATATCATACCAAGGTCACGAAAATATTATATATATATATATATATATATATATATATGAAAAATTTTTGTGAAAAACTTATCTGCGCGGAATGTGCATATATCGATATTTCACTGTTTTTTACAGATCATCAGTGCACCTTACCGAAGACAGACATGATATTCACTTCTATACTACGTGTATATATACGAACTGTAATGAACTTCATGCGTATGAGAATTAATAATTATTAAATCTCATTTTACATGCGATTGTCGCTATAATTTGTTGCATTTAATTCTACAATTCGGCAAATCACTTTTGCCCTAGATTGTAGACGCAACAAGCCGCGACATCAACTGTACAAGTTGTCAGTACAAATGAAAAATTTTGTGAAAAACTTATCTGCGCGGAATGTGCATATATCGATATTTCACTGTTTTTACAGATCATCAGTGCACCTTACCGAAGACAGACATGATATTCACTTCTATACTACGTGTATATTTTTCATTTGTACTGACAACTTGTACAGTTGATGTCGCGGCTTGTTGCGTCTACAATCAAGGGCAAAAGTGATTTGCCGAATTGTAGAATTAAATGCAACAAATTATAGCGACAATCGCATGTAAAATGAGATTTAATAATTATTAATTCTCATACGCATGAAGTTCATTACAGTTCGTATATATACACGTAGTATAGAAGTGAATATCATGTCTGTCTTCGGTAAGGTGCACTGATGATCTGTAAAAACAGTGAAATATCGATATATGCACATTCCGCGCAGATAAGTTTTTCACAAAATTTTTCATTTGTACTGACAACTTGTACAGTTGATGTCGCGGCTTGTTGCGTCTACAATCTAGGGCAAAAGTGATTTGCCGAATTGTAGAATTAAATGCAACAAATTATAGCGACAATCGCATGTAAAATGAGATTTAATAATTATTAATTCTCATACGCATGAAGTTCATTACAGTTCGTATATATACACGTAGTATAGAAGTGAATATCATGTCTGTCTTCGGTAAGGTGCACTGATGATCTGTAAAAACAGTGAAATATCGATATATGCACATTCCGCGCAGATAAGTTTTTCACAAAATTTTTCATTTGTACTGACAACTTGTACAGTTGATGTCGCGGCTTGTTGCGTCTACAATCTAGGGCAAAAGTGATTTGCCGAATTGTAGAATTAAATGCAACAAATTATAGCGACAATCGCATGTAAAATGAGATTTAATAATTATTAATTCTCATACGCATGAAGTTCATTACAGTTCGTATATATACACGTAGTATAGAAGTGAATATCATGTCTGTCTTCGGTAAGGTGCACTGATGATCTGTAAAAACAGTGAAATATCGATATATGCACATTCCGCGCAGATAAGTTTTTCACAAAATTTTTCATTTGTACTGACAACTTGTACAGTTGATGTCGCGGCTTGTTGCGTCTACAATCTAGGGCAAAAGTGATTTGCCGAATTGTAGAATTAAATGCAACAAATTATAGCGACAATCGCATGTAAAATGAGATTTAATAATTATTAATTCTCATACGCATGAAGTTCATATATATATATATATATATATATACAATATGTCTCAAAAACATACCGATAAACTTGAAGGGGTGGTAGGGGACGTCAAAGCCAAAATTTTTTGTTTAATAAACATATGTCTGCAAATGAGCCGTTTGTGCTGTAGAGTAACAAATTGTTTTAAATTATATCCAAACAACTAAAGTAATTCTTGATTTAGTTGGACACCACTATCTTTCGTTAGACATTTTTTGTTGCAACTACAGTTTTTGTTGCGCAGCAGAAACATTTCTTTATCACAACAAACATTCTACAGATGCTGATTTTGAGATCGCAGTAGTTATTTGTGATATTTAGTTGTCATAATAATATTAAATTTGTTGATTGTTAGTTTAAAATTTAATTGAAATGAATGATAACTTCTCATTTGAAGAACTTGCCGACATGCACCTTGTTTATAGTGCAGCGCAGTGTAATGGACGAGACGTAGCACGCTTTTATGAACAGATATATCTGGAACGTCGGCAACCTCATCACATAACCTTTGCTTCCATCCATTGTCGCCTTAGAGAAAGTGGGAACCTAAGACGTCCTGGCGGTCGGCCTCGAATAGCTCGTATGATTCAATTTGAAGAAGAAGTTGTACACCGTGTGCAATGAAACCAATCTATAAGTGTTCGCGCAATTGCACACCATATGGGATCCTCCAAGTCCACGGTACACTGTATCATTCACGCACAACTTCTCTACCCTTACCATTTATAACGCATACAAGCTTTAAATCCTGAAGATGATCCGCATCGACTGGGTTTTTGCCAATGGTTTTCGGGTCACGACGAACTTGATTTCGGGAAGTAGTATTGTTTTCTGATGAGGCATGTTTCGCGCAAGATGGTTTTTAAATAGTAGAAACAGTCACATTTTGCATGATGAAAATCCTCACGCTGTTGTCTCTAGAAGACACCAGCAACAATTTAGTTTTAACATGTGGCCTGGTATTGTTGGAGAAAATCTAATAGTTCACTTGATGCCTGCTCGTTTGAACGCAGATTTTTATCTAAATTTTTTGCCTCTATTATTGGTAAATATTCCTTTAAACATTAAAAATAACGTGTGATTTCAATATAATGTGGCACTTAGACAGTATCTGCACCAGCAATTTCCCCGCCGATGGATTGGAAGAAGAGGTCCCGCAAGAAAAATGGGGAGTTGTACACATGTAGAAGCTATACCCGGAATATTCCACAGGGTCCGCGAGTCAATGAACCGACGGTGCAATCTTTGTATTGAAACAAATGGTCAACATTTTCAACAATTTTTGTATACCATAATTTATTTGTCAATAAAACAAAATACAACACAAATTATTAATGTCCACAAACATTTTTTTTTGTAAAATAAGACCAAAACAAATTTTCCTTTCTATGCTAAAACGGCTTATTAGTGGGCATATGTTTATTAAACAAAAGATGTTTGTTTTTATGTCGCCTCCCACCCCTTAAAGTTTGTCGTATCTTTTTGGGACACCTGTATATATATATATATATATATATATATATATATATATATATAATAACTTCGTGACCTTGGTATGATATGGTAAACCTAATCAGTAGGCGATTAAAGGTCTGTATATTACTTCAAAATATATGTACTTAAAAAACTCTACATGTTTCGGCAGTACGCCTTTATCATTTATATGCTGTCATTTATATTTTGTATTCTCTTGATAAAAGCGTACTGCCGAAACATGTAGAGTTTTTTAAATACATATATTTTGAAGTAATATACAGACCTTTAATCGCCTACTGATTAGGTTTACTCTATATATATATATATATATATATATATATATATATATATATATATATATATATATATATATATATATATATATATATAAAGCTAGAGTTAAGCGTTGGCAGTCTTATTTATAAATTTATACACAATTGCAGCACAATCCAGCAGCCCACAAATAGCTGTAAGGTTTCTTTCTCAATATATTAGTATAAGAGTAAAGTGTATATTGCGATTTTGTTGATTATATGTTGAAAATGCCTTTATTTTCATCGAGACAGGATCTACACCTTCGTTTAAAGGAAGCCCGCAGTCGTTCAAAGAACCCTTGCTTTCCAGAAATTATCTGGCAACATTGCTATTCGTTATGCAAATCTTGAAGATCGTTTACCAGTGTTGCGTACACTAAATCTTTTAAATAACTCCAGATGCAAAAGTCCAATGAAGTTAAATCGGGAGATCTTGCAGGTCATGAAAATACATTATTAAGACGTTCCTTAACAGCGAGCCTAAAATGCGGTGGAGTATCTTCCATAAATTATAGGTTGCGTTTCTGATTTAAAGGTAAATCTTCTAAAAGTATTTTTTAAGAAATTGAGGTATTTAGCTCCTCATAAGCATTGTAGTGAAACTACCGATCCTAACAATTGGTCATGCCAAATCCTGCCTAACCAGATGTTTAAACTGAAATGCTGCTGATGTCTGGATTCAACTATAACCTGAGGATTCTAGTCAGATCAAACATCATTATTGTGGCAATTAAATATCCAATTTTTAGTCAAACTGGCTTTATACGTATAAAGGATTCTTTCAACTGTGTGTGGTCGTTCGGCAACTTCACTTAAAAACTACTCACAAAATGTCACTTGATAATCCGGAGTAGTAATGGCTTGTACTAGTTGAATATGGTAGGGGCATAGTAGCTGCCCATGAAGAGTTCTCCAAACAAGATAGCTACTTCTACCCACTTGAGTTGATATTCGTCTAACACTTGTTTCGGAATTTTCTTCAAAAATATTCAAAATTTGATTTTCTATCTCCGATGTATATGCTGTTCTCTGTCGTCCAGTATCATGCAAGACCTTTTCTGAAGCGACCCAGTTTCTCTTAGACGTTGAAACGCCGTCTGAAACATCACATGCGAAGACAGTTGGCGATCAGTGAACTTTTCCGCATAGATTGGACGAGCTTTTAAAGATTTTCCGTTGGCAGGACAGTACTTAAACAGCAAGTCGCTCATTTCGGCATTTTAATACGCAACTATTGTAATGTGAAAAAAGTATTCAAACACCTAGTAACATAGCATTTTGATATATTAAGGGATAATTTATTATCCGAGCATCATTCATCACAATTTTAAGATTGTATTGTATATTCATAGTATCTCCCAAGTTATCAAAAAATTTAATACATCAATACGTAAGCACGTATTAAACATTTGTTACAAATGAAACAAATAAGTAAACACATATCTGTATCTGTACATATGGATACCTCTAGTATTTTCCAACGTTCACATCAGCCAAAGGGTATTTTTTTCCCTCTTGTACCAGCATTGCTGGTCGAGAGAAAATCGCTATTATCAGGTGTAGTCTCTTTTGTCCGTCAGATGTCCGAATGTTCCGAAGGGCAAGCCATTAAACTTCACTTCATTAGCCAGACAGATGGACGTTCTTAAGACAGCCACACATGTCTTTGGCTGAAGTGAACGTTGGCAAATATGAGAAGTATGTCCATTTGTACAGATACAGATATGTGATTACATTGTTTCATTTGCCCCCAAGTTATTTATAGCTTTGTATACTTTGAGGTAATCTACGCGAGTACAGAACATGAATATAATTTCAATATGTCATTCATAAAAATTAAGAATAGTAAAGGACACAAATTGTATTCTTAAGTACTTCTTATGATAGAACAAATTTGAACGATCTAGAACAACTGTAGTGTACGTAATTAATTACGTCATGATAATGATGATGAACACGACCAATATGTTGGTCGTGTTCAATGAGGTTATCTACAAAAGTTTGTATCTTCACGTCAAACAATGAATGCGGAATTCTAAAGCAATATGCTGAGGCGGCTATAGGAAGATATGAGAAGTAAACGTCCAGAGAAGTAGCGCAGAAACGACTGGATGATAACACCATCTTAATGCGAAACCTTATACCGTTCATGATACATCAGTTTTTGAAAAAAAAGCAACATGGCCGTTGTCTCGCATCCAGTGATTCGAGACAACGTGATTGTCTTGCGTGATTGTTATTATAAAAACTAGTAACTGTGGTGTTTTCCCGATATGATTTAATTTGATATCTTTTCAATTACAAAGTAAAAAGAGTCTATCTAATACCATAGAACCGTAATTTTCCTGATAACATACAACAGAGAAAAAATAAAATCTATCAAATAAATTTAAATACTTAACAATTGAAAAATTTATAAATGCTTTATCGTACCTACGATTTTATAATTACTAACATCCTAATGCCATGAGCAGTAGAGAAAAACGTTTCGCGATTAATTTTGTCTTTGTCAATGCTCCCCTATTAATTAACGCCTTTGTAATGACGGGAGAGAATCTGCCGCTGTAACACAATAAATTTTATGAATAAAACAACTCCCGCTAAAACCCGGTTAATAATTTATAAGCGAAAAAGAAAGAAATAAATGGTGACCTTCTCTAACACTTGTTGCCTCTTTTAGAACTTCACGAAAGATCTCAGTGCCAAAATATTTTATGTTTTCATCTGACAGTATCGCCATTTAGTAGAAGGATGCTTCTTTACGTCGGATAATTTTACAATAAGGCCTACTTCTTCCCCTCTAAAACAACTTCGGTTACCGAAAAAGGAAAACGGAAAAGTTAGAAAATAAGCGCCCTATTCGCGACAAGAACTATTTATATACGGGTCACTAGGTTTGGATTATTCTCTTTGATGTCTTTTCTACCTGTTGTTTTTCTTTTATCTTTCGTTTTTCCTTCGGTTGCAGCCAAATGCCGATATATGTTTTACTTATGTATATGTGTAGATATAGAAAATATTTGTTGTGTGATTATGGGCATAAATAAGAGATTAACTTTAAGATTTAAATATATTATCAGAGGATTAATTTAAATCTTGTTACATGTTGCGGTCGGTTCTGGGTGCAATATTTTATTTAAATATACTTAATACACAAAAAGATTTTGTTTAAGTATGACAATACGTTAAGCACGTATAAAGTGTTTGTACAATATGAAACAAACATGTAAATAATTTACATATCTGTAACTATGCATATGGACAAAACCCCTCGTATTTTCAGCATTTACTTCTGCTTAATACATATGTTTCTGCCATCTAGGCGTCCTCAGTTAAGCTAGTGAAGCAATGTATACAAATTAATACAAACCTGTTATAAACAACTGGTTTGTATCTGCATTTAAATTTACTGAAATAGCCCGCATAAATTAAGCAAGTTCCGTCCTATAAGAAGACAACTATTTAATAATTGACATCTTACGGGCGAAAGAGACTTTGTCTGGAGGGCTACCTATCGTTGAAACGATAAAATACGTATGTAGATGTAGTCCATTAACAACCAGCCAGATGGCGGTAAATATACAAAAACCACCTTTCACCATTAGAAAGGTGCATTTTCACTGAGTGACATAGGCTATATTACATTTTCAAAAAAAAAAGGGATCCCCAATAAAAATGCATTAATGTAACCCAAGGTGTGAAAAAATTAGTCACAAAAATCAGTCATCGCGTACGCTGCGGAAACTATTGTTGATAGAACAAAAAAATGTTCTACAGTATTATAGAACGTATTAATATCTACAAAAAAGTCCGCGAAACCATATGTCCAACTACTGTAGTTATGCCACTATAACTACTTTTTTACATTTTAAAAGTTAATAAAAGTGCCGACAATAATCAATCCATATTATCCATACCTCTGTATTATTCCTTATCCTATTAAATGATATTTTATTAAAGACCATTTCAATACCAGTAAAATACTTTTTAAATTATTAAAATCGGACAATCCATTCAAAAGATATAACGAATTTAAAAATGTCAATCTAAAGAAAATAATGTTATAATATAATGTAGTAGTATAGCGATGGCCATATTCATTTTGTTTGTAATAAATTGACAATCGAAAAATTATAACTGGAATAAGAATAGTATTGGCAGAAGGAATTTAATAATAAGTTCAATGAGAATGAAAAGTAATAGGAAACAGGCACAGAGAAGCTGTTATAGAAAGAAGTTAAACATAAAGTGATATAAAATCCAAAAATTAAGGATCACAAGAAAGGAAGATAAATATTTAAGAGAATACACTCACTATTGTATTTATTCAAGGTAGGATCGAAGAAAAGAGAACATATACGATACAAATTTTATTAAAAGAATTTAAATAACACTGAGATATTTGAAAGGTGACGTTTTTGAAGTAATTTCAACAATGTGTCAAAAGCCAAGTGACAGGAACATTATTAAAATAGCGGGTTACATTGTTTATAAGTTATGTTAAATAACTAAATGGACTAAACAAAAAATGTAATCAATTCATCAGCTTTACAATTAAAAAAATTATTTTTTTGTCAAAAACATTTTTTTTCCTTTAACTTCACATAGCCACAGCAACGCAATTGGATGATTTGTTTTCCAAGTGAATTTATATTTACTATAATACATTTATCTCTTTTCTCATTCATTTCATTTCAGATTGAGTCACAGCGAAGCGTGGTCGGGATTAGCTAGTATAACGTAACTTTCTTTGCTGTTTTCTTTTTTTATTGTCATAACTAGGTAGTTTAATTTATTATTTTCAAATTATTTTGTAAATTGAATTTTGTTATTAATTGTGTTGAAGAGGATAATTCTTTTGCTAGTCTTTCAATGCCTTTAAATACAGAGAAGGCACCATCACGTATTCGTAATACGTAATGTAATATCTGCTTTATGTTTTATTCACTTAAAGACGGTTTTTCAAAATGCGCCCTGTAAATTTCTGGTAATAAGGAGCTTAAGGAATTTCCCATGGTTATATCGTTAGTTTGTTCGTAGATTTAAAGGGACCGAAAGATAAAAAGAATTAGTTTACAGAAGTATCTCAATACAACCAATCACAAAAATTAATTTACAATAGAAAATAATAAATTAGACTTTCTAGATATCATAATCAAAAAAGAAACAACAAATTAAGTTATATTCTATATAGAAAACCTACGTATACAGGTACAGGGTTATTCATTATAAATGTCCCAGCCCTTACCATAGTTATTATTGCATAAATTAAAAAAAAATTGAAATAAAAGTTGTGTGGTTATAAACTAATTTTATTATAACGTTAACAAAAGTACAGTGGCATGCGTAGTTTAGGGGACACAAAAAATAATTGTTTTTTTTAAATGAGACACCCTGTATATTATTAAATTTTTGAAAAGATCTTTTCCTTCTGATTTCAAAAATATACCATATCATACCCCTGTCTTACACCGTTCTTAAGTTATTAAATAAAAGTTTTGTATCTACGAATGAGTTTTGATCAACATTTAATTAAATCAATATTTATAGTAACTGGTTTAATTTGCTATATTTATCCTTTAATAACATAAGAACGGTGTAAGACAGGGGTATGATATGGTATATTTTTGAAATCAGAAGAAAAAGATCTTTACAAAAATTTTATAATATACAGGGTGTCTCATTTAAAAAAAAACAATTATTTTTTGTGTCCCCTAAACTACCCACGCCACTGTACTTTTGTTAACGTTATAATAAAATTAGTCTATAACCATACAACTTTTATTTCAAAATTTTTTTCCTTTATGCAATAATAACTATGGTAAGGGCTGGGACATTTATAATGAATAACCCTGTACAACAATACATTCGAACTCAAAACAATCGTGGAGTATTATTAAAATGTCGCCTTCCATGGTTTTATACGTACATTACTAGGCATGTTATTAAATAGTTCGGAATACAAAAAAAAATAATATAATTTAAACAACAGAAAAAAATAACGGGTATACCTCCAGAACAATAGGTAATATGATAAAACATAGACAAAGAAAAAAAATAGAAACGTTAACTTTATCCCATAAATTAATCGTAAATTACATACTTACCGTTAATAAGCAATAAGTTAATAGACTACTAAAAAATCGGACTCAGTATAGTAGATATTAATAAAAATAATTTTGGTCCATGTTTAACAAACAGCAGAGACAAAATTACAAATTTGGATAAATTTTGGTAGTGTATATAAAATAAATTGTAAGGGTTGTGATGCCATGTATATTAGGCAGAGTGGTAGAAATATAAGTATCAGGTTAAAAGAACGTAAAAAGATGTAATGCAAGGTAATAAAAAGACAGAATTTGCGCAACATTATATAAATAATAATCACTTTCCCGTTACAGGAGACTACAAATTACTGTACAATGTAAATAAAAGCAAAAAACTAGATTACTTAGAAATATTAGAAATAAAATTTCTAGGAGCGAAAATCTGACGAACGTACAGAAGGAATATTTAAACACCTCAAGATAGAATCATAAAATGGTCAAAATAGCCACTACACCCAAAACACAACACACCTGTTTATACATTACATACTAATTTCTGGTTGATAGCAAGGTAGTTATGTTTGGTTGAATGTATCTCTTCTCCAGTAGGGGCGTACCGACGATCCTGTAGAAAGGTGAAATACGTATCTGCGTCTCTGGAGAGGAGATACATTCACAAATATATAACTTGTATTGTGTTCTTCACACCCCATTTTTAATAATATTTTATATTATTAAAAATACTTTTATCAGAATAATTGAAACATACATGAGTAGGTAAACCCCACCAGTTTTGTATAATACAAAGGTATTTTTAATAATATAAAATATTACTAAAAATCTGGTGTGAAGAACACAAATGCAGGTTCACTATTAATATTTTCTGTGAACGTGTCCGAATATATCCTATCCCCAGAGACGTAGATACGTATTTCGCTTTTCTACAAGCTCATCGGTACGCCCCTGCTGGAGAAAGGATATTTCCAGACACATTCACAGAAAAGAACCACCTCGCCCTATCACCGTAATTATCCAGACCGAGCGCAGAAGTAAATTCGGCGCTACCTGTTGTCAGACAGCCGAAGTACCTCGCATACCGTCCACATAATTAATGTGAAGTAACGACGCCCTTCCAAAGGTTAGCACAGCCAATGTCTCTAGAAAACTGCATTTTGTTTGTGCCTTCACTCATACTACGGCTTAACCGCATGTGTAATGTATCAGAATAATTGAAACATACATGAGTAGGTAAACCCCACCAGTTTTGTATAATACAAAGGTATTTTTAATAATATAAAATATTACTAAAAATCTGGTGTGAAGAACACAAATGCAGGTTCACTATTAATATTTTCTGTGAACGTGTCCGAATATATCCTATCCCCAGAGACGTAGATACGTATTTCGCTTTTCTACAAGCTCATCGGTACGCCCCTTCCCCTTCCCGTTACTTCACATTAATTATGTGGACGGTATGCGAGGTACTTCGGCTGTCTGACAACAGGTAGCGCCGAATTTACTTCTGCGCTCGGTCTGGATAATTACGGTGATAGGGCGAGGTGGTTCTTTTCTGTGAATGTGTCTGGAAATATCCTTTCTCCAGCAGGGGCGTACCGATGAGCTTGTAGAAAAGCGAAATACGTATCTACGTCTCTGGGGATAGGATATATTCGGACACGTTCACAGAAAATATTAATAGTGAACCTGCATTTGTGTTCTTCACACCAGATTTTTAGTAATATTTTATATTATTAAAAATTCCTTTGTAAAAATACTTTTGCATTACATACTAATTTGTGCCCCTCGATTTAGTTGAACAAGGAGAATGGTAGAAATTACCGAAATAATATTGTCAGTACAATAAAATAAAACAGTGAAACTATCAAGTGTTTTTTATCATTTGTATTAAATATATTAATTTAAAGATTAGTTTTTACGTCCTAGGATCCAACGAATTCTAGCACGTATAAGAAACGTAATAAATAAGAAATATTCCCACAAAATACGCCTTATTATTTTTTCATTTATTTTTATCCAGGTTGAATATTAGGAATGACTATGTATGCCTCGTGGTGACGTGCGTTGCCTCGTAATTGAGAATCTTTTAGTTGAAGTCGATTTTTTAATCTGATCTCCACTTGTATACTTTTTGTAATTAAGTTCCCTATATCTAGTTGGTGATTACTCGGTGGTCTAATTATTTAATTACATCTAAGAAAAGTAAATCGATTTTATGATATTGAGAAAATATCTTGAAAATGTAATGTATAAATTTTATTTAATACATTTTTCATATTTTTTATTGATTTATTTCTTATAATTTTGTATTTTTTTGTTATACTTCAGAATCAGGATACACTGGTTCCAACATATTATTACTTTTTTATGTTAAGTACACTTAATTTCAAATAACCACCAAAATCAGGAAATAATTGCAGAGAATGAATACTATTAAAATTTTGGGCAGAACATGCATATGCAAACTACAAGATCGTTCACAGAAGGTTCCGAAATTTGAATAACGCGCATAAATGTACGCAGTTACAATCAAACGCAGGTATGCAGAATTGTCTACATATTTTGTGAGTCAGAATGCTTGGAGTGTCATTGGGAGTGGAAGCGTTCTATGTTGGTGAATAATTTTTCATTGTTGCGTCTACTTGTATTTGATTTTTTAATGCCCCATTTGAGGCAACAAAGTATCTCTGTTAAATTTTGTTTTACACTCGACAAGACTACTGCAGGAATACATAAAATATTAAAGGAAGAATTTGGAGCAACGCCTTGGGTCAAACATAAACTCACACTTGTTCAATTTAAAAAAATGACCGATCAGCTCCTGGCGATGAACGTACCTTTATGTCAGACGATGAATATAGAATTCTTCCTGCCATCTACGGGAAAAAGAACATGGCCGTTGTTCCTCATTCAACGTACTCGTCTGACTCGGCTTCTTGGAACTTTCTGCTTTTTCCAAAAATGAAAATCAAATTGAAGAGGCGAAGGTTTAGCACGATAGTGTAGATGAAGCGGAATTGCAGACGGTGCTAAACACATTACTAAAATAAGGCCAAAATACATTCCTCATGGAAGAGGTGCTGAAATCTGTGTTTACTCTCGCAACGACTATACTTTGGAAGTAGCAGAAACGAATAAAACCCAGATATACTACAATTTCATTTATCGTTACATTTGGGAAATTCGGGGTACCACCTCCTATATTTATAGTTATTTAACCAACAAGTACATTAATGAAGGCGATTAATGATCGAGATATTTTAACGCGTGAGCGCAGCGAGCGCGTTAATGTTCGAGATCATTAATCGCATTTTAATGTAAGGGTTAGTTACAATACTTTTCCGTCGACCGTTAATTTTTCTAAAGTGGAGAAAAACAGTTTACAACTTTTTTTTTATTTATTAATGATCATTATTATAATTATATATGTTCATAGTCGAAATATTACAATTATTAAAAGTAATTGGACACGCATTAGAATTTGTATGGTTTTGTGAATGTAAGTTTACCTCACTGCTTGGAAGAATTCAACGCAACACAAAACACTAAAAAACCGTTCGATTCTCTTTCACGCTTAATAATGACAGTGAATAGCGCTTTAGTTTGACGTTGTTTGATTTTGTTGATTTCCTTGGTTACCATGGAAACCATCAAAATTGTTCATTAACAGAAAATCATGCATTAATAAGGGTCATTAATGTATGATTTTGAGAACGTTAATAACGGATGTAAATACACGGTCGACGGAAAAATATATTAATTTATGAGTATACTGTACTTAAGCATCTAGAAATATTTAAAAACTATTTTGGCATTTCTCGCAGGGTATAGTAAATAATGAATGACAAGTGTGAAAATGGTAATTGGGTTAGACGACCAGAGCACTCCCGTTGTGGAAAACATCTCGACTTGACCAAGAAAACCGTTTTTCTTCCAAAGTGAGAATCTATTCTCTGCATACTTCATTTCCAACTCTACATAGTCAGTAAAAATAGATATCTATTGCAGACATACGACCAACAAGTAAAACGCGTTAGGGGACAATTCGTAACGTAAATCAACGGAGAAGTCTTTCTTTGGAGACTGCGATTAAGTAAAAACTTAAAAAGGTATATAACCCCTTACCACAATTACTAATCGTTTCCTAAATACGTATTTCGATAACTAGGTTGTCATCATCAGTAGGTAAAACCACTAATCAAAGTGTCGCACATGGAGCACAGTAAAGCTAGCACATCTGATCACGCAACAAATTTAGACGGCGGCCACGTATACACACAAATTAATGGTTTTACCTACTGATGATGACAACTTTGTTGTCGAAGTACGTATTTAAGATACGATTAGTAATTGTGGTAAGGGGTTATATACCTTTTTTAAGTAAATCAAGGGGTTTGTCTTAGCCAAACGTGATTGTTTGCTCTTGGTTTGTGTGTCTAATTTATCTGGTAATGCTACTTAATAATCTCATTTAATAATTCTCCTTTTCTCAAGATAGTATGTGAGTACAATACCACGTGCACTCCAGAAAACAGCAGCCATTTGCCTTCCCAGCTGATGAAACTGTTTTTGCCTTGTTCGAATACTTGAGCCAGTTTCTAACCAATTATGTAGATTATTGTTTCATATCGGGTGTGTAGTGATTGCTTCAAGTCTCGTCACCAATTATGAAGCAGCGCAAAATATCAGAGGGATTGTGTTGGAAAAATTCCAAACATTGTTTTGAAAAGTTCGATATTTAACGTTTTTGGTTGATTGTTAGCTATCGCGACACCCATCTGGCTAAAATATGTCTTACCCTTTCATTTGAGATCTATACAATTTCCACTACCTCTTATATCTTCACAACAGGATTCTTTGGTTCTGAATTGTGAATTTTCCCTTCAAGAATGCTAATCATTTTGAGTTTAATGTAGGATGATAGATTAGAATTCTACCAATTCGAAATGAATTAAGCTGTACTATCACCTTGTAGTAATGATCTTTACGTGAATTATAAACAAAAATATTTTCAGTAATATAAAAATATTATTAAAAAATTGGATGTGAAGAACACAATACAAGTTCATATTTGAGTGAGAATTTCTATCCACACACGCAGACACGTGTTTTCCCTTGCTATAGACTCGTCAGTGCATGGTGGTGGGATGGACAAAATTCACAACAATAACTCCCTTACTGCTTGCAATCAAGACACAACAGACTGCATCGAAGAACATTCAGCGCCCCTTGTTGACTAATGTCAACATCGCGAACGACAATAAAATCATGACATGTGCTAAACTGGTCTTTCTTGTTGTTGTTTTGAATTAAAGGCATTAGATTTATGGCTATAAATTAAATTCGATTTTAATGTCACATTGCAAAACAAGTATTACTTACAATTAGCTAATAGTATTATTAGTACCAATCCAATAAAATGCAACTAAATTAATTTACTTAAATATTCTATATTTTTTTGGACATTCTGATATAATTTACAAAAACTTGCATACATTTAAAGGTGCCATATTTTATATTTTTCATTGGTTTCCTAGACTTCCATTTATCAGAACACAATGTTTTAATATGGAGAGAATTTTGTTACTCATATATTTCTTAAGGATGAAGGATCACCTGGAAAAAACAACGGATGTTTTAGAGACTTGTTTTTAGCGTTGCGAATTCCATTTTTTTATTGTGTATATTATACAAAAAATCGTACTTCGATACTGTTAACTATTAATAAAGTCATTGATCTTTATTTAATCCAGTAGAAGCTAAAATATAATTTGTATACCAGTATTAGGTATGCTATTCAATAGAAATAAATATAGCTTTGTACATATACACTACGTATATTTCACATTCTAAATGTGAACTAAATTAAGAACTCGTATAATAAAAGTTATGAAAGATATAATATTGTTTTGTTGCGTTTGAAGAGGGTTGCGTAAAAATAAAATGTCATTAGCAATCCTTCCGCAATCAGTTACGTCAATCTAAATGAAATTTTAATCTTCATCAATTCCAAAAAGCTTACGAATTCTGACAGTTGTAATAATCTAAAAACGTCCGAATCATAAGCCGTTTATTACTTAATTTACGTAATATAAAATTCTAACAGACGAAATATAATTTTTAATATGTTTGTGACAATGAACACTGCTTTCGAAATTTATTATGTCTTGTTTATATTTGGGGTTGAATATTGGAAAGTGCTGTTTTGTGTCTTTCACTAGGAGGTTAACTAGAGTTGATTATTATTCTAATTAACAATATCGCTGTCCAACTTAAGACCTGTCACGGATTTAGGAATCGTTTTCGACGAGAAACTTAGTTTGTCGGATCATATCTCATTAAATTAACCTTACAAACTATGGGATTTATTATTCGGATTGTAAAGCTTTTAATAACATTGCTAATATAAAATGGATTTTTATGGTCTGTAAGATAGTAACTTGCAGTATGGCGTAGTAATCTGCGACCCTGTATGTGATACATATATTAATGAAATTTAGGATTATATTTCACCTTGCTCCTTGATACACAGAGCTTTGAATGTCTTGCAAAAAGGAAACAGAGCAGACAAAGTTTATGATAAATATCATTAATAATAATGCCATAATGCCATTAATGCCAAAGAACTTAGACATAATCTCTTTAAATCAGATTTTTCAAGAACAACTTTTATTGACGAAAACTGATTTTTTTTTTCACCTGCTTTCGTTATAAACTAAGTGAGAGAACAGAGAAAAAAATGAAGAGAGATTTTTTGTACAAATTGACGCGATTTGTCTTTTACGCTTCGGCGCTTTCCTACGCCAAAATAATACGCAAGGTGACATTGATCATTTTTACATTAACGACCGAGAGTTATATCGTAAATATACTATATATATGCAATACTTTTCCATAGTAAATACTTCCTAGAATAAGACAATCCTAGCACTGTTCTCACAGCGTATTTCTGTATCATGCCACCGAGGTAACATTATAGAACGAAATGCATTGTTTTGCCATTCTGTATTAAATTATTTTCACGTCAAGTTGTAGAAGACTTAAAACATTGTAAATATCTTCTATTAATTAAAATAAAGAAATTATGTTTTTTAATGAGTTGTACTAAGTGTTTATTTAACTCCGAGTTTGGTAATCTTTCTCTAAGATATTTTTATTAATGACATTTACTTTTGGAGGCTCCGTACGAAGCGTATTCTGTCAAGATTCACGCCCAAAACAAAGCTAATTATATAGACGTTTCACGGTAGTTATTGATGATATACCGTGCCCACCATATTGTTCGCACCATATGGGAAAAATTTTATCTTTGATGTATTTACACACCTAAATCCACCAAAAGTTTGTGCATATTAAAAAGACCAAAATGGACTACTCGGATTCTGCAAGCGATTTTTGGTTTTAGAGAAAATTGCAGTTATCGAAACTTCAATTTAATTTTAAAATGAAAAATACTTTTAACGAAATTTAGTTAACATTGGTTAGATATTCATTAAATGCGATGCAAATTATGAAACCAGATGAGTTTCTTCAACAGATGTCCAAAAAATTGATATTTCTAAAATTTCAACTTTTTCTTACAATTTCCAAGTGTAATTTTGAATTTTAATTATTTCAAATCTAAGCATAGTTAGTTTGTTTATATTTGTCTTAAAAAATGAACTAAACTAGTACAATCTAATATTACAATAGAAATTTTTTATTAAAAAAGAAATTTTGTCACCTTATTTCACATTTTTGGTGCAAAGCCTTTTTATAATGAAAAACCTCATTTTAAGTTTCAGCTTGTTTTATAATTTACTCTAAATAAATGTAATTTAACAATTATTATTATTATTATTATTATTATTATTATTATAATCAATAAACCTTGAAATTACCCTACGGGTGTCAAGTTATACACTTAATTTTCACTCTGAAACTTAATTCTATTTTTTATTATGAATGAATTTTTCCCATTCCTTCTTATTTTTTGCCGCAACTTCTGCTTCTCTCCATGTCATTCCACGTTTTAGCAGGTTTTCCGCTACTGTATTGTCCCATGTATTCTTTGGTCTACCTCTCTTCCTTTTCTGTATTGTCTTAGCTTTCCATACTCTCTTTGTCTGCCTTGTTTCTTCCATACGAACGACGTGTCCGAACCATTTCAATTTTTGTCTCTCTATACTTTCGAAGATCGGTTCTGTATTCAGATCTTGCCTTATCACTTCATTTCTTATTCTGTCCCTGCGTGTTACTTCTTTGACTGCTCTTAAATACCTCATCTCCATCGCTTGTATTTTGTTTTGTTATTTAGTATCCAGCTTTCACACCCATATGTTAGTATTGGTCTATATACGGCTTTAAACACAGTCATTTTTGTCTTCGTTGAAATTTCTCTGTATTCAGATCTTGCCTTATCACTTCATTTCTTATTCTGTCCCTGCGTGTTACTTCTTTGACTGCTCTTAAATACCTCATCTCCATCGCTTGTATTTTGTTTTGTTATTTAGTATCCAGCTTTCACACCCATATGTTAGTATTGGTCTATATACGGCTTTAAACACAGTCATTTTTGTCTTCGTTAAAATTTCTCTATTTCTGATGAAAGTGTTGTTGAGTGTATAGTACAACTTTGTCGTGCTTTCAATTCTGCCATTAATCTCTGTGTCTTCTTTCCCTTCTCTATGAATGTTTATTCCTAAGTATTTAAATGTTTCAACTTGTTCGATGTCCTTTCCTCCTACTATAATTGTTAACTGTTTATGGTTTTTCCCTATCGCCATCACTTTAGTTTTGTATGCGTTAATTTTCATGTTTCTCTTTTTCAGTGCTGTTTCCCAAATTACCAAGTTTGTTTGCAGGTCCTTTTCGGTATTTGCGTATACCACCAAATCATCAGCAAACGCGTTCTCCGCTACCTCCACCAGCTCCATATTTCTATATCCTATTTGTATCTGTTTTGTGTTGTTTTTAATATCTTTCAGTACGTCATCAAGTATTATATTAAATAGTATAGGACTAAGTACTCCTCCTTGCCGCAATCCTTCCCTTGTTTCAAACTATTCTGATTGCCTATTACACGCTCTCACCACGTTTCTTGTACACTTGTATATGCTTGCTATTGCTTTCCTCAGTTTGCTATTTACTCCTCTTTTTTCTAGGCTCCTCCACACCAAGTTTCGAGGTATACAATCGAAAGCCTTTTCTGTGTCTATAAAACCTATGTATATCGTGCTGTTTGCACTCTTTTCCGTCATCTGCTTCAATGTGAATATATTGTCCTGTACACTTCTACCTTTTCTAAATCCACTCTGTGATTCTTCGAGTTGCGCCTCGATTATTGTTTTTAATCTCTCTTCCAAGATTCTTTCATGAACTTTTAGCATGACACACAATAGTGTAATTCCTCTATAATTCTTACACTGTTTGTTGTCTCCTTTTTTATATATCGGTAACAAAACTCCCATTTCCCAATCCTCTGGTATTTTATGTTCGTCCCATATTTTATTAAATAGTATTTCTAATACTTCTATTCCATTTTCTCCCAAATTCTTTACCATCTCTGTTGTTATTCCGTCAATTCCTGCTGTCTTGCCTCTCTTTAGCCTCTTTAGTGCATCTTTTATTTCTTCCATGGTTATTTTGTCCTGTTCCGTGTGTTCTTTTTTTCTTATAGGCGACTCGTGCAATATTTCCGGTTTGTTTACTTGGTCATTAATTTCCATGCTTAGTAAATCCTCAAAGTATTCTATCCATCTCGCCATAATGTCGTTCTCATCTTCTAGTATTTTTCCTTCTTTTGATTTTATGTACAAGGTTTTAACTTGATTTCCTTTCCTTAATCGTTTCAGTACTCCATACAACAGTTTTTGATTTCCTCTTCTATCTCTCTCCATTGCTTCCCAACAATTAATGTGAATAAATGCAACAAAAAAGTGTATTTCTCCGTTAAACGCTCTAGAAAGTTATAATATCATCGTCATATTTTACACAAATTCGTAGGCAGCCAGGGTATTGTTTTGTTAGTCAAATAGCTGCCGATTAAAATCCACATTTTTAAATAGAAGTACGTAATCAATACCATTTTAAAACGAAAGTGTGGTGTGGAATCTGTAATAATCAAATATTTAGACCATACTTTTTAGAAATACTTTAAATTCAGGAAGATATTTGGAATTTTTACAAAATAAATTTTTCAACGAAATTGAAAATTGTCCGTAGGAATTAAGAAGAAAAATGTATTTCCATCAAGATTGTTGCCCAGCTCACAGTAGCATCGAAGTTAGAAATTACCTAAATGAGTTTTTTTCCGGCAAAGTGGATAGGTGGTTTTTCTGAGAATCTGTCCACCACTGTCCCCGGATTTAACATCTTGTGATTTTTTTCTTCGGAGATATTTGAAAAATCAAGTATACAAATGTGACGCAATTATAAATATTTACCACATAGAAGATACCATTAGAAACTGTGTTGTTGAGATTCCACCTGTATGCCTAAGAAATGTGTCAAATGAACTGTACAACAGAACTATTACGTGCATAGAGAAGGAGGAAATGTGGAAATATGAGATATTTTTGTCAACAAAATTTACATCTTTAATTTTTCATTTCAATTTTTTATTTACTTAGGGTAATGACGTACAAGAGTACGCACTTAGTAAACTTTCTTCGGTATTTCGTTTACTAAACTGAAAACAACTAAATGGTTGAAACCATTGTGAGACTGCTTTAATTTTGGAACAGTTTGTTAATACTTAAGGCAATTTAGTGTTATTACAACTGAAACAAAAATGGTTTTTAAAATTTGTACAATTGCGTACTCTTGTAAAGCGTGGTTATTAGAGTACGCAGTAGTAATTATAAGAGTACGCGATACTAGACTAACATAGTTCGCATGTAAAATTTCCTGCTTCATAGGAAGTACATTTCTCGTGCCACCACTTATTACACTTAGAACACTGTATCCAGTCCTCAGATGGCGGATCTGCATACAATCCATCACAAAATGGACATAATATTTCTTCTGTTTCATTTTTACTTCCTTTATATTCTTCGGGCTTTGATGCCTTCTGCCTGCCGTTTCTTTTGTTGACGTTTGTATTTATTTTTGAGGTAGATCCTTTAAATGTTTTTCTTTGCTTAGCTTTAGCTACAGGCTTTTCCGATTTCCCTGAACCAATTTTTCTTTGCACCTTTTTTGTTAATTCAAAATGCTTTGCTTCCAGTTCATTCTTTAACGGTGTGCTTGTTAATATCTCTGATTTCTGACTTCGACGTCTTCTGGTTTGTTCCGTTTGACTACATTTTGGATATGGTCGTAGATCTTCTGGTTTTACAAGAGCTTTAACTTGCTTTGATTGAGTGGTTTGGTTAATATCACAAGAAACTGGAATATTTTCACGCTTGTTTCCTTTGTCTTCCGTCGTGGAAGGTACAGGTTCCATGTTGTTTCTGATATCCAAATATATTAAATTATTCCAATTCTCTGTTTCTGGAGCATTCGTGTCCTTTAAAATTGAAGTTACTATTTGTTCTGCATATTCAGGATTTACAGGCAATCCTGTGGTAGCATTAAACTCAATTTAAAAGACTTCAGTCTTGTCAGCTATGTCATCTACTTCTATGGAAATGCCAGCAGCTCCAGGAACCTCTATAGCTTCAGGAACTTCTTCACGTACATTATAAAGTTTGTCAGTTACAAGGGAAGGAGCAAAATCTTCGTCATTAAAATGATCGGGATTGTAAGGCCAGATTCCGGTAGTTTCAAATGCCCGTACTGCTTTGTCGAGATTGGATACTTTATAATATGCCGCTTTAAATAAACCGGCAACTTGCTTTTGAGTAATAGCTTTACCAGGATTGGAAACTAACCAATTGTCAGTTGCTTGGCTGTATGCAGTTTTTAGTGGGCCAAAATATCCTTTATTCAATGGCTGCATTTTATGAGTGGCATGCGGTGGCAACGATAAAAGATGAATTGAATTCTCACGACAATATTTGATAACATTAAGGCTTCGGTGAGATGAATGATTGTCTAATACTAATAAAACGGGAGCATCTTTGGAAGCTTTAACATGTTTTTGGAAATACTTCATCCATTCAAGAAATAATTCGGAATTTATAAAGCCTGATTCAGAAATAAGTGGTAAAGTTCCTGAAGGCGCCTCAGTATACAGCTCTTCTTTCATTCTTTTACGAGGAAAAATTAATGCTGGAGGAACATATACCCCACTAGCACTCATGCAGCACACTGCAGTAACCAGTTGACCTCTTTCGCCGCTAGCAACTTTCCCCACACATTTTTTTCCTTTTTTGGTAAACACCTTGGGCAGCTTATTGGGCACTGTAGATATGCCTGTCTCGTCCATGTTATATATAAAATGACTTGCGAAATTATATTTTTCGTAAATATCTCGCAAGTTTTTAAAAAACAAATCAACCCGGGTTCTGTTGAAGCCTATCATTCTGCCAAGTGAACACTTCCCTGGTTGCCGTAATGTGATTCTTTGTCTCTGACAGAAACCACGTATCCACGTTTTGCCAGCAACCATTTTTTCAGCATTAAAATTATGCTCTACGCCATTAGCTTTAGCGAATTCAAAAGCAATACTGCTTAAGTCTTTCGTTGTTAATCCATAAAATCGGCAGTCCATTTCTTGCACATACTTTGCTAATTCTGTTTCTTGTTCTTCACTAAAAATACATTTGTATCGTCCAAGTGATACTGGAACAGTGGCAATTTTCAATAGTTTACGTAATG
This sequence comes from Melolontha melolontha, assembly GCA_935421215.2. Classification (NCBI taxonomy): domain Eukaryota; kingdom Metazoa; phylum Arthropoda; class Insecta; order Coleoptera; family Scarabaeidae; genus Melolontha; species Melolontha melolontha. The sequence goes on from OW285240.1 coordinate 63,097,168, forward strand.
TGGGTTCTGGAATATTCAGTTCCCGTGCAATACTACGTTTACTCTGGCCGTTACTAATTTCTAATCTCTAATCTCCGCCATAAGCTCTTCAGTAAATACAAGTTTCCTAACGCTCGTTCTTTTATAAGTACTCATTTTCTTATTACCTGAAAAAAAGGCTAATATAGCTGTTTTATTATACATATTGCAGTGAATTGTGCTTTTGAATCGTTATCTTAATTTTTCTTAATGACTTATCTTCACAATACACAGCAATATCTCCGTACTAGACTCAGTCAGGTGGGCACCTTCCTTGAACTCCTTCCTCGTCAGGGTTTTTCTTTCGAAAGTCGTGTTTTAAACGAAGAAATAATACAAATTAAACTCAAGAAATAAAACTACCATTAACAGCACAGACAAATATTTTTTCTTAAAAAACGAAAAAAAAAACTACTTTACCAAATATAAAGCAGAATTTTTTTGACTAAATAGCGTCTTAATGAAAGAGAAAAAACCCTTATAAATACTGACTTGTATAAGAGAAAAAAAAAACTCTGAATGAAACCCGAACAATAATCCAAAACACAATATAAACAAACTTTATTAGCTGTCATCTACTACTTTATCCCCACAAAATATCAAACGTCAAAATAGAACTTTCTATTTTTCGCACGCAACTCAAATTACCCAAGCGCAACACCAGCTTGTGACAAAATAATTTTCCCGCCAATCTAATATACTACATCATTTAAATGAACAAAAAACTAACTTAAAAAAACGTTTAACTAATACGTTTTGTTAATATTTCTACCGATTACAACACTATTACAAATTAAATTTATCAATTTAAGAAGCTTCAAATTTCAATTAAATAATAATTATAACTATATCTATAAATATATCAGATTAGAATACATACATTTTTAGTTTTACTATTTCACGAGAGATTCTGATAGGCTATACAAATCAATCAAATTTTACACATCAAAGTAAACGTAATGAATTTTAAAACATCAACTCCACCAAATACACACACCGTAACTATCAAATTGAATTAAATAAAATTAAGTTTTATTTAATTTACCAAAAAAATACAACCTATCTCGAAAAACTCTATCGAATCTCTGTCAATCAATTTCCTGGAAACAGCCAGCTACTCCCACCTAACAAAAATATAAATCAAACTGGCGACCTAAGAATAAAATATAAATATATTTGCTTATAGCTTCCACTTGGCGCGTACTACAAACATCAATCCACGCTCGTTCAGCCTACAGACGTGTACAAAATTATACATTACAATAAAATTATTATAAAATTTTTCAATTTTAAAAGTTATACCCCTGGAATAAAATATACATGGATACACTAATTTATAATGTTTCATATATCTTTTTTTTTTTTCTTCTGCAGGGAAAATCTACTGCAATATGTAGATAGGTCCTACTCAATGAAGAAAAAGGAATTATTACATTTCTATGAATATAGTTTACAAGAGTACGCAGTGCGTACTATTGTAAACTTTTTAGTGCGTACTCTTGTATACTTCGTTTGAATTATGAAAAATAGGTTACGACTACTTAATACAACATAAACACTTAATGTAATAAATTTTATTACTTACCTAATACTTTATATTACACTGTGAAGCACTGAGAAGGTTTCTAGTACAACAAATAGCAAAATTATTCCTTAAATTAAACTGGCCCAAACATATATTTGCAATACACAAAAACAAGTTTTGCTTGATGAAACTACTACATGCGCAATACTTCAAAATGTATTTATCCTTGTTACAGGCGTTAGTTTGAGGAATTCTCACATATGTTCATAGATGCTGATATGTTGTTGCATACTTTGTAAAATGCAATGCGTACTCTTATACGCTGCGTACTCTTATATGCTTTTACCCTAGCTTATAAATAGCTTTTAAATATTATTTCTTCCTGCTTATGTCAATTAAACCCCAAAATATACTAAATTATTTTTAGTTTTCCCTATAGTTTTTCTCCCTTTGATAAATAAGACCGTTTTGGCCTATTTAAAAATTTCAAACGTATTTTTAATGGTAGAACAAGAGTGCCATGAAAATTACTTTTTGCTCTTTGGTGGTTGGTGGTGAAGCAGAGGCCAATGCCAAAAATAATTTTTCAATAAATCAATTAATCAAAAAGTTTCCCATATGATTAGTCTTTTTTGCGGACACTGTACAAGAAAAAACCTTTCATGTATCCCATTTCAGGTTTTCAAACATGCACAAACTGGTCGAAATTTAAAAAACTCTATAATAAAAGTTTTTCCCATATGGTGCGAACAATATGGCGGACGCTGTATTTATTATCCCTTTGTAATATTTCAATTTCAAACATTTTTTATTGTTAAATATAAGTAAATTTAGGATATAGACTTCAAACATAAACATTTCCAATTTTATAAATATTTAACGTTCAGTTAGTTCCGTATCTCAACACACTTTTGCCATTACTAAAACCCGTTTACCTTACACACAAGACGTCACTGACAATATCAGCAAAATTCTTACAATACATAACATCAAAACCAATTTTAAACCCCAACACCACATTATCGGCTCCTTTTCTATTGAAAACCGCAATCATCTAGAAATCCCTGGTGGTTACACAATTCCATGCTCATGTGGCAGTGTATACACTGGGGCGATAAAGCGTTCGGTGAGCACTCGTGTTACTGAAAACAAGCCTTGTACTTGGAAACTACGTGTGGCCGAGTTTGCGGTTGCCAATCATAGATTGGAAGCCGGACACCCAATTAAATTTCAATCTGCCCAAAGTCGATCCCGTAACACCTATAACTTTAGTCGTGAAATACGTTAATTCAGAAAAATTCAACATCTCTATAATATCAATTATGATTATGGATACCTTCTATACAATACCTTACAAACTCAACTATAACCATGACGCTCCAGTGACTCGAAACAGCTCCTATTCGAGGGATGTCATTTTAGCGTTGCATATACCAATAAAATCAAACACTGGATCGAATCAAAATCCTTTATTGCTTTTCAAAATATTTTTGACAAAAATTCATACACTTCTGCATTCGTTCAAACCAATTGTTAAAGCAATTAGTCCAGTATTCAGTTAGGACAGTGGAAATTGTAGTTTTGAAGGCACTTGCTGCTTCTTCTGGCTACTAATATCATCAACCACGCATTCCAGTCTTGATCTTTGGGAACTAATAATTTGATATTTTGCTGCTCCAAAAACTTAATTGTCTTTCGAGAGGTGTTCGAACTCGCATTGTCATGATGCAAGATGATTCGCTGTTGTGGGTTGGTTCCTCAAAGTACGGAGATTATTTCTGACAAACAAACGGTTGTGTACCAATCCGCATTAATTATTCTTTGATCTTACAAAAGAATTGTAGCTACATGACTTGATTTTGAGACAAACGTTGCGACTTTCTCTTTCGATACACAACGCGAACGGATAACTTTAGTCGGATTCTCTTCATCTTGAAACACCCAAACAGCGGACTTATATTTATTTTCGGGTTCATAGGAATAAATCCATGATTCATCGTCACTCACATTGCAATAGACGTTCTTTGAGTCTCCGTTATTGAACCGGCTCAAAGTTTTGGGGCACCAATTAACGCGAGCCGACTTTTGCTGTTCAGTTAAAAGATGCGGAATCCAACGGAAAACTACCTTCCTCACACCGAGTTCATCATCTAGGATCGTTTGGATTAACATCTTTGAAATCATCACATCACTGTGCGTCACTTGTCTAGCTTCTTGATGGATCCGTCCTGGGATCGTCGCTGATACCGGTGCGTCCACGTTGGAATTCACAGTACCAACGTGAAATTTTCAATTAATGTGATGTTTTATCTTCAAAAACAGGAACTAACTCAGCTAGACATTGTCAATAACAATGTCTCGCTGAAAGTTGAAATTCTCTCTGAATGTTGTAAAAAATTATTGCGCGGAAAGTTTCTCAACTCAATTCCATTTTTCGGCCAACTTATAAATTTAAAAAATTAACTATGACTAAATCACTTCATGAAACTTTTTGATAAAAACTTGATCTTGACGAAACTTTAGATCTAGATTAACGACAGATTGAGATTAATTGTGACAGCTGCCGATTGATTACTGGCGCCCTCTATGAGGTTATATGCAACACTAAAAAATATCGCTCGTATAGTCCCTTCCAAATCTAACAGACTTCCAGTTTCAGTGCTGCAATAACAATAGCAGCCTTGAAGATGCTCCCCACGCAGTGAAAAAAACGTCGGCCAAAAAAAAGCAGCTCCAAAGACGCGGTGCCAGACCGAAATCCCAGAAGAAGAAGAATCGCAGACAATAACTACGAAAGCCTACAAACTACATATTTTGTTAAATTCTAGCTAACGAACATTTCCTATTACTATTTTCAGAATTTTTCTGGGAAATAATATAAATGTCAAAAATATTTATGTTGATAAAGTTTTAAATAAATAATGGCACTCATACACGAATAAATCCTAATATAACTTACTTACTTTAATGTATTTTTCATGTTACACGTTATTAGTTATTGAACTCATATTTAAAATTTTCAAATGAGTAGAAAGCAGGGACTTGGTATCGGTAACAATGTTACTGCAAAAATCCTTAACCGAAAGTATTTTTATACCGGTATTCAGTCACACATGTTCATATCGTTATCGTTATTATTGAAATTTGCACCCCGAAATTATTTTTGTTACCCAAACTTCACACCGGTATTGATTTAAGATATGGAAATAAACTTCGTTGTCTAAATAAATACAGGTATATTTCCGTACAGATATGAATACATATAGATATTATTTCATTCGAATAGTGACGTAAGTGGAGGTAGTAAAAGTTGTTTTCTTCTTTACTTGTAAATTTACCTGACTTTTTAAAATTCTTTTGCTTTATTTTTACATATTTGTAAAGGGTTTTCCATTAGGGACGATGTATTTGTAAATGGAGATTTCTTTCAGGCGGCAGCTTTGTTGAGTCTTTTTTTGACATTTATAAAATCACGGAACGATACGCGTTTTATCAACGTTTACAAATTATTCAGATGTTTTATCAAAATTGACGTTCAGTAATGTTTACTTTCCGTATATTAAATCCATTTTTCGGGTGTTATAATCATCAAACTCGAAAAACAATTGAACGCCTTGTGAAAAAATTCGATTGAACATATTCACTACATAGGACGAGAGTTCTAGTGTGACAAAGAAGTGAGAATATTGAATCTGTACGTCAGAGTGTTTGTGGAGATGCAAATTTATCAATTCCTCGTCGATCTCAGACTGGGCATTTCCAACACCAGTTTGTGTTCTTACTAATTTTACATTTCTAGTAAAATTCTCTCGTTTTACGAGTGCTCAACTTTCATTACTTTAATCGCTCTATTGTTAATAACTAGAAATTACAATTTCTTATATATTATTAGTTAGAGCGTGTCATATATTGTAGGATTTGTACCTTTATTGGCCTAAAAAAATATTTTATTTGACAATAGTTTACATCCACCGAAACTATCTCGGTGTTAAAATTATTCTGTAGGATACCTGTCAACGAGTTAAAGTTTGAAGTTTATTAAGCGCCAAAATCTAAGAGTTCCACCTAAATTACTTAGGTGAAATTATATTATAGCATAGCTTTAAATAAAGTAATTATTATCAAACCTATTTTGAATTCATCAATCAAAGAGGTGAAAACCCAGCGCCGCAAATCTTAACAGCGTTACTCGCCAAAACCATTCTGGCACTACAATCGTATATGCTTTGAAAAATTTTTGTGAAAATTTTAACCATTTTGGACCCCCAGTTGTTGCTTGATAGTCGTTTGTGTCAGTCGATGTCAGTTTTTTTGTACAAATGTAAAAATTGTAAAAATGTAAAAAAAGTAGAATATCGTGACACTATTAAGATCTTGCATTTAAAAGGAAAAACGATTGCTCAAATTAAAACTGAGTTGGACGCTGTTTACGGGGACTCTGCCCCGTTATTTGCCACCGTGAAAAGACGGGCAACTGAATTTAAACGTGGTCGTACCAGTGAGCGTTCGTGATGGCCAAGAACTGTAACCACCTCCGATAACATTGAAAATGTTCACTAGGTGGTACTGGACGACCGTCGAATCAAGGTTAGAGAGATAGCAGAGAGTGTGCACATATCGAAAGAGCGTGTTTGTCAATGACTGAAGAATTGCATATCCGAAAGTTCTTCGTGCGTTTGGTACTGCGCTTGCTCACTTTGGGCCAAAAAACGCATTCGAATGAACATTTACAAAGCCCCGTTGTACCGGTTTAAGCAAAATAAGTCAGTTTTTTTTCGTCTATTCATAAATATGGATGAAGCAAAGATCTACCACTACACTCCTGAGATAACAGAATAGTCAAAATAGTGGACTGCAAAGGACGAATCTAGGCGAAAAAGGCGAAGACGGTTCCATCGACTCGGAAGGTGATGGCGACTGTTTTTTCGGATAGTCACGGAATTGTGTAACGGGAGTATATTACGCATTATTACTTGATGAACTGAAGGCAGTAATTGCAGAAAAAACGGTCGCATTTGAAGAAGAAGAAGGTGTTGTTCTACCAAGACAACACACCTGCCCAAACTTTGGCGTTTGCCATAGTCAAAATTCACGAATTGCACAACGCATTGATTGATCACCCACCGTATTTACCATATCTGGCCCGCAGTAACTTTTGTCTGATTCCTAAGCTTAAAGTTTCGCTTGGAGGACAGAGATTTTCATCGAACGAGGCGATAAACGACTATTTTGCGGAGTAATACGCCAGCTACTATTTAGAAGGATTGAATAGGTTAGAACATCGTTTAGAAAAGTGTATGGACTTAAAAGAAGACTCTCTTAAAAAATAGAACTACATTTGACCTTCTATGTTGAGCTCAAATAATATTCATGAACTTGCATAGAATTTATATATAATACTAGAAAACTATTCAATTTACGCTCCACGGTCCTTAATTACATACTTTATATATAGTTAATTACGGTAGATAATTACTGTAAATACGCTTACGAAATTTTCCTTTAGAACTGTCAAACAATTAATTAACTCGAGTAAGATACAAATTTCAACAAAGTGCAATTTAAATTGGCTCTTCTGTTTAGAGTACTTGTCTGTTATTTTAACAATTTTCTAAGTACTTAGTACATTCTATGTTTATAATAACATAATGATGGAATCAATAGAAATTCTTTCACACGTACTTTTAAATGTTTTCAATTAAGACATAGAAATCCCTCGGGAGCGTTTACGATCTTTCGAATGACTAGTTCAATATTTAAACGTGGATTCAGGGGATTATATCGTAGACTTGAAGTATATATCGAAGGAAGAAGGGACCGAATCGAATTGGAGAGATTTAGAACTCATTTCGTGCAGCCGAATCCAACGCTTTTACCAAAATGACTAAGAATAAATTGGTAGAACTTTTTACATACCCACATTCGAACCTTGACTAGTTGAATATTAAATTTTCAGCTCAGTTGGATCTACAATTTTTCTGATAGTTTATTTCAACCGTAACATTATTAAAACTTTATTATTGCCATAGATATTAGAAACTTGAAATGATATATTCGTTTCGCCTTTTTTTACTTGTTTTCGACACAATATCATTCTCATTTGACGTTTTATTACTAAAAAAATATAGTAATATGAGTTTGATGATTGCTAATAATAATAATAATAATAATAATAATAATAATGATAGTCTTTAATTCCAAACAGGTGACTCTCAGACATAACAGAACATAAATAATTACAATATTAAAACAAAAGAACGTTATAATTAATTTAAAAAATAGGTAAATAAAAGGTTAGGCAAATAGTAAAAAACTAAATTTAAAAAAACTTATACATATATACACACACACGCACACACAAATGATATATATATATATATATATATATATATATATATATATATATATATAGCGAGGCTTTGCAGCTTTAAAGCCGCTTCTCACATCCTAAGCGCCAACGCTCCTTATCACTCCAGTCTCCCTCCTGCAGATCTCGTTCTTTCATCTCTTTGTGTATATTTTGTGCCCATCGTTTCCGCGGTCTTCCCCGTTTGTTTCTTCGTGGAGGAATCCATTACCATACTTTTCTGGGAATCCTTTCGTCACTCATGCGACGCAGATGGCCGTACCACTTTAGCTGTTTTTCATTTATTGTGTCCAAGATAGTATCTGTAGCCCTCATTCTTTCTCTAATGTTCTCATTCCTAACGTGGTCGAATAAAGTTAAGCTACAGCATCGTCTCCAATAAGACATCTCTGCTGAAAGTATTTTCCGATTGATGTTTTTATTCATAACCCACACCTCCGACCCATACGTCATAACCGGTTCAATTAGTGTTTGATATATATTTTTTTTTGTTTTTTTTGTCAAGTTATTATTCCACAGGATCGGATGCAGTGCTCTAGTCATATTCTTTCCTCTACCTATTTTCTTCAATATGTCCTTCTCATCCCTTCCATCTTCGCAGAAGGTGACCCCAAGATATTCATACTCCTTTACATTTTTTATTACTCCACTTTCCAATTCCAAATCTTGCCCCCTTCCTCCTATAACCATATACTGGTTTTTTTCCGTATTTATTTCTAAGCCCCATTTATTGTATTCTTCTATGAGTATAGTAAGCATATATTCCATGTCTTGTTGGTCTTCAGCAATTACTACTTGGTCGTCTGCGAAGAGAATTGTGTGTAGACGGCTACTTTCCAGATGTATCCCCATGGGGCTGCATTTCCTACTCCAATGCTTTAGAGCCGCTCCTAAGTAGATTTTGAAAAGGGTAGGGGACAAGCAGCAACCCTGTTTCACGCCTTTTGTTGGTTGGAAGGGTGCAGATGTCTGTTTTCCGACTTTGACCACGGCTTGATTTTTCTGTAGAGGATTTTTATTGCGTTTATATACTCTTTATTTATGCCTTGGTCTTCCATTGTAATCCATAATTTCTGAAGAGGGACGGAATCAAATGCCTTTTTTAGATCTATGAATGTAATATGGAGTTCTCTATCCTTTATTATGCTCTTTTCTGCTAGATGTCTTAGGGTGAATATATTGTCCGTACAGGATCTTCCCGGTCTAAAGCCACTTTGTTCTTCTAATTCTCTGATTTCTTTCTCTATTCTAGCTTTAAGGATTCTTCCATACAGTCTACCAGTGGATGAAGTGATGCTTATACCTCTATAGTTCCCACATTTGTTTCTGCCGCCCTTCTTATATATTGAATTTATGTGGGAGATTGTCCAGTCATGGGGTATGTCTTCTCCAATTAGACATTTATTAAATATACGACATATTACTTTCAATGCTTCTGTTGTTGCATGTCTTAATAGCTCAATAGGCAGATCACCTGGTCCAGGTGCTTTATTATTTTTCATTTTCTGTAACTCCTTTTTTACTTCTTCTACCGTAATCCCCTCTATTGTATGTTCTTCTACATTTCCCTTTTTTAAGCCAGTGTCTAAATATTCTTGTCTCTTCTCTATCAGTAGATCACTGTAGTAGTCTTTCCATACTTCTGTTTTTATAGGGTTGATTTTTCTTATTTCATTTGTATTTTTCCTTAAGTTGTTTATTGTTGTCCAAGCTGCTCTGGACTTAGATCCACCTACCATTGAGCTTATTTGTGCACATTTGTTGTTCCATGCTTCATTTTTAATCTTTCTTATTTCCTTCTTAACCATGTACTTGTATCTATTATATTGTTTTCGATCTTCTTCCTCTTTGGTAGCCAACCATCTGAGATATAACTTCTTTTTTTCTTCTACCAATTCGACTAGTTCGTCTGACCACCAGAAATCTCTTGTTTTTTTCTCTTTTATTCCTAAAGCTTCTAGGGCTGTCTCATGTAGTTTTTGTTTTAGAGTTTCATACATTTCGTGCGCTGTTCCAGTAATTTCTTCGTCAAGTTTTCGAGCCAATCATAATTTATATAGAAAGCTAGTGGATTCATTTTTAAGACTATCTAAATTATAGACTTTTTTTTTTCAGTATTTTGGGTCTGATCACGTTTCCCTTTCTTGTTTATATATATATATATATATAAATATATATATATATATAATATATATATATATTTACCAGCCTAATTGAAAAAGAGAAAAATCTTCAAAATATTTAATGGCAGCAGTGCTCATTAAGTAGACTGGGGAACGCTGCAGCACATTGGTCCTCGCCGTAGGCACATGAAAGACGGAGTTAAAACGTTAGTGAAGCCTCGGCACGTGCAGAGAAATCCTGGACAGGAGGAACGGGCAATCAATCTTAGTATTTAAGAGTTTCAGCAAGAAAGTAGCACACTGGCTATCCCTTCTGTCCGAGAGCGAAGGCTTATTGTGTCGCTGCATCAAATCTTCCTGACTTATTCCAATCGGTAAATACACTCCATAAATCCTAAAGGAGATGAATTTTAAAAATCGCCGGTGTATCCTATCCAAAATTAATCTATTGGAGGCATAGAAGGGATACTAAACAATAGCTGCATAATCCATTTTGCTGACAACAAAAGCGAAATACAACACCTTAAGCAAGTCTATGTTACTAAAATTAGTCGCATAACTCGCATAACGAAGCCCAGAGTTTTGCAGGAAGAAGAGCACCCAGCTTGCAATTTTTGCTTAAAAGGCAACTCCGAATCAAGTAGTACACCCAGGTCCCAGTTTTCCTTTCCAAGTAAGTATTATTAATTATATACTGCGACAGTATAGGAAATTTGGAGCGGGTGTAACTCACAGAACAAGACTTCTTAGTGTTTAGTTCCAATTTGAAGCTATTACACCAATTTGAAATTATATCCAAATTCTCTTGCAGAGAGAAGTATAGTTGATGTTAGTTATTTCCTAGTATGTATATCTTTAAATCATCCACATATGCTAAAACTGGACAGGTGATTGTAGCCAGCAGATCGATAATAAACAACACATGAATAGGAGTGGTCCCAAGTCGGAACCCTGAGGCACACCAGATTTTCCAATATATTCAAATGAGCGGAAGCCGTTGTAAGATACATAACAATTTCGATTTTTTAAGTACGAATTCATAAAATTTAAAGAAGATGACGCAAATCTAAAGGAGCAAAGTTTAGAAAGTAAGGCTTTGTGACTTATAGTGTCAAATGCATGCGAAAAGTCTGTATAAATAACATCTACCTGGGCACGCTTATCCAAGATCTCACCCAATACTTGAGACACACTACACAAATTAGTCAATGTGGAACGGCCAGGAAGAAAGCCATGCTGGTTTTGGGATAAGAACTGACTAATATTTCCATAAATTCTAGTATATAAAACCTGTTCAAAGATCTTCGCAAAATTGCATAGAATGGAAATAGGACGATAGTTTGACAATAATGACTTTTCTCCTTTTTTATGAACGGAGCAAACAACTGCTCGTTTGCATATACCAGGAAAGGTTTGTGTTTTTATGGAAAGATCCATAATCGGAAGGCAAATACAAATCTGCAGTTACGAACTAAAAAGCTTCGGAAGATATCACCACCAGCAGTAAACTTATTGTTAAGTGTGGTCATACATTTAACCAACTCATCCACAGTAATCGCAGGAAAGGTGACAGATGGACACTACGTAAATGATGATTGTTATTCCATAGTAATGAAAATCTAGAAAATATAATTTTTAAATAATGCTAATTACACTGTTGAACATTTCAATTTTTTTTCCTCCCTAGAATATTTTCAACTGTTTCTTATGTATTTTGGTATACTAAATTCAACTCCGACCTCAAAATTTCCATATTGAGCTCCAATTATAAGATATGTATAAAATTGGGATATTAATAAAAACCTTTCTAATCAATTTAATTACCTTAAACAATCAGAAACGCATCATATATTTTATTAACAATAAACTTAAGAACTATGTACACATTTTAAATAAATTTTCTGAATATCTACTTGTGATCTTCCTTGGTTTCTCGTTTCACAATCGGCCAACAGGTTTGAGCTCCATTTTCCGATATTCCTCTTCTCAATCGATGCCGTGTCTTGGTGAAAGCTTTCTCCATGCTCGTCTGATACTGCTCCCAAATTCTCAGGAAAGAAATCCATGAGGATGGTGGAAATGCAGTTTTAGCGACATGTTGCAACACATAATCTTTGATTTATTGTTCGCACGAAAATAGTTCCAGATATTTTCAAATGCTTACCACGCTCGGCTTTCAATGCTATTTGAAGTTGTTCTAAAGTTGGCATCTCGCAACAGTTGTCTAATTTGCGGTCCTACAAAAATTCCCTTTTGATATTTGTCTTACTAATACGTGGAAACTTCTGTTTTAAGCATACGAAAGCTTCCCCCTCTATATTTAGAACTTTAACAAAATTTTAGATGAGGCCTATCTTAATGTGAAATGGTGGTAAAAATATTTTCCCGAACTAATGCTTCACGCTAATGCTTAATTTTATAATGTTTGTTTATTGCGCGGCTGTCCCACTCACATAAAAAGCAGCAGTATTTTGCTTATCCTAATAGCAGCCGTGTCAATAACGCTACCACTTTGAAATCTGTACATATTGCTGTGGACTTTTCCCCATAAATATTTTAAAAATATTTGACTTGCGCAGTTGGAGCAAGCCGTTTGTTCTGCTGTGGACGATTTTTAATACTGCATTTTTTTATGCGAAGCCTGCGTGCTTGCTGTATCCTCAGAGACAAGTGTAATGTGAGATAAGAAAGTCGTGTTTATAAAAAGATTATTCTTTATCTTTTTATTAAGTAACTTCGGGTTTATTTTTTGATTTAATTGTGGTTGGTGCTGTATTAATTTCATTACCGCTATTTAACGAGTAGTTGTTACATTTTACACTTTCTTACTCATGTGTCTTGAATATATTTTTTACGTAAGTAATATATTATTAAAATATATTTTATTATATTTAAAAGAGTTAAATACTGTATTTTCTAATTGTATTATTATTATCGTATTGAGATTTGGTCTTAGTTATTTGATATAAATAACAAAGAAGGTTTTTAAAATTTTTAATAAAAAAATTCTGTAACTGTAAAATTTAGTACGTTGGTATATCAAGGGCATTTTTTGTTACATGTGGTTGCACATGCGTTAGAGTTTGTTTCGGTCTGTCAAGTATAGTTTGTTTATTTTGTTCTCTAGGGAGAAATTAAAAAGTTTCTTTGTAATTTATTATTTTTAATTTTGATCGGCTGTCATAAAGGAAGTTTAGACGTATGCTGCGGTCATTTCCATGCGTTATTTTTACCTTTATAATATTGTTAAATGAGGCAATATTAATATTTATACTTTATAAAGATATTTTTTTCTTTTTTTTTAATTTTTGTATTAAAGTATCATTTAAATTTTATTGTGTTTATTATTATTTAAACTTATTTCAAGAAGTTTACAAGTAACTTAAAGAAATATAATTATAACATTTGTCAATACTCTTTTACTGGCGCCTTATAAATTTGTAGAAGAGACAACCACGTTTCCGATTGGAACCCTGAGGAGTTAGCAGTCCCATTTTTTGGAAATAAACCGACTGAATATCCTAGCTGGATAGATTTGTCGTGAATGGTGGTAAAATTAATACAAAACCACAGTTCATAGCAATATGTTCCATTTGTGTTCTTCCTATTTTATACATATTTATATGCTGAGTAACCTATGGAAATTGATGGATGTTCGTTGCCATTAAAAAGTAAGACAGCTTTCAAACTTATTTTAGACGAATCTATAAATAACCGCCATTGATCTGGTACGTATGATAAGCTAAGACCCGTCATTAGGCGGGGTATATTGTGACAAAACACCAATTCACCTTCCATCGCAGAACAATAACTTAGAGTGATTTGTCTTTTCCTGTATATGGATACTTTAACTTCTACGGGATCCAAGAAGTTCTACATACTTTATTCTTATAAAGAGCCAAGTCACGAACAAAGTCATTTAATTCAGATTGGGTGGTTAATTGAGGTGTAGAAGAAGAATCATCAGAATTAGCGATGTAGCTAGAATCCAGCTTCTGGTGGAGATTCTTCAAATTCCAAATCTGAATCGAGAGTGTAACTTTGAGAGTGCTGGGTAACGGGTAATGAGATATCATGGGGCCCTGGTGCGAGGCAGAGGCTATTTTGGTAATGAATGCTGCGATTGGTTTTGCTAGTAATTCCTTTTATATTCGTCATGCAAAAAATAGCAGTCGAAGTACCCTCCAAACCATCGGAACTGCAAATAGCATAGATTTATGAGTATCTTTAAACAATTCTGTCAATGTTCTCGACACAAACTGCAAAAAGCATTGCAGTTTGTGTCGTTACAAAATTTTTGGAGCCCATGACTTGTCTTGATCAACTTTACGTGTAAAGTACAGTTTAAAGACCTTTTTTACGGGTGAAAATAAATGTTTTTCGTGCGCTTTTGCAGTAACTTCGCCAACAATATAACAAAAATTATCTATTTAATTCACATAAGCTCCTGACGACATTTTTCATAATATATTAATTTGTTACACCGAAAATGCGGAAAAAAACGTATAGATGATCACTAAACGACTGCACAGTAACAACTAAAGCAAATTGAAGGGACTAAATGAGAACAAATTGCCCCAACTATTTGCAGATAATAAATGTGGCGCACGTTCGTTGCTTTCCTTTCCATGAAATCTGAGGCTGATTTAGTAATTTGCAAGGCAACTCTATACTAATTTAGGTTCAAATTTGAGAAAATACTTAGTTATTTTATGGGGAGAATTTATGTGTTATCTTTACTAGCATTGTTATAAAATATACTCATTATATAGATATAATAAAACACAGTTGTATAGTTTCAAAATAATATATATGCACTACATATGTTTCACCACACTGTGGCTTCATCAGGTGGATGAATATACTAATTCAAAATATCAATTAGATCTTATATATATCAATACAAAGTACAGAACTAATCTTATTCTAAGAGGGAGTGGACATGTATGAGTTTTTAAGTTTAGTAGGGGGGAGTTAAATGACCAACTAGACATAAATAACTCCCCCCTACTAAACTTAAAACTCATACATGTCCACCCCTTCTTAGAATAAGATTAGTTCTGTACTTTGTATTGATATATATAAGATCTAATTGATATTTTGAATTAGTATATTCATCCACCTGATGAAGCCACAGTGTGGTGAAACATATGTAGTGCATATATATTATTTTGAAACTATACAACTGTGTTTTATTATATCTATATAATGAAGTTTCAACAAGTATCTCCTTCGTCGATTATTAATATACTCATTAGTCTGAATTCACATCACTGTTCGTGGTTAGAATAATGTTGAGGATCATTTAGACATTCTTTAGTACAACATATTATAAATAAAAATTAAAACCTTTTCTTATCAAACCTATAAAGTAATTGTTTTTATTTGGATACTAGCTGACCCGGCGAATTTGTACCGCCTAACAGTCAATAAATGTCGTGTTAACGTTGAGTTGAACTTAATTTAGGATTTTATTAACGTAATAAAATGAATACAAAAAATTTATTAAGTTCAATAGTTTATTAGGATAATATATATAAAGAAAATAAAAATTCAATAAAAATACAAAAATCAAGTATTTTAATAGCGTGTCAGCAAGACATTTGCTTTATTGAAGCTATGTATTTTGCTGCATGAGTTGCACTCGGGTTGATTCCCTTCAGTGAAGGATCTTGTAATATATGCTCAATGACATGGAAGCTGCAACACCAAGAAGTGATGCGAATTTTTTGATCAAACTTGGTAGAAACGTATAACTAGTCAAACGTAATAATTGATTAAAATTTTGTTGCGATATATCAAGTGGTCATGGCACTTCTGACACTTCATTCAGTTTTCGCTGACATTAATGTGTGGTGTATTTATTGTTTGTTTCAAATTTATTTCAAAGGTTTTGTCTTATTATACCTTTGTTTAACGTGTTTAGAGAGTTTTATTATGCCTAGAGTGCGGCAACGTGGAAATTATCGACAATTAAGCGAATTCGACAGAGGTCGAATTGTTGGTTTGCGAGAAGGTGGTTTTTCATACAGGGAAATTGCAAATCGCCTTAACCGGAACCAATCCACCATTATGCGCTGTTATCAATCATGGACTAGGGAGGGTCAGGGAAGACGCCGAGGAGGAACCGGAGGCCGAAGAAGAACTAATGGGATACAGGACCGCCGCCTTCGTCTAATGGCACTAAGAGACAGGTTCTCCAGTACCAGATCAATTGCTGACGTGTGGTTAGGTAATCAAGGTCGTCCAGTAACCCGTCGAACCGTTTATCGCCGAATTAGGGGTTTCGGCTTACAATCTTATCGTCCACATCTTGTGTTACCAATTACGGCTCAACAGCGACAGCAACGTTTGGAGTGGTGTAGATTGCGAATGCATTGGATCGTGGAGTGGCATAAGGTGGTGTTTAGTATGAATCTCGATTTTGTCTAGGGATGCATGATGGCCGTATGAGGGTCAGACGAAGACGTGGGAACGTAGTGATATTCAGTTTTCCGTTGAAAGGCATGTGCATCGAGCAGTGGGTGTTATGGTATGGGGTGCTATAGCATATGGGAGTAGGTCTCAGTTGGTGTTCATCGAAGCCACCATGAACGCCCAGCATTACATTGATGAGGTGGTAGAACCCCATATTCTTCCATATCTTCAAATGCTCGAAGACCCACTTTTCCAGCAGGATAATGCCCCTCCCCACGTAGCGAGAATTTCAATAAATCGCTTCGAAGAGGCTCATGTCAATATCTTGCCATGACCACCCAAATCCCCCGACCTCTCGCCAATAGAACATGTGTGGGACATTATGGGACGAAAACTTATGAATTTAGCCAATCCCCCGTAGACACTAATAGCTCTCCGGCATGAATTACAGGTTGCTTGGGACTCCATACCCCAAGAGGATATCGACCACCTAGTCGAATCAATGACACGAAGAGTGAGGGAGTGTGTAACTAATAGGGGCGGCTCGACACATAATTAATAAAAATTATGTTAAATTGTGGTAGTCTTTTGTTTTTTTTCTTTGAAATTTTAATCAATTATTGCCTTTGAATAGTTATACGTTTCTACCAAGTTTGGTCAAAAAATTCGCACCCCTTCTTGGTGTTGCAGTTTCCATGTCATACAGTATACGTCATTTTTCGTTTTGTTATCAGGCGCAAGAACAAATAAAGCGGATGGTTTGCCGACACGTGAATATGCCAAGTACAATTGACCATGAGAAAAACATGCATTTTCTAGATTCAGGCCACAAACACTCAAGGATTGGCCTTGTGATTTGTTAATCGTCATGGTGAATGCTAGACGAATTGGAAATTGAATTCGTTTAAACTCAAAGGCCATATCGGTTAGGACCAACGGAATCTTCGGAATGAAATTGATCATCAGTTTTCTTATCACCAAACGCGTTCCTTCGCAATGCTTTGGTTGGTTTAGATTTCGAAGTATGATGACTACCGAGCCAACCTTCAGTTGTAAATTATGCGGTGGTAAGCCAGGCACATCCAAGGAGTTTAAAAATTTAGTTGGATAGTTGGTGGCTTCGTCTTAGTTTGTTACACAGTCAATAGATTTGAAAGAATGCAGAGTACTAATGATTTGATTCTGAATTACTAAGTTTAAGTCATCCACATCTTTGTTCTTAGCCGTTAAATTGCTCGCTCACTCAACCATTTGTTGTTTTTGTGGTTAGCAATGATGTTCGGGAATACTTTGTTGATGAGTTCGTCTTTCAATGAGAAAAAAATCTTGCAAAAATCTGGAAGAAATGAAATCAATCCGCTCGATTCGTCGACAGGAACACGGCCATTATCGATAGCCAGTAATTGCTTGGACAAATCTTCAGCAGATCGATCGTTCAGCAATGTAACTCTCATGTTTGCTGCCAGTTGAAGTTTCTTCACATAGCGCCACAGATTCGATGATTTGAGGCAAGCATTTATTTCATCGGCAGCAGTCGATCTTGGAATGATTAGCAATGCTTGGCGGAAATCGCCTGAAAGTAAAATCATTGCACCTCCAAAACATCTCGAGTTATTGCGCAGATCTTTCAATGTTCGGCCAAGTGCTTCCAATGCGTCATTGTGCATTCGTCCCAGATGATGATTTTAGATGCTACTAAAACTTTAGCCATTGCGAAGTGTTTTGCAATGTTATAGGTCGGTTTGAAGATTTAATGTCAATTTACATTGAATGTCGGATTAAATCCGTGTTCTTCGACAATGTCTGCCCCAAATGAAGTCATTTGAAAGCAGCCATTGTATTTTTGAGTGTTCGCTAGAAAATCTCGTGATTCTGATGTTTCGTCACGAAGCAATGAGTGCAGTGGCTCAGGTGGCGGAGTCTATAATAGCAATTTCACTTTTCCATTGAGGTAGTACAATCCAGGCGTTTCTCCAGCAAACTCCAATGTGCCACAATGCTCGCAAACAACGTCCATTGGACAAATGCGAACGAAAAGATGCCAGCTGTAATCAATTGTGCAATCGCATAGAAACGCTGCTCGATTCAAATCAACACTTGAAGCATTTCTTCATGCGCGTCGAAGATTATCTCATTGTTGCTCTACGCGATAACCTCAACGATTTCTCATTGCCAACCGAGCCGTTTCACGGACTGCCACTATTTGCTCTTGTGTTTGAGAAGCACGAAGTCAGGCCATACTAACGCGGCGCTCTTCTCGTGTGATTTCTCGTTCTTCTTCAGTGGATTGATTTGAAATGTTCCGAAGCCTAATTGCATTGCGGCTTTGTTGGGAAAGATTAGATCTTCTGGGTCGCTGCATCGTTAATAATAATACTCGCGCAATAAGATTTATTAATAACACCCGCACAAAACAAATCGACCGTTAACCTTTATATGCTTTTTCAAAACAAATCACAGAAAACATGAAACCAAAAAAATTACACTTTTATGTCACTGATTTGCAATGGACATCAATTATTACAAATAAGCTATAAGTGCGTGACGTAAGCTGTCAATTGCGAAAGATGACGGAGTTCCTAAACTAATTTTTTTTAAATTAATTTTATGTATAATTTTTTTCCGTGAATTTTCCGGATATTTTAATAGTTATTCTGCTATTCAGGGCGGAGACGAATCCAACAAATCAGAGATCATTAAAATCGGTCAAGCCGTTCTTTAGTTATAAATGGTGTAACTAACCCGACTTTGTTTTACGTATTATGATTTTCAAAATCGTTGTCTAAAGATCATTTTGTCTCTCATATTGGAATCACATTCTGTCACTATTAGCATTTCTTTAAAAGTTATATGGGATACTTGAGAAGTGCACAGCGACACCGTTGAGGATTTGTATGCGATTGTTGGGTATATCGCTTCAACGTCTTGGTTATACTGATATAGCTCTGCTATAATTCTTATGCAAAGAGTGGTTTCAGTATTGGAGTTCTGAGAATTCTAGCATAAGTTAGAGATAAAATTAAGCTGGACTATACCTAGTCATTAAACAACTGATAATACATTATTCGGAGATCGACGGATGGCTTAAAGAAAGTTATAAACAGATTCTAGAACTCTTATTTGTCTTATATTTTCTATTAGTTCCACTGATATAATTTACTTCTATCAGAAACAATATTAATGTTAAAGAATAAATAATGTTAACTCAAGATTTGGCGACATCGATAATGTCTCTTGCCGATGTTTGATCCTTGGGGAGAGCAAAAGTACCTAACCAGTATCAAGTGGTTTGTTCCACCTCGCAATTACATTGATTCAAATAAATGAAATCACTTTCTTATATTAGCATTAGACCTACCTATTTTGACATGGAATCTGCAGATATACATGAATCAATATTAATTTGTTTACTGATGGAGGTCAGTTGGACGACATTCGCTTACTAGTTACTGATGTTGCTACACTGAAACTGTACACCAACCGTAGTAGCTGTCCTGAAGATGGCTCTTGCAGAAACATCGACCAAGAAGTAAGCAATGCCAAGGATGCTTTTCCAGCTTCATATCCCAGAAGTAATTATGGAGAAATCATCATGGAAGCCCACAAGCCAGAGTATTTTATCTTGTTCAAAATAGGAGAGAGAAGAATTACTTTTCTAATTAGTCTTTAATAAACTCCAAAAAAATGAAGATGAATTTGTGCCTTCTCAGGTTAAATTGATGTCGTCATACTTGAACAATAGAAGTAACTATGGTCTTTATAATGATTATAGATCCCTTGATTTCTATTCGGTTTTCGCAAATTTTCTTAAATTACAATCAGCTATTCATTTTATGGTTTCATGGTCACGTCTCAATGAACTTTATAGTTTGATAAGTGCTTTGTTGCTATTATAGAAAAATCAATCGCCTTAATTACCTTTACTTAATGGAACATCAGCTTCTCAATATAGCTGCCAGAGTACAAGACCTTTGCTAATATTTTGGTCGTTTAACGATTATATTGAATTAATTTGTAATCGGGCTTCAAAAGGTTGGGATTCGTAACCAGGACATATTTTCATAGCATATATGTACTGAAGTCCTTATACTATGCTTCTGTTGTGAACAAGTTAGAGTATGGGTCTATTATCTGGTATTATTTATATTTTACGCATAAATTACGCTTGAAGCGTGTTCAGTGTTGATTTTTTAAGTTTATTTCTTTTAAAAGTACTGAAGGGTACTCCGAACTTGCCTTTTCGTACGAAGAAGTACTTTGATATCAACATGCGATGATTTTATTGAGTGGGATGAGATAATATAATAGATATATATATATATATATATATATATATATATATATATATGAGATAATATAAGATATAAGAGATAAATATTTTTGATATTTTATCAGTACGGAATTTTTGTACAAAATTACCCCTAATGGTGGTTTTTTCTTGTTATCAGTTTCAAAGTGCCAAGATTGTCTATCAGGCACTCTGTGATTTTTGTTATAGTCATACCCTTTCACGCAAGTGCCAATGTGGCGCATATGAAAAAATTATAATGTGTGTACTACAGCGATGTTTTCACTAGACGTTTGGCCATACATAATTATGCTGAAATAAATATATTGTATTTTTATATAATTTAAGTATGTACTTTTATTTTGATTATTATTTGTTTAATTTTCTCTTTTACTTAAATTTATATTCTTGAGGTAAGTACATAATTTATATACGAATTGTATTACTTACAATATATTCTGCGAATTACGTACTATTGCGGCATTTAAAATCCGGACGATTAGATATTTATTTTAACTGTAATTAAGCATGTAATTCGGTTTTTGTATAATTGAATTTTTGTGTAGATGACAGCATACTGACATTTATCTGTAACCTCTCACGAAAAATTATAATATACATTTTGTTATAAAATTATGTTACTGAGTGAATAAATGAAAGACAAGAATTTATTAATCAGAATACTACAATGATTTGGTTTTAATTTTTAATACTTTATTTCAGCACCATTTCTGCCTAACAGCTCTAGTAAAAGTCTAGGAATAGATGTTATGACATTATGTATAAATTCTAGTGACAGATCATTCCAAATATCATGTTTTCTTCACAAGTCTGAAATTTGTCCCAGCCGTTTTCTTGCTGTGTGAACACACCCGGGGAAATGTGTTGCCGTCACTGAATTTACTATTGTTTCGAACACATCATTTCTTATACAATTAATAAAATTTTCATCCTGTTCGGGGGTTGACACAAGGATACCCCCGGAGCCTCGTTTTCTGTTAATAGCAGACAATTCTTCTTCTAGTAACGTAATTATTTGAATTTTAGTTTCAATATTCAAATGTGGCACATTAACTTTATATTCTGACAAACCTGAATATGACACTGACAGATCTGTAAACAGAAACAAATAGATATAAAAAAAGCCATATTCAAACCAAACAAATTAAGTGTCCGATGCTTAAATGCCGCAACAGTACATGGCATATAAGTTGATTTCAGTTATTAGGTACACATTTCATTGATTCCGGCCAAATACTCTTGATTTTTTATCAGATATCATGTACCATATACAATTTCTACTCCGGAGCCCGAAATGGTGAATAAGGGGGGCGTTCGAGTAATTTGAACCTTCAATCATGAATTGTTTGCATTGCAACATGCGATTTGTATGCAGGGGTATTGTCCTGAAAAACAAAACACCTTTGGATAACTTTCCGCGTCTTCTCTCCATATTTTTTTTCTCGTAGAGTGATCAGTAACGTCGAATAATAATTCCCAATTATTGTTCTACCCTTATCCAGAAAATAAATCGTGATTACTCCACGACAATCCCAAAAAACTGAAGCCAGAACTTTTCCAGCAGATTTTGAACGCGAAACTTCTTAGGCCTTGGAGAACTAGAGTGTTTCAATTCCATGGATTGTTGCTTTGTTTCTGGGTCGTAGAAATCTACCCAAATTTCATCCATAGTTACAATACAACTTAAAAAGTCTGCATCACTTTCAAACCGGGCACAGATTGAAGGCGACGCTTTCACCCTTGCATCCTTCTGGTCAACATTCATACATTTGGGGATCCATTTTGCAGAAGTTTTTCTCATGTCCAAATTGTCGTCAACTATATAATGGACGCGTTCACATGAAAAGACAAAATCATGTCATGAACAACATTTTCGGGGACGGACACAGAAACTAGCCTTCCCGATTAATATTCATCTTCAAAGGAAAATTAACCCCATTTGAGGGTTGCAATTTTTCACGGTCACATACGAAGGACATTGATCGCCAAGGGTATTAAGCATATCTTCGTAAATCTGCTTACCTCTTAACCCCTTCAAGTACAGGTACTTGATGATGGCTCGATACTCCAATTTTTCGATTTTCACAATTTCGATCGACATCCTCTTTTTCAAAATTTAATGAGCTACTTTGGTTTGACTTTTTGACGCTGACACTTCTAATATGTTATTGTTCGTTGCTATGGTATCGCAATATTTTTTTTAACCACGAAATTGGTCTATGCTAACTATATATCAATATCCCCTCGTACCTCTGGTTCAGTGGTTCGAGAGTACAAAAATATTAACTACGATGACAGGGAGGTTCCCCCATCGAAAGCAACGATGAAGTTCAACACGATGAAGTACCCAGTTATTCTGAAGCTCCTTATACTGTTAAAACTTTGAATTTTTTTGAAAACTTGATTTCCGTCACTAGTGAAAGAAAATCCCATAACGTTAACTTTCGTCCCTAGTGACGAAAGTGACTAAATTTCACCTGCTTCTAGTTGCCTAGTGTCGCTATATCCCGTTATTTTGTGCTGTTTGAAACTTTATTTATGCGGGCTTATTACGAGAAAAATCGACAAAGAGTTATGAAGAAGTCTATGTAAAATTCCTTGAATAGAAGGTTGATAGTAGCATAAATTGATATTCAGAAATTGTGCTGCTTGCATATTTTTCAAAACTGTGGGAAAATTTGAAGCCGTCGACCTTATGGTCTACATATTCTATGTATAAATGTTTAAATCATAACTAAGTTAAATATGATCTATAGTCTTGCAATTTTTAATTGAAAATAAAGTATAATACAAAAGTATTTTTAATAATATAAAAAATATTATTAAAAATGGGGTGTGAAGAACACAATACAAGTTCTTTTATGTATTTTTGAATGTATCTTCTCCAAAGACGTAGATACGTATTTCACATTTAAACCGAATGTATATAACAACATAATTTGAAACATACTTGAGTGGGTACAACCCACCAATTTTGTATAATACAAAAGTATTTTTAATAATATAAAAAATATTATTAAAAATGGGGTGTGAAGAACACAATACAAGTTCTTTTATGTATTTTTGAATGTATCTTCTCCAAAGACGTAGATACGTATTTCACATTTAAACCGAATGTATATAACAACATAATTTGAAACATACTTGAGTGGGTACAACCCACCAATTTTGTATAATACAAAAGTATTTTTAATAATATAAAAAATATTATTAAAAATGGGGTGTGAAGAACACAATACAAGTTCTTTTATGTATTTTTGAATGTATCTTCTCCAAAGACGTAGATACGTATTTCACATTTAAACCGAATGTATATAAAAACATAATTTGAAATTTGTATTATACAAAATTGGTGGGTTGTACCCACTCAAGTATGTTTCAAATTATGTTGTTATATACATTCGGTTTAAATGTGAAATACGTATCTACGTCTTTGGAGAAGATACATTCAAAAATACATAAAAGAACTTGTATTGTGTTCTTCACACCCCATTTTTAATAATATTTTTTATATTATTAAAAATACTTTTGTATTATACAAAATTGGTGGGTTGTACCCACTCAAGTATGTTTCAAATTATGTTGTTATATACATTCGGTTTAAATGTGAAATACGTATCTACGTCTTTGGAGAAGATACATTCAAAAATACATAAAAGAACTTGTATTGTGTTCTTCACACCCCATTTTTAATAATATTTTTTATATTATTAAAAATACTTTTGTATTATACAAAATTGGTGGGTTGTACCCACTCAAGTATGTTTCAAATTATGTTGTTATATACATTCGGTTTAAATGAAAATAAAGTATTTGTTTACATATTTTTTTAAGTTTGTTATATGCCATAGGCGAGGTCGTGGAAAAAGTAAAGTGTTTAACTTGTCGAAATAATTTTTTTAAGCTCGCGAACTGTTCTCTCGCATAGAAAAGTGTTAATTTCGTCACTTGTTAAACAATATACTATTTTTTACTAAAAAGAATAAAGTATGTATTTTTTACTAACTGTTTTTAGTATAGTTTAGTTTCTATTTTTATACCAAATTAAAATATGTACATACATAAATTTTTATAACGTAGTTATAGTACCCATTTTTAAGTTAAGTATGCATTTTTTTGTCCCTAGAATCTACTTTATAACCGGAGTTCGCTAAATAACGAGCGATCATTAAAATTTTCACGTAGCTGGCCGTATATATAAAAATTATGTCATAGCTTTAGTCATTAAGATGTTATTTCAAACATCTGTCAGTGTCAAATATATATTTTAAAGTTTCATCAAAAGAAAAAGTAATGGCCTTTAATGATATGCAGAAAGCGTTTATGGTAGAATGTTACTTCCTGACATCTCAAAAAATTGATGGTATTTGGCAGCATTCAATAGAAAATTGCCTTGCGGAGTTTGAAGAGAGATATCCAAATACTGTTTCTAGCTATAAAACTTTCCGTGATACGCTAATGCATTGTGTAAATCTTTTTCGTCAAACAGGCAGTATTTTAAGGAAAAAAGGAAGCGGTCTTCCTCTCAAGAGAAGTCGCGGCGTAATTGAAAATGTCAGACAAATTATTAACGAATCTCCTCAAACATCTATTCGCAGAGTTTCGCAACAAGTAGGGCTTTCGTATGGAACATGTCAAAAAATATTAAAAAAGGACTTGCACATGTATCCATATAAATTAACTTCTGTACAAAATCTATTACCTACGGATTATGAAAAAAGAACACAATTTTGCCAATGGTTTATTCAAACAATGACAGACAATATTTTAAATCATACTTTTTTCACCGATGAAGCTTGGTTTTATTTGAAAGGTTATGTTAATTCGCAAAATATGCGTATGTGGTCCAGTGAAAATCCTCATTTCTACAGAGAAGTTACTCTACATCCAGAAAAAATAGGCGTATGGGTAGGTATGAGTCGTCACCGATTAATAGGACCAATATTCTTTGAGGGCACGATAATATCGGAGAAATATCGTAACGAAATTCTCAGTGTATTTACTAATCAATTGACTAATGATGAACTCCAGGTCGGATATTTTCAACAGGATGGGGCTACATCTCACGTTACACTTGAAAATATTCAGTTTTTGCAACAATTTTATGGCGATAGGATAATAAGTAGAAATACAGCGATTCCATATCCACCACGATCGTGTGATTTAACAGTCATGGATTTTTTTGTGTGGCCATATATAAAGAATATTATTTATGAAACACCAGTTAATAATCTACAAGAGTTAAGACATAAAGTCATTGAAAAATGTGAACACATCAATAACTCACCGCAAATACTGATCAATGTTTTCAATGCTCTACGAAATAGAGTGCGATTATGCTTGGTGGAGAGTGGTCAACATTTTACACATTTTTTATAATATTCTATTACTTTGTATAAAAATTATAAATATATTTAATATAAAAGTCAGCATTTCAAATTATTTTTTAACAATCATGACGTTTGAAATTATAATGACAGATCTCTAATAACTTAAGTTAGGACATACTTTTTGTGTACATGGCTTGCTTGAGCGAAAATTTTAATGATTACTCGTTATATTTTTTAGATTGTCCTGTCATTAGGTATTATTTGTTGGGTATTAAAGTATACTTGTTTATTTATTTATTTCAAGATCCGAGTAAACTTTTGTACTCGTATATTATGGAATTGCCAATTAGTTCTAGAAGGTTTTTAAATAAATACTGCAAAAAGTACGCTTCTAACATACGCATGCATAAACAATTTATATAAATAACTTACACACGTAATTGTAAATGTGTCCTATACATTATTATGCCGTTTCTCCAGCAATACTTGGATGGTATAAAAAAAGAAAATAGTGATCCAATTAGTTATTTATTGACCCGTTCTGCACTGCCGGATCTTCCAATCTCACCGATCTCCTAGCGACTCTCAATTACTTTTATTTAGCTTCTTCTGATGAGATGTCAACAAGTCCTTTACTTTGAAAACATTCTCTACGTGTTCGATATAATTTTATGTTCCCGTTAATATATTTCGGTTTTTTTAATTTGTTTTTTAACATCTAAATTTATTTACAATCTGTATAAAGATAATACAATAAGTAAATTGTGTTTGAAATATTTGACTTGTAAGAAACTGTCCATTGACAGGTTCCTGTACAGTATAATTAGAAAATTAAATTATTTTATTGTGCTTTAAAATTAAAATCTCGTAAGCAGGTCAGTGGGATTGAAACAACTTGAATCTACGTCTTGTGATAGGTCGAGTCACTAGAGTATTTGCTAGAGAATTACTTAGTCTTCCTGCGTATTTTTCGGAGAAAGTTTTAGTTTTCTCCTTCACTCGTAATTGATTCATATCCAGGCGATTTTTTTGAATTCAGAACTCTATTAATTGTATTTTTAGCATAGTTTATTTTCAAATTTACTAGAGGTTGTTCAATCTGATAGGGAGATTCTAGAAGGCGATATCTTCCACTATCATCGTTATCGTTTTTGCAGGAAAAAAGTTGAAACACTAGTTAAATAGCTACCAAAGGCATTGCTTCTTGCCCATTCTCCATTTTCTGTTCTGAATTGTGAATTAGACAATTGGGGTACATTTATTCTACAGTCTAAATTAAAAAAGTAAAAATAACAATTGCCTTTTTAAATCGTTTTTTTTTTGTTTTCTCGAGGGAGGCTGAGTCGTTTTCTTTCTACGAAAAATTTTAAAATGTATTTGAAGAAATGCGAATTTAGTACTTGCTTGCAATACTGCATATAGTCTGTATAGTAACTAAAAGCGGCCAATATTTTAGGAGAGAAATCGGGTATAGTTCCGCTTGTGGAATTGGTTCTGAGAAGAACCTCTATCTCGTCTTTTCAACGAAATCTCATTCGTCTTATCTGGATTCGAATTATCTGGAGCAGGTTGGCGGTTGTGCTGCGATCGAGTGTATGGCCTATTATGTACCATCGCTTCCTCCCCTCTCTGTGTCAGTGGTGGGACATTCGGTGGTTAGTCATTACGAGCGAGTACGATGTTTCGGTGACGATTAGTGTAGGCACCTAATGTTGAATGGCTTCGGGTGACTGGTCCAGAATTATAATTTGTCCTGGCCACGAACGTTCGCGAGCAGATGAAGACGAATGAGATTTCGTTAACATCGAGATAGAGGTGCTTCTCAGAACAAAATCCACACGCGGAACTATACCCGAGAAACCGCTTCGACATATACAAGGTGTGTATAAATTGGCGGACCCACTGCACGCGGCGATGTTCTTCGTTAAATTCGGAGTCCAAAATCCTAATACGAAAATGTTATATCATGCTTCATATCTTTGCACGAGGTTCCTAAAGTTCGGACTTTCAGTCTTGAAATAAGCATTATTACTCGATATTTGTTGACAGAAAGAGCTACAATTTAGAAGAAAGAAGAATTGTTCTTATTATCCTTTCGTTAAAGTTTTCTTTTTGATTTTAAAATTTGTTTTTAATATTTGTTTATTAACTTATTTTGACGAAAAACACATCTGACAACGTTGTAAAACAATAAGTAGGCAGCCTAATGTTGTTCTAGACAAATACATTACTACTGTCAAATTCATACTGAAGACAAAGGAAGCCTGATACATCGTTTTAGGATTAGGACTTTTAACTCAAAATTTGACCAAGAATGTCGCCACGTGTAGTGGGTCCGCCAATTTATACACACCCTGTATATGTATATATATATATGGTAGATTCAATTAGTTGGCGATTTAAGGTCTGGTTTTACTTAATGTATATATGATACTGTCATTTATATTCAAAATTTCTTTGAAAAAGTCATCATATGCCGAAACATGTAAGATTGTTTTAAATATATACATTTTGAAGGAAAACCAGACCTTAAATCGCCAACTAATTGAATCTACCAAAATATACAAATGTCACGAAATAATTATCTATCTATATATATATATATATATGTCAAATTGCATACTACTTTTAAAGAAAATAGCGCAAATTCTTAAGCAAGAAGTACTGATACTGGTATATCATGGATTCACGTAATTTGAATTTATCTATATTATTGATATAACAATTTATTATTTAGTCCACACAGTGGCTTTCTCAGATATTTAATACATGTGTACCAAATGAAACCATTGTAATGGAGACACAATTGTTATATTCTATAAATAAAATAGTGAAAATTAAATCGTGTTTGGGTTCAAGATGTTAATGAGGGTAGTATTATATAATCCCATATATTGTTTTCTAGCGTGTTTTGCAGAAGCGAGGGCTTCCGAATTATAAGTAATATTGGAAATATAGAATCGTGTAGACCACAGTTTAGAAATTTTGACATTTTCACCATTTTTGCATATATTCGTTTATGAAAATTATCAATGCATTATGTAGGCATGTAATAATTGAAATGGACTCTCCGGACTGGCTATATATAACACCCGTTATCGGCTTGTGGCTGACCATATTTCAGACTTTTCAAAATTTTGAAATCCTTTAGATTTACATCCATAATTTTTTATAATAAACTTCCTTGTAATTGCAAGGATTTAGACCGTTTTGATTTTATTCGTGCGATAAAGATTTTTTAAGAAGGTGCTTTACGACCTCCAAGAATTTGTTAATTGAAATATTTTAAATTAGGATGATGTATTTGTTAACATAATAGTTTTATGCTTTTCATATTTTTATATTTCATTATGTAATGTTTCAACCGTGACAAGTTGTTTCGTACCAATAAATCTATATATCTTATTATCGATACAATAAAGGCCCTGTATAAAGGTAATAAAAATAAAGTTAGAACACATAACGAAGAATCAACAGAATTTGAAACAAAAATAGGATTAAAACAGGGTTGTGTTCTTAGCCCTCTTCTATTCACGATATTAATGGACCATGTTATAAAAAATTGTAAACAGAGATGTGAGAAACTGATAGTGGGTAGCTGGAGAATGCACCAAAGTGCCCTACGCGAATTATTGTTCGCAGACGACATGATTGTAGTAGCAGATTCAGAAAAGAATCTACAACAGAATCTAAATATATACCAATCAGAATTCAGAAAAATAAACATGAAAATTAACATTAGCAAAACAAAAACGATGATAATGGCAGGAAAGGAAAAGATACACAAAATATGCTTAGGGGGAAGACAACTAGAACAAGTTAAAAGTTTCAACTATTTAGGCACAGTAATAGAAGAAAATGGAAGGATAGATAAAGCAATAGCAGAGAGAATAGGAAAGATAGGGATAATTTTTAACATGCTTAAAGATACATTTTTTGGAAAAAAGGAAGTATCAAAGGAAATAAAAACAGAGATATATAAAAAAGTAGTAAGACCTTCACTAGTATACAGTTGTGAGTCTTGGACGATTTCAGATAGAAACAAAAGCAGATTAACAGCAGCAGAAATGAGATTCCTGAGAAAAATTGAAGGAATTACAAGGAAGGACAGAATTAGAAACGAGGTAATACTACAAAGAAGGAACCTGAAACCGGTTAAGAGAATTATTGAAGAAAGACAGCTGGGTTGGTTAGGACACTTGCACCGGATGCACGAAAATAGACCATCAAAACAGGTGTATGAAGCCAGAGTACAGGGAAAGAACAGAATAGGAAGACCTAGAATACAATGGGAAGAACAAGTACGGCAGGCAGCCGCAGAACGTGGTATACAATGGTGTGAAACAAGGAACTTGGCACAGAACAGAAACTTGTGGAAGGAAAGAATAAATGCAATAGTAACTTGAAATGTAGTAATAAAATCCGACACCTAACGGTATAAGGATGTATAGTTTAAATAAATAAATAAATAAATAAAATCTATATATCTCTACTTCCATGTATGATACAAATCCAACTGTAAAATATGAAATAAACATAGCAAGGCGGGTAGAAAAAAATTATAGGAATAAAATGTTCAATATAAAAGGCGCACATAAATGTGAGCACAAATCTCAATAGTCAATAAATAAAATAAGCACCACAAATAAATAGAAGAAAGATTACATGATAAGTTAGAGACCGACAACACGTTCGAAAGAATCAACAGATGATGCGAATTGTACAGTGAAACCTGTAGCAAAAACATGACACGAAAAAGTTTGAATACAAGCTACATAACATTAGATAATCACGAAACTACCCGATGAAACTCATGCTGATAAAAGTTCAATACATAATAAGTAAAGGCCGGCCAGTATTCACTAAAAATGGTCGAAATATGCATGTAAATATGTACTAAAATGTAAATAATATTTGCATTTAAGTTTCTAGGTCTTTTTCGTTGAACACTTACGATAAATTAAAACTTTATTAATCTGTTTAATTGCTTAAAACATATATATTTGTATAAAACAAAAACATTTTTAATAATATAGAAATATTATTAAAAATCAGGTGTAAAGAAAACAAATTCGCGAAAACTTCTGTCCAGACATACAGACACATATTCCGTCTTGTTATAGACTCGGCAGCGCAATCAAGTCACAATGGACAGCATACGAGGGTGGTACGGAAACTACGTGGCCTAACAAAGGAAAACGCAAGTTTTTTTTTCAAAATAAATTTTGTTTTTCAATATAGTCGCCTGCTTGCTCGACACACTTAATCCAATGATGTTTCAAATTGGTAATGCCTTCATTATAGGTCGATGAATCGAAGACTTCGAACTAGATATTTGCAGCAACGATTACCTCGGAATTAGACGAAAAACTCTAACCCCTGAGCCATTTTTTCAAGATTGGAAAGAGATGATAATCACTGGAAGCCAAATCTGGGGATTAGTGTGAATGAGGCACTAATTCAAATCCCATTTCATGAATTTTTGGTTTTGCAATCGCGAACTTCAGGTGCGTTATACTAATTCAAAAACACACACCTAATGGCACAATAAATGCACAATTGGTATAATATTCCCCATTTATTGTTTTCCCCTTTTCTAAGTAGTCGACCAAGATAATTACATGAGAATCCGCAGAAAAGTTGGCACTGACTAAACTGTTTTTGCCTTCTTTGGTGGCGGAGAACTTTTTTTGTCCATCGTTTGGATCGTTCTTTGGTATCTGGCGTGTAATTGTGGACCCGGCAATAAAACGGCGTACAAACTCCTTCTGATTTTAGCAAAAACGTACCAAAATGTCGCGAGAAACGCTCAAACGATTCAGTTTTTGCTCCGGTGTAAGTAACTGCGGCGCCCAACGCGCCGAATATTTTTTCATTTTCAATTCTTCATTTAAAATTACCTTGCACACTGTTATTTGAGATACCTACAATGTCTACTATCTCGCGCACTTTTACTCGACGGACATCCAAGACGATACGGTGAACTTTTTCAATCATGCCCGGAACAGTAACAGTTTTTGGACGTCCACTACGAGGTTCATCATTTATGCTCATACGACCACGCTTAAATTCTGCAACGCAGTATTTAACCATTGAAATCGAAGGAGCTGATTCTAATAGTGCTGAATTCAGCTCTCTCACAATACTGATTTGATTTCTGCTGGTGTTAAGCCTTTCAAATTGAAGTAATTTATCACTGCTCTCAACTCAATTATCTATATTATTACAAAATCACACGAGACGTTCACTTTGGCGTACTGTCAAAAACAGACTAATAGATAGATTGCTCTGTGCTACTATTGTCATATTTAACCTATTAAAGGATGATTCTAGAGAATGTTAAAGAGGATTCCTGCGAAATCGCGCCATCTCTGTTTGAGGCGACGTAGTTTCCGAACAGTTCTCGTAGAAGAACATTCAGCGCCGTTCATTGACTGTTGTCAACATCACGTTTACGCCTACATTTATTTCTATAATTGAACAAAACTTATTTTTAATATTAACTGACCCCTTTAATTTACAAATTTTATCTTTTGTGTTATTCATAATAGTAATAGATTCATGAAATGTAACTCTTTTAGTTTCTAAATTTGTTGCTGCCCACTAGCAAAATTGCTTTGAATATATGCCAATTGGATTTTCTAACAATAGATAGCTAAGAAGATTTACACAATTTTCAATAGATACTGAACTGTCGAAAGTAAAGCCGGAAATTACCTCTTGTATTCCATTACTGACAATGAACTTCTATTACCCTTTATATAATTTATTCCGCCGTTACTTCGCGAATTAAAAAATTTAACCGATAAAGTTTGTTTTCCTGTTCATTATTTGTCCGGACCAGGTATGAAACAAGTGTGGACAGATAATGAACAAGTTAACTTCTTTATCAACTGTTCACCTGTGACGTCACAGCTCAAGTGACCTTGAATTGTAAAATAAAGCTTCATAAGGAAATACGTTGGATTTTAGCCTTGATACCTCGATTGCTTATTTACTAAATCACATGTCATAGGAAAACGTCTCACGACATCTGACGGTCAAGAGAGGCACGCTGGTATATTAGCAGTAACGCAAGCCATTTTGTGTGCTTCTCCTCGTACGTTGGCGAGATCTAGAAACTTATTATATTTTACACTTGATGTTAGATAAACATCCGATATGCTATCAACATGGTTTAGAGTAAGTGCTCAAATAAACCACCTTTCCTCCTAATCTATCATTGACATATTTCTTTAATTGGTAACTTAATAGTATTTTTTTAAATAGCCCCAAACAAGGTAGTCATTCGGGGCTATATCTGGGAATGACAGAGGCCAAACAATGGAACCATATGTTCCTATCCATTGATTTGGAAGGACGTCGTTTAAATAGTCACAAACATTACGTGTATTGTGAACAGAACACCTATCTTGTTGAAACCATATTATATTGTTGTCAAAATGTATTTTAATTGCACGAATAATTACATCTCTTAGCATATGTAAATACCAAACACCATTTAAGTTCCCAATAATAAAGAAGGGACTTATTATTCTATCGATAGCTATAGTGCTCAAACATTAACTTTTTGAGGGTATTGCGTCTGTAGAAAAATACTTTGCTGCTTATTTTCTGTAGACCAATATCGCACAATAATTCTATTGTGATGGGCATGTAAATAAAATGTAGTCTCAAAAAATAAAATTACTTGGAAAACTTGCATTGTTGTCATTTTGACATATATTTATTAAGGTTTCACATTTATTCAAATTATTATGTCAAAAAGAGCTAATAGTAATAGTCTATAAATTACATTTATTCGACTGTTAGTCATGATGACTAACAGTCACGCATTATGCATTTGTTACAAATGAAACAGACATGCAATATACATATCTGTAACTGTACACATGGACAATACACCTCGTATTTTCAAAATTTACTTCTGCTTAACTTCTGCTTATGCATTCATAACGTATTGATATACTTAAACCTTTTTGTATATTTACCGCCATCTGGCTCGTGTTAATGGACTACACCTATACGTATTGTTTCGTTTATGTAATAGCTTAGCTATTCAAGCGAAAGGTCGCCTTTTTCGGCAATGTCTCTTTCGTCCGTCAGATGTCACTTATGAAATAAGTGCCACCTTAAAGGATGAAATTTGCTTTATCTTGTAGGCGATTTCAATGAAATGTATATACAGATACTCGTACAAATCTATTCATAAAGATTTGTTTCATTTGTATTAACATTGCTTCACTAGCTTGACTGACGACGCCTAGATGGCAGAAACACGTGTCTTAAGCAGAAGTGAATTTTGAAAATACGAGGTGTATTGTCCATGTGTACAGTTACAGATATGTATATTGCATGTCCGTTTCATTTGTAACAAATGCCTAATGCGTGCATAACGTATTGATATACTTAACCTTTTTGTAAATTAAAACAATGAAAAAAGTAACTAACCCATTGTACTTGATTTATCTTACGAAATATAAACTAATAAATAAAATAAATTATAAAAACTCCTCACTACTCAACACTCCTATCTACGCCCATGAAGAAAGGAATTTAAGTGTAATATTGCAGTAATTGCGTCACAAATTAACGACAAAAAACATATGTGCGGTTAGTCGAACGAATAGTGCTACTCCATAACTGCGTGTTGTACTTAGCGATGTTATAGACTATTTATGTGGTCCATCGTAATTTCGGCCTGGTGCAACCGGTCTCTAATCATTACATATACTCGTATGTAGTCGTATACGGATGAATTTATATATGCAGTTACTTTCTATTCTACAAAAGCAATTCCTACTCCTACTGTATATATATTTCGAACTTTCATAAAATATATGCTATTTTAGTAAATTGAACAATTATATTATAAATTAATATATATTACAAATTCCTTTTAGACTCTAGACTTCGAAGAAGCCATCGGAAATTTTTTATAGTATAAGACAAATAATTTAAAATAGGAAATTCAAAGTGATACACATTTTACATAAAATGTCTTAGAACGGAATTCTAATTCTTATTCACATGCAATGAAAGAAATGAAAATATTTATGTGTATTTTAACCGAGATGAATACGTAGGAGTTTATATAGTTTTCTTTTCAATTTTTTTTTCTCGTATTACACAAAGGCTATTCTTTTTACAATAGAAGTAAACTCTGTTTGATAGCGGCAATATGAGGCTCTATTCTAGAAGATAAGATATTTAGCCGCGACTAGAGGGTGACAATAATTTTTAAACATCTGTACCTAGGCCGCCTTTTCAGTGGAAGGGGAGAAATTAATATTAAGGCAATTATAATTAATTATTAAGTTGTTTGGAGTTACTTTATATTATATTTTATTGTGTAATTTTGAAAGCATTTTGAAAGTAATTATGGCATAATTTACTTTTTTTCTTCGTTAAAAAATAGTTATTTTGAAGAAAAATAGATATACCAAACATAAAATTGCTCGGAAACTATATAGATTATCTACTGTGACAGATAATTTTATTAAATTCGGTGTTAATTGTAATGTAATTAAAAGGAAACGGGCGAAGTCTAAATTAATGATTAAAGATGTAAGGCCACTCGAAAATGTTGCTGTATCACGAATAAAAATGAATCAATCTGGAATTGCCGGATTATATTTAACGAGTAAGACAATATTTACAAAATTGTTTAAACATAAAATAGCGGTAATCTTTGAAACCAATGTTAACTGCAAACTTAAGAAATAAAAAGAGCCCGATCTTACTTTGAAACGCATCAGTGTTAGAGTAATTGGAAATTATAGTTTTACTGATTAAAAAATATTTTTATGGTTCTTGTGGGAAATGGGAAATTATAGTTTTAGTGATTTGAAAAAACACTTTGATAGTTCTCGTCAGCAACATTACAATTGGCGAGATTTGAGAAGAAAACATAAGATTACATCAAAATTTCGGCGAATAAACTGTTATCATAAAATGAATGGCCATGAAATATATTAGAAGAGGTAACCATAACTGGTGCATAATGATAAAGAGGGATGCACAGACTTATAGGAAACAGGGGCCACTCGGGAAAATTATAAGCCAAGGACGGGCTACTACAACGAATACTTATTAACACAAATATTTTTATTTTTGAACAGTATGAATTACTACAAATGATAAAAATAAAAGAACAATCAAAAATGTTTGTTGTAATTATGTAATCGTAATGCAATCTAATCATTACAATGTAATATTTCATGTTTTATTATTTTGATGCATGACGTTGCATTGACATAACAATTTTGTTTATGTTTGGCTTCACATTACTTGTGGCCACACGTAAAATTGCTTCCAGATTTTCGTTTGCCAGACAGTTTCGATTTTTTGTTTTGTTAAGTTTCATCACTGAAAACGTTTGCTCACAAATATACGTCGATCCAAATAAGCTAGCGCAATTTAAATGCATTTATTCACAACTCTTTATAAGCGGTTTTGTCAACGCAAAAGTAAAAGTTGAGTAAATTACCTTCATTAAACTTGTTTCGTAAATTATAATCATTTTGCATGTCTATCAATTCCAGCTGTATTGATTCCGGTGCATTTTCGGGTGAAATGTCTTATAGAGGTTTAACTTTTGAAGTCTAGAAAACGATCATGAAAAGCTTGTGTTAAAATATCAATTTTTTCAACATAAGCGAAATTGTTTTATTGAATTTCTCCATAATTTATTTGTAGTTCGGAAAATTGCTGTAATTGGCTGACTTGATTTGTGTCCTGAAAAGACTCAATTTGCATTGAAAGCACGAAACATGAGAGTATAACAGCGAAATCAATTGATCTTTGCCTTGGAGTCGCGTATTTAAGACATTCAAGTGATTTGTGATGTCTACAAGAAACCCTAAGTTACACAGCCAATCAGGGTTGTCGAGTTCGGAGACGTCCTTTTTCTTTTCCGCCAGAAATATTTTGATTGCTTCAATCAAGTTAAGAAACCGCTCTAGTGACAACCCACGACTTAGCCACCTTACTTCAGTGTAAAACAGGAGATCATCATATTCGTTTTCAATATCCTCGAGAAATTGTGTGAAGTGTCGGTGATTGAGACCTCGTGATTTTATAAAGTTTACAGTAGGTACTACAACATTCATCACATTTTCAAATCCCAATATTTTTGAACAGAGGGCCTCTTGATGTATAATGCATTGAAACTGCATTAATTCCTTGGTATCTATGTTTTTAGTTTGTAAATACTCTTTTAACATAGTTATTATGCCAGATTTACTTCCAACTATTGAAGGTGCTCCGTCAGTCGTAATTCCAGATAATTTCGTTAAATCCAAATCCATTATAGAACATTTTTCCAGAGGAGCTTTGAGCATGTCACTCCCCTTGGTTTGACTTGTCAAAGAACTCATACCAATCAGTTCTTCACTCACTTCAAGATTTTGCGTTACACCTCGTAAAAATATTAAGAGTTGAGCAGTGGAACTTATATCTGTAGATTTGTCGAGTGCTATAGAAAAATACTCAAAACTTTTCGATTTCGTAGCTAATTGCTCTTCTATATTAGCTGGTAATGTGGTAAGTCTTCTTTGAACAGTCATCCGATTTAGTTGAATTTTCTCAAACCTCTTAGCATCTTTCGGACACTTTTTTTTGCAGCGATATCTAAACACTGCTTAACAAACTCACTATCTTTAAAAGGCCGACAAGTTTTCGCTATTATTCGAGATATTTCAAAGCTAACCTCAGTAGCTGTTTCAGCATCTTGAATTGGTTTTGTAAACATAGCTTGCTGGCCTATTAGTTCCCTTTGTAACGTGGAAATTTTTTGCTTTCGATTTTCGCCGGTTAATTTGGTAAAAGTATGATGCTGAGTTTCATAATGCCTTTTCACGTTATATTCCTTCGGAATAGAAACACTACTCTTGCATATTAAACTGACACTTTTGTTATGCGATGAAATAAAAAATATTTTTCGGTCCAAATATCTTGAAACTGTCGATTTTCATCTTAAACCTTACGACTACGTTTTTATACTGGGGCCTGGTTTATCCATATCAAAATTGATATTATATTCTTACGTAGGTAGATGCCAAGTTCGAACTACGAAATATTTATTCTTCACACATTACAATTCAAACAATATAACATTCGCTTGTCCGTTTTTTAAAACTTAACTACCCCGATAGCGAGTTACCTAACATCGAGAACCTACCACATTGTTCGGGGATAATACCGACGTGTTTCGCGAATTTTCGAGTAATCTAGTTGGTTCGACAGATTTCTAGTCTTTTAACAACATGCTAGGAACGACGAGGAGCATACCTGTCCTACGTAGTAAACCTGAACAAGAAAGTAGTAGGTACTTAAAGATATATATCTTACTAACAATTACAAAAGTTAGAATAAAATAAAAAGTTAAGAAATATTGATTTGAAAGGATTTTTACCTACTTTTGTAGTTTTTCCAACAATTTTTAAAATTCGTTGGCGGGCCGCATAAATATCGACAGTGGCCCGCATGCGACCCACGTGCCGCGGTATGTGCATCGCTGCGATAAAGTGTGCGACACGTAACGTGCAACAATAAAAGTCCTAGAAAACTGGCTTTGTTATAATGTTAGTCAATCCAAACACTCTCCTCGGACTTACATTGCGTAGGTGGAATGATCTTAAATTAACAAAGCAGCCAGCCAGTGCCAACGCCTTAAAACTCAGTGAAGATGGTCATGCGATTCTTGTCGAAACGTTGATAAACTTTCTAAAAATTAAAAAGGACGACACATTAAAGTAAAAGGACCAAGTTTATTATAAACGTCTTCGTCGATAATAATAATTTATAAAATTAAAGAAAAAGTACGGAAAACCGTAGTATGTTTCAACCAAAACTGAAAGAGTGAAATGTATATAATTAAATAATAGAATATAATAATTGAAATAAATATATAATTTTTAACCAACTTAAATTAACTATAAATTAAAAATACAAAATCAAGAGTCAAAACTCTTGTACGATATTGTATATTTACCAGTCTGTATAGAGCACAAAACAAGCAAGGAAGGAATACAAGCAAATGTAATACGTTTATGCAAGATCTTAAGTACTTGTTCACAAACTAATTTAATTCTTATATACGCAAACTTAGGGCTACACATTCGTGAACGCAATTAAAATATAGTAAAAACCATTGAGAGGCATTCACGAAATCTTAAATAAATACATTAAATTAATTATGAAACAGACATGTAAATAATTTACATATCTGTAAAATTTTCAGAATTTACTTCTGCTTAAGCAGAAGTAAATGCTGAAAATACGAGGTATTGTCCAAGTATATAGTTACAGATATGTAAATTATTTACATGTTTGTTTCATAATGAAACAAAAGCATTATACGTGCATTTAACGTATAGACATATTTAAAACCTTTTTGTATATAAAATTAAATTACAAAACGATATAAACAATATTAAATCTGATCTAAGAATTTAATGAACGAATCATGAAACATAAAAAATATGAAAATTACTGTGAACATTACTATTGTAATTACAACAACAAAGTTACTGAATGTCTAAGACAAAATAAATATAATTTAATGCAACCTATCTTAATATATCACGCATTCAAAGAGTTGACTGAATGTTTAAGACAAAAGACAAAAAGACTTAATAATTCTTTATATTTCTTGTAGCTAAATTTTCGTAAGGCACTGGCACTGCAGTGGATGCGTTTCCGGTACACACGTGGTCTTCGAAGTGATTTCCGGAACACCTGATCTGATGCAGCTCTTCAAAAATGTCCACTTCCTTTAGTTTAGCTACTCATATAGCAAATCTCAGCTTTCAATTAAAACTCGTAACAAAAATCCCACAGAGGTTCGAGGGTGTTAATTAGTCTACAGCCTAGTCAACAACGTCTACCTAAACATTAGACTCAGTATGCTACCGGTAAACCACCTATTTCAGGGTAAGATTTTCACGATAACAAATCTCCAACAGCACCACACACAAACAAAAGTTAACTACACAGACTGAAAGACTATACGACAGTGATCGAGGCACAGCGAAATTCTATTAGTTCCGATAAGCCACACAGGCTCATAGTATACCAATACCGCTATGGATATATATCGGTATACACCAATCGCCAAGATATTGTAACAAGTTGTTTAAAAGAAATTTTACTATGCTTTTAGAGTGGGTGAGTCCAGAGTTAGATCCATTGAAGCTTTATGGGGTGGAATTGTGAGTGATATTGACTAATGTTAGATTAGGATTTTCTATTATGCCAACAGACTATCTGAGCTAATAAAAAGAATGGTAGCCGCACTAAATATTAAATGTATAACTATAAATAATAAAGTTGTTGCTTTTATTTAGTTCTAACTAGTAATTGTTTTCTTTATGATATAATAAATGAGTAGTAATCTATCAAATATTAACTAGCTTTTATTACTAAATAAGTGTAAATATTATAATATTAATTCCAATATTATTTTTTGAAAGATCGATAATTTGCTGCGGCCTTTATAGTAATTTCTTTGACTGTATGTTTAATTCAGATGCATGCCCAATTAATGCAATCTTCGGGCTATATAAAATACCATTTTTTTTAGAAAAGACCGCCACTTTTCTAAAAAAAAAATAGTTAGAATTGAATCCACATAATACTGTCGTGTCGCGTAAATTTACCTTATTTCTGGTGTTTATTCAATTTTGCAGCGAAATTTTTTGACTTAATTAAGTAAATGAGGTCGAACATAATTATATTAAATTATTCAGTCGCTTTGGACATATTTTGTAAACGATTTTCGCATTGAAACAACGTCTCTACTGT
The DNA here is from genome assembly GCA_935421215.2 of Melolontha melolontha. Classification (NCBI taxonomy): domain Eukaryota; kingdom Metazoa; phylum Arthropoda; class Insecta; order Coleoptera; family Scarabaeidae; genus Melolontha; species Melolontha melolontha. The sequence continues at coordinate 63,138,062 of OW285240.1, forward strand.
TATAAGCCTTGAAACAATTATCATTAGTTAATTTTTTATTTTTATTATTTAATTAAGACTAAATAATCACGTTAACGTTTTGGACTTGGTTGTTGATAATAATCCTATATGAAAGAATGACGGTAATGGAATACACGTATAGGAAGCATGTAAGAAAAAGAGGTATTTTCATTAATACTTTTGAGAAAATGTTGTAACGTAGACACTATAATAATACCCTTCTTATTTCATTTAGGCATCTATGTTACGCTGTGGTACAATATACCGTAGATGCTCTTCCTACATATGCCGCGTCTGTTCTTTAAATGTTCATAAAATATTCAACTTAAAATCCTCTGCGTCTGGTACATATATATCCTAAGAAAACATTTTTTTTTTACAATTTGGGATGTATATATATATTTTAATGGTTACGTGTTTTATGTATAAATATCCCAAATACACGAAAAGTTTTTCAAAAGTTCGGGGCTTACGTTTTGTAAGAGTCCTATGTTTTAAATAACTATACATATAAAGCCAAAGTAATAATTATGTTATAAAGAATCTCCGAGAAATTGTATTCCAATGAAGAACGCTTAAAAGTCTTAATCGTAACATACTATAATCAGCAATGAAGACCACAAATACAAAAGGAAAGAAACGAACACAAATAATTCGATCAATTTTGCTGTGATGCCACGAGATGACCATAGCGAAGAATCCCATCACAAAAATAGATTAGGGGAAATGAAATATTTAAAATAACAGAGTATAGACTTTAAGAATAAAAAATCAGAGAAAGAAATGATATGAATATGTCTTCACCTGTAAATACGAGAGTAAACTTGAATCTAATTGCAAAATTCATCTATGACGGAGGTATCAAAGTGAGGAATGAGGAATACGAATATATTTCTCAGATTTTCAAATAATTTATTTATATCGTGAAAAAAAAGACGTTTGGTCAAGATCTGCATAGCCGACTTCACTTCTTCATAATCAGTAAATCTTTTGTCTCCAAGCTCTTTTTTTCAATTTTGGAAGTAAATAATAATCCGACAGGACCAAATTTGGACTATAAGGAGGCTTAGTATTGTGAAGCCACACCTAATCGCAACATGGCTCTTGTGAACGGGTGCGTTGTCGTGCAAAAGGAGAACACCTCGAGCTCATTTTCCTCTTCTTTTTTCTTTAATGGAATCTTTTAGTTTTTCTATTGCAGCGTAGTATTGCTCAGTAAAACTAATATCTTTTTCCTTATAGTCAATCAATAAAATACCCTCTGAATCCTAGAAAACCGTACCCATAATCTTCCCAGCCGATTGTGACATCTTGAGCTTCTAAGGCGGTGCTGATCCTTTTTGATGCCACAGCATGGGTTATTACTTTGACTCAGGCTCATAGTGATGAACCCAAGATTCGTCCCCAATAAAATCCGCTTCATAAATTTATCCCTGTTCTCGCTACACAAACTCACGCGAACACTCGATGCGTTGTTGCTTCTGAAGCGGGGTGAGCATTCTCGGCACCCATGTTGCACTCTAAACATGCGAGGATGTTGATGGAGAATGTTCAAAACGGTAGTAGGTGCCGATTATTTCTGCAATTTGTTTTTCGAGAACAAATTTTTCTACTTTTTCAACAAATGTCGGCCGAAGTCGGCCAGATTGAGCACTGATCGTCTCCAATAGACTCTCTACCTTGCTTGAGTAGATAATGCCATTTATAAATAATTGTTTTACCATAGCAATGGTCCCCATAAACAGACGACATCTCTTTCCTAATGATAGGTGGCGTTTTTCCTTGCCTAGTGAGGAATTTAGTCACGGCACGAAGCTCAAGTTTCTGAATAAATTTTATACATAATACTTGTATTATTCGTGATTCACTGGCGATATCTCAACCGCCACTGAACCGATCACACCGACACATTGTATTAACAGTTGTATTGAGTCACCAACTAGTACCAGATACACGAATAAAAAACCTTTGCATTTATATACTTATAATACAAATAGCAAATAATAGGTAACCTATTATTCACTCAAAATTAAAATAAATTTTGAAAATGTTATCCTTTTGGTCCATACATTTTTAAATTCGCCTTTCAAAATTTTGTGAAGCAGCACTATCTGATTTGTTGTTAATGTTCGTACATTTTCATCCAATTCTTTGCTGTATATTATTTAGATTCAATACAAATATTTCAAATATTCCGTCTTTTATATAAAAATATAAGAAGATAGGAAACGCTGTTAGATCACATGAGCGTGTAGGAAAAGGGTTTTTTAGTATTTCAAAGTCGTGTATTTTGTGAATTTACGTATCTCGATTTATAAAGCCATGCTTGGCTAATAAAAATCACTCTACGGAAGTTCTCTGTTATTGTTCATGTCTACAAACTAATTCAAAAATTGCCGCCCAATTTTTTTCAAAGAAACATTTTACAGATCTTTCTAGATTACATTTATAAATTGCATGTAATATACAGCAAAATTTGGAAACTCAGCTTAAAATTAATCAATGCAATCTTTTACTGAATAAACAACCCATACCCCATAAATTTTATTAGCAGTTCGAAATAAGCTTAGATTTAAGAAAAGCGTGTTTTTCAAACTGAAAGCATTTTGGAGTCAAAAAGAATTAAATTGAACAAAGAAAATTTTATAAATAGATTGCTTGAGGTGGTTATATAGAATATAGCATATTCTACTGCGACCTTTTCAGATCTATTGTTGTCCTCATGCCACTTAAGAGTATGTTATCTAAGCTTATTCCTTTGATTGGACCTAATAGCTTTAACAGAAAAGCCTAATTGACGCTTGAGTAATTCTTTAAGTGTTGCTTGCTCCTTTGCATATAACTATAGGACTGGCGGAGTCGTTCTCAGCCGGGGCTCTTTCAACTTGTACCTAGTCCCTGCCCCATTTCACCAGCCACTGTATTCTTCTGTACCCTATGGTATTTACCCCTACAACTGTATGTATTAACCTAGGTAGATAACCCTGATTCATCCTGGCCTTCTTGGCCTGACTTACACATTATCTAGTTTTATTTATTTAGTCTAACAGCTTTAAGAGAAAAGCCATCTCGGTGCTTGTGTTCCTTTCCTAGTGCTACCTAACTCCTTTGCATATGACTGGTGAATTTATCTTCGGCCAAGATTACTCTGTCAGTTAGTATGTAGCCCGTATTTCCTAGCCCCTTCACTTTAATCTTAGAATTCCGAGATAGTTTAGCTGAACCAATTTTCAGAACTCCAATTCATCAGATAAGACTAAATACAAGGAACTTTCGTCTGGTGTTCTCAGAGGAACGTTAATTGCGCCTCTCTACGGCCGCACAACTTTCGGCACTTTATCTTGAACCTTAGTTTGAATTTACCTCAGGTGACTTGGATGCGCTATTTCCCGTATTCCTTCAAATCATAGAATTGACAACTATGACAGCCGTTATTCAAATTTGAATTTATGCAAATGAAAAAGAGGCAACACGTTCCTTTTAAGTATGTTCTCTTTTAACAAAATATCAAAACAAAGTAGATGGACTTTTGAACACATAGCATTTATTACAAGCATGGTTTGGTGTAATATGTAAAGGGATTCCTGTATTTCTTCACTTACGTATATACAATAGAGTCTCAATTAATATTCATAATTTCAAACATTATTGAAATTCCCCTCAATTAATTATTAATAATTGTCTATAATAATAAAGACTTGCATCAGTCTATTAATTACACAGGCCTGCATAAAATGCATGATTTTTGTTTGTTAAGCTCAGTTTTTATTTAGCAATAACTAATTAAAATACAGTTGGTCTCTACCAACCACAAATGTTCTTTTGCACAAAAGAAAAAGAAAAAAATATTAAAAAAATCTTATAATAGGCGTTTTAATACATTTTAAAATGAATGTACTACTTCAAATTCTAGGTATTAACCCAAAAATGATTTTCTGTTGTGGTTTTAAAGAAATTTGTTAAATAGGCTCTCATTACCTGATGTAAATCTTTTATTACATGTATTAATTTTGGACAAGATTTCCGGGAATTTTTACCTGCTAAATCCTATTTATTATGCTTTCACTTTATTAGTACTGCGAAGAAGGATTTCAAGTTTATCACTCCAAACAAAATGTATATTTTAATGTCATTTACTTCATTATAGCTCTGAGTGTCGATCAGTAAACAAGTAAAATTAATTTGTCTTTAGTGTTGTGTGGTATTTGATAAATAAACATTGCTTAAAAATATGTCTAGCCGGTGTTGCAAAAACAAACCAGATGATTTCTGTTACATTTGTGGATATTTCGTCTTGAAAAAGTTTAAGAGACCAATTGGTGAATTTGTGAAAAATGCATATTATGCTTATTTCAAAATCAAATTAAGAGACCAAGATAAAGATTGGGCACCGCACGTTGTTTGTAAGGTATGTGAAGAAGGTTTAAGACATTCGACCAAAGGGAATAGAAAATGCCTCCCTTTTGGAATACCGATGGTTTGGAGAGAACCGCAAAATCATCATGAAGATTGCATTGAAGATGCTCTTTGTGATATTAAGGGGCATAATAGAAAAACTTTGAAACATATTTTGTACCCAAACAATATTAAATCAGACCAGTTCCTCACAGTAATCATGTACCTATACCTATACCCCCCAAAGTACCACAAGAAGATATTGAAACCTCTTCAACTTCCGTCTCCGTACATATGGATAGTGATTTTGAACCATCAACCTCAGGTCAAAACCAACTTCAGCTATTTTCACAAGCCGAACTGAATGATTTAGTAAGAGATTTGGGACTTTCAAAAGATCTTTCTGAAGTACTGGGGTCTAGATTGAAACAAAAAAATTTGCTTGCCCCAGAAACTACCTGATAGCCGATTACTGTTGGACATTGAGAAGAAGATCTCTTCTCTTTAGCTGAATATGACAGAAAAACAACCAAACGAAGCTTTTCTGAAAAACGGAAACGTTTTTTTAAGAAGCATAAAGAATAAATAACTATTTCTAATAGTTTCTATGTGTAAATTTTTGTATTTTTTTTTAAATAATATAAAACTAGCTTATAAATGAAATAAATCGTGTTTTTTCTATATTTTTTGATTTTACTGATTTGAAAAATAACCTAACGTGATACAAAAAAATTTAAAAAAATAAAAGCAGATTTGAAATCAGCGCTACCCAATTACTAGAAAACAGTTAAAATTTTTAAATCAACTTTCAAAGTTTTGAAAAATGGAGGCCTGTATTATCTGTTTTTTCAATTAGACGTACATAACATTTTTCTGTTCAATGTAGGTACGTCTCTATAGCAGTTAGCCGCTAAGTTGAGAGAATTTCAATTACGTTTTTTGTATATTGGAAAATGTATGTATTTTGAATTATAAAAACGGAATTTATAGATTTCTTCTTCCCTTCGTAATATGGGTAATTTTTTTTTCGCACTGTTAGAAACATTTTTGTATTTACTACACGAGTAAAATATTGAATTTGTTTCGATTTTAGATAAAATTTTAAGCCAGATTTACTCGTGCTACTGACAATTCAACGTTTCTTGCTACAAAATTTTATCCACTTAGTTCAGGATTGATTTTCTGTCTTTCTGTTCCATCACCTTTATAGAATTTCGTAGTTCCCAGGGGAGTTCTTTTTTTCCTTTTAGAAACTTATTCCATTCGTAAAATAATGGCTAATAGAACTAAAGTATTTGCGAAATCTTTCCAAACAAATAATTTAAATTACAGAATTTAATTGAAAACAAAACAAAACAAAATTAAACGAATTATAAACATTTTAATTACGTTAATTAAATTCGGACAATAACTTGGATTTACTATTTTCTCTTATATTTCTCCTATAAGTACCAATAATCATAAAACTGAATCGCTGCAATAAAATCGCGGCCATGATTAACTTCGCCCCATAACTCGTAATCTTTGTTTAATAAACCAATTAATTTTACTGTTTACTACTAACTTTTATAAATTTTGTTCTAATTAATTCAAATATAATAATTACATACATGACGTTGTATATAACTTTTATGTAATTATTAATTCCCATAATTTTAAATTATAAAGTGTATTTATTTGCCTGCAATTTATTTCTCTAAATTTATTGTATTTCATATTACAGGTATGGTTAGTTAAAACTAAATGTTTGGTTTTGTGATTGCGGTAGCAATACACAAAAAAATCACTTTTAATAAAAGACAATTGACTAGTAATTAAAGGGTTTTCAAATAAACTAATGCATTTTCTAATTGCTGCCAAGCAATCTCTTCACAATTTTCGGCATGAAAATTTACGGCGTTTAACCACGTCCTCACCGAGTAACAACTGGTTCCGAGGGTAGTGGATATTTTTCTTTATATACCTGAACTCGAAGTGGCGCTTTAACGAAAACTTTCTTCACGTTACTTAATAAACTATTAACTAAAGGAAATTCTGATTTAACAATTTCGGCTACTTCATTTAATCCATGTTACAATGGTGTCGGCCTCGGGATTTTAATTAAAAGACTAATCGTAATTAAAATCAATGATAATTAATAGTGAACCTCTATTTGTGTTCTTCACACCAGATTTTTAATAATATTTTTTATTATTAAAAATACCTCTGTATTATACAAAACTGGTGGGGTTTCACCCACTCATGTATGTTTCAATTATTCTGATAATTAATTATTGGTAAAATCGGAGAGCCCCGATTTTATATGCAACCTGCTCTTCTGAAGCTTAGACTTTTCTCCACGGGCGGCAGTAGTGAGCGTATCGAATCTTCAAATTTGTGAATGGCAGAAAGACCACAAAATGTTGCAATTAATGACATTTGACTGGTATTAATTAAACCAAATAATCTGGTAATTTCTCGTCGGTTTTTGGGGTCTCTGAGCTGTCACTTTTCTAACGTGCTAGTTTTCCTTCCTAACAGTATTTCGGAGATCGTGATAGTTATTTGTGTCTGTTAGTTATTTTACTTGGTTTTGTGCATGTGATCCAGGTTCAAAAAAATAAAGCGTGTTGTCTTTTAAGGTCTTTATTAAATATTTGACGAACGATATATATATATATATATATATATATATATATAACGAAACACTTTATCTGACATTGTCATACAATATTACACTTTATTTTATGTACAAAATTGCGAATAGGTACATGTAAATTAAACAGAATATCATATACAATATACAAAGAAACAAAGGTACAAAAAAAAGGAAGATCAAATGTGTATTGACGTGCCGAAGCAAATAAGTACGTAAACCAAAAGACAGTCGGCACGTATAAAAAAAGTAATAGACAAAATATATACATATATTCAAAAGAACTCTACTTAACTGTTTCAAGAAAGTTAACTATTTATAATAAAACAACTGAAATCTAACAGTCAGCCGTTTATTTTGAATCTAGCTATATTTTTGTAGCGGTTTTAGTATTTCTTTGATAGCAATACTATTAATAATAAACTAAGTAAGGTACTGTGGCAACTTATGCCTTAATTAGGTACATTCGACATTTAAAACTTTATAAAACAATGAATAATAAATTAAATATCCTGTCAACATGAAATTTATATTATCAAGACGCTTGAGGTAAAGCAGCGTTGAAGTCTATGCCGCTATAGTTTATTTAATCGGGCATTGGAATAAAATAGTAGAAATTGCGGAGAGAAAACATAACTTCGTTGCTGTAAACAAAGCGACGATCAAAGTCAATCGTGAACGGGCTACTGGGGAACTGGGAAACTGGGAAACAACTGACTCGGTTATTTTTGTGAAGAAAAGCTTACCCAATCGGACGTGCTGGAGGTTTGACTCTCGTGATATCGATGTACGGAGGCGTCGCCTCAGGGCGTCTTGATCGCCACAACACTCACCGCTAAACATCACACGTCGCATCCGAACAACGAACGCGTTCTTGAAAATACAGCTTTAGCACGACGTTCGGCGGATTTTACGACAGTTTCAAGGATCGGGGAGAAAGAAGAATTTCGCCAGGTACGAGTGCGATGAGTGGGGAAGAAGTTCGCCAGGTACGAGTCAGACGAGTAAGGAACAAATTCGCCAGCTACGAGTCCGACGAGTAAGGAGGAAGTTCGCCAACTACGAGTCCTACGAATAGGTAAGGAAAACAGTACCTTTCCAAACACGAAAACGAGGTCTTATAAAGCAGATGGTTTCTAAGAAAAACTGAAAATTTGAGAGGGGGCCAGCGCACGATGTTCTGCGTTTGAGTGGTACAAATAAGTGAAGGAAAAGAAGTGGGAACCTGCTTAGCACATCTCCCTATTTACATATTTACAAATTACACAAAAATATTTAATCAAATACAGAAAGAAAGTATACATTCTCGCTCAAAAGATTACGAATGGTTTGTGCGCATTACGGTTCAATCGTTCCAATCGCACATAACACTACTTAAATTAATTAACTTGGTAACGGGGTCCGTTACAATGTGTCAAACACGTGCAATGTATTAAATTAGGGAAAAAAATATACTTTCCCTGGACATCTGTAGTTTCGTCGACAGAAAAACATACATATCAATTTTTAATTTCAATTTGAACGGCTTCTATCACATCTTCAAATTTACGGTCGACATACTTCTTTCTCAAAGTAAATGATAAAGTCACATTGACATTTTTTTAGGGTAGTGTTTCTTTATGAAATCTTGGAACAATTTCTAGCGCAGATTATGAAGCGGAATATTACACCCAAAGAAAAGATTACACAGATCTTTTTAATAAATTTCTTGCTCGTTGTTGTCTCGATGTTGACCAATGTCTATAAAAATATGTAATACAGTAGTTTCAAAAACAGATAAAGATAACAATATAATAATTTAATAACTTAAAAACAATTTATTATAAAAATGAAATAACTAAATAAGCATCAGAAATACAAGTGTCAAGCAGTCTGTTTTTTTAGTGTATGAAAGATTTCTTAAAAAATACATGCGTGGTTATATATACATAGGTTTGTCGCACAGCCCGCAATAATTGTAGTTGTTGTCGATGATCTGCAAATCATTTTTATATTGAATCTACTTGCGCAGTAAAGTCGGTTTTTCAGACCCTGCTTTCAGCATTTTTACTTTCACACTGCATTATGACTAATTGTGAACAGTACGTATTGCTGACAATGTCAGTGATCCAATGACTTTATTTTTGACTGTTATTTCTTATATATATTTATTTATATTAGATTGAAGCAAAGAGAACGGATAACAAACACACTCCTTCAGTGCGACCGCAAAACTTGTGTAGTCAAAATATTATACAAATTATACAATAACAAAGTATCTATATGATAAAATTTATGGGTTAGCATTAGTTTAGTAAGTAAAGACTGTTGAATTGAGTATATGAAGAAATACTAACATTCGGAAATTTACGTGGAAAAATTACATTCAAACAGAAATTTAAATATACAGCCGAGTTTCATAACACAATGTAATATTTACAAATAGTGGTTCAGTGTGCCTTTACAGAACTATTGAACATTTTCATTCGCAAATCGTTAACACAGCGCAGAACAAATTACAGATAAAATGGTCATCTCTACAGCTAATGCTGCAATCCAAAATTAAATATTTTATATATTTAAAATTAAATTTTTGACATTTGGATAGAAACCTTCATATATGCATGATTGAATTTTGCATATGCATTATAAAAATATACTCACAATATTCCGTTATGTACTTAACATGTATTTTGCATATTTTCCTAGCTCTAGTAATGATAAAGGAGAAATGAAATCTAGATGACGTCTTTTTAGTCAATAAATTTGAAAAAGGAAACTTATTCGAACAGAAAAAATGAATGTTAAATTAGATCTATAATAATAAATTAAATTTAAACTAATTACTGATTGCCACTAACGCTTATAATAAACCAAATCATGTCTTTTACAACTTAGTTAATCTCATAGTTTTTAGGCGAAAAATATGTATATTCAAACATTATTTCCTATACGTGAAAGATGTTCGTAAATTACATATGCTTGAGGTTAATAAGCACATTGCATGCTTGTTACGTATTATCTTTAAAACAATCAAGGGCATATAATTACAGACACTAACAGTAACTACACATGCAAGACTCGAGGAATAATCGCTTATCGTGCAGAATTTTGGAATAAGTATTGAGTTAATGGAATACCTGCAGTCATAATACAACGACTATTCGCAATATAAATTGTACTTGGTTAAAACACCAAGTCTGCGCAAAGTATTATATTTTTAACTAAAAGCTGCAGGTATTAAAAAATAACAATAAATTTAATATTATAGAAAAGAAAAAGAACGTTTGAAGTACGAAATTGATCATTCAAAATATTTAAGAATTTGTCGCGTATTGAAAATATAAACAGATAAGTAAAGTAATATGTATGTGACTCTTGGTGCTCTGATATTTAGATGAACTTTTCCTCATCTTCTTCTCAATTTAAAAATATCATGGGTTATTTTACGATGCGATCCCTTGATAGCTTGTGGAGTGAGATTAGCGTGACGAGTGCGGCTACGTGTGATTGGTCAGGCGAGAGGGTCCGAGTTCTATATTCGGCACGTGTCTATTGACTGTGCCTGTGGTGCCTGACATGCGCCTGACATGTGCCTGTCGCGTAACATCGGCTTCCATACCACCGAAAAGTGGAGAACATCGTCTCTTTTATTTAGGTTATTCGGACGTTTGTCGACTTTGATCGCCTCTCATAATGTTCGAAAGAGAAAACGTCATCGCTGATCCAACACTTAACAGAAACGGATCACACGATTGCTTTCGATAATGCGAAAAGTAGTTAGGACCACTGGTTCGAATAATAAATAAGTCTTGCGAAATCGACAAACGTCCGAAAACCCTAAATAAGAAGACGATACCCTCCAACTGCCAGTGATATGGAAACATGTGATTAATTCGTAGTACGACTTATTTATTTTTAACCTTCGAAGAACATGAAGAAGAGTTCGCCAAAATCGTCAGGGCACTAAGAGTCCTTCTCAGGACTTCAGTTGATTTAGAAGTTCGGCGATTGAAGGTCCGTTTTACATTAATATGTATATATTTAAAATAAGCTCTTATATGTTTCGGTAAGTATTACCTTTATCAAAGAATTATAAATGACAGATATTAATGTCAAAGTTAGATAAGTGATGTAGTGGTGAGAGATACCAATTCATAAATACATTCAATTAAATTAATAATAATTCATGACATATCAAAAGTTTGATATCAATTATAAAGAGAATGGTGGTAAGTCATGAGTTATTATTACACTTGCGTCCGTGGAGCGACTTAAGATATAAAGCTGTCGGCATTCGCCTAGGACGAAAAGGAAAACCACGAAAACCTACTCGGGCAACCAGTCCTCTCGATCGAATCTTCACGATCGGCAGACAGAGTAGGGAAAAGTAGCAAAAAAACTAACACGTAATAATTTTTGAAGTTACAGGAACGTAGGCGGATGAATATACAGGTAGATTCACAATAAGTAGAGTAGAATAAAATAAAGAAACACGCTAATTGGCGATGTAATAATGAAGTGTCTACAAACACGTAACAATATATATATATATATATATATATATGAAAAAATTTTTTTTTTGTGAAAAACTTATCTGCGCGGAATGTGCATATATCGATATTTCACTGTTTTTTACAGATCATCAGTGCACCTCACCGAAGACAGACATGTTATTCACTTCTATACTACGTGTATATATACGAACTGTAATGAACTTCATGTGTATGAGAATTAATAATTATTAAATCTCATTTTACATGCGATTGTCGCTATAATTTGTTGCATTTAATGTGAACATGTCTGTCTTCGGTGAGGTGCACTGATGATCTGTAAAAAACAGTGAAATATCGATATATGCACATTCCGCGCAGATAAGTTTTTCACAAAAATTTTTCATTTGTACTGACAACTTGTACAGTTGATGTCGCGGCTTGTTGCGTCTACAATCTAGGGCAAAAGTGATTTGCCGAATTGTAGAATTAAATGCAACAAATTATAGCGACAATCGCATGTAAAATGAGATTTAATAATTATTAATTCTCATACACATGAAGTTCAATATATATATATATATATATAATATATATATATATATATATAATATATATATATATATATATATATATATATATATATATATGGTAAATTCAATCAGTTGGCGATTAAAAGTCTGGTATATTTCAAAATATATATATTTAAAACAACCCTACATGTTTCGGCAATGATGCCTTATCAAGGATAGAAAATATAAATCACACCCAGGTCACGAAAATATTAAATATATATATATATATATATATATATATATATATATATATATATATATATACAGTAAATTCAATTTGTTGGCGATTTAAATCGCCAACAAATTGAATTTACCATAACATATCAAGGTCACGAAATAATTATCTTTATATATATATATATATTATTTAAATATATGTAGATTTGCTTATTATGCTGGCAGTTTTCGTGGTTTTCCTTCTCATTTAAGGCAATGCCGACAGCTTAACATCTTAAGCCACTCCACGGGCGAAGACATAATAATAACTCATGGCTTGCCATTCCCCTGTTTTTGTTGTCTGACTTTAGAGAATGCCAGGGCATGATTTATTATTATTGAACTTGAATGTATCATTGAATATTTTATCCATGACAACTACAGATATATTGTATGACATTAATATACTGTCATTTATATTTCAAATGTCATTGAAAAAGGCATCATATGCCGAAACATGTAAGATTGTTTTAAATATATACATTTTGAAGTAAAACCAGACCTTAAATCGCCAACTAATTGAATCTACCATATATATATATATATATATATATATATATATATATATATATATATATAATTATTTCTTGACCTTTGTATGTTATAGTAGATTCAATTAATCGCCGTTTTAAGGTCTCTTTTACTTTAATATGTATATATTTAATTATATATTGCTAGCAATATAGTAGGTCCAGTACACGTTGGACAATATAAATTAAAGCCGGTGTATTTGGCAAACTGTACTTTCTCTGATGATCTAATGGTGTGTGCGGAAAAAGAAATAGATCTACAAAAAAAAAAATTGGAAAAATGGGAAGAAGAGCTAGCAAGAAGATAGCTTAAAACGAATCTAAGTAAGACAAAGGAAATGGTGGTGGGCAAAGAAAATACGACAATTAATATCGAGCTAAATGATCAAAAGATAGAACAAGTCAACACATATAAATACATACCTAGGAATAATACTGGACAGAGAAGAAAACATGGAATACGAAGTGAACGATAGAATAAATAAGGTAAAGAAACTCTATCATAGCCTGAGAAAGACGTTGATACAGAAAAAAGAAATAAGTAGGAAAACGAAACTTACAGTGCACAAAACCATCTGTAGACCCATTCTAACGTATGGAAGCGAAAGCTGGATACTACATAATGCAATGAAAAGCAGAATACAGGCGATGGAAATGAAATACTTAAGAGCAGTTAAAGGAACTACACGCAATCATAAAATAAGAAACGAAGCAGTAAGAGAAGAGCTTGGTACCGAACCAGTCCTAAAGGTATTAGAGAGAAGCCAACTTAAATGGTTTGGACACGTGTGCCGTATGAATGACAAACGACAAGTCAAAAAAAATATGGGAAACAAGGGTACAAAGGAAGAAAAGACGTGGAAGAACAAGAAAATCATGGAATTATGAAGTGGCAGCGATTCTAAAGAGGAAATGCAAGAGTTGGACGGAGGCTAAAAGAATGGCGAGAGACAGGAAAGAGTGGGCAGAATTTGCACATTGTGATGATTTTGAGTTTAAGTTGTAATTGTCAAACGAAATGTTATTTTAATCACCTCACACCTTAGGGCAAAGAGGTTTTTCGATGTGTATATATATATGGTAAATTCAATCAGTCGGCGATTAAAGGTCTGGTTCACTTCAAAGTATATACATTTAAAACAACCCTACATGTTTCGGCAATGATGCCTTTATCAAGGATATACAATATAAATGACAGAATATAAATGTCAAATAATTGAGTTGCTATGGTTTAAATTATTCAAAGATACATTCCAATTGAATAATAATAAATTATGCCTTAGTATTCCAAAAGACAGATAGCAAGGTGTGAACATATGTGTTGTTCGCTGCTAGCAGCTTGTGTCTCTTTCTGGGTATGAACTTGTGTGTTGGTTGCTGCTGGCAGCTTGCGTCTCTCTTTGGGTGTGAGGTTTTGTGTTTGTGTGAAGGTAATTTTAAATAATTCTAATTATCTCTCCAAGTGTGGTTACAAATATTACCTAAAGATGGAGCTGTGTTTAAAACGTTATCGTTGTCGCCTGCGTATATTTCAAATTGTAAACAAACGTGTGAAGGTAATTTTAAATAATTCTAATTATCTCTCCAAGTGTGGTTACAAATATTACCTAAAAATGGAGCTGTGTTTAAAACGTTATCGTTGTCGCCTGCGTATATTTCAAATTGTAAACAAACGTACAAAAACGATATATACTTAACCTATACAGCTTTTTCCTCGTACAAACTCTTATTGTTTATTACTTAAGAGTAATCTTGTGTTATATGTCCGGCTAGTAGAACAATGAGACTCTAATTTGTGCTATGAAAAGATAATAGTTGCGGGATCGGTACTCAAATAGAATATATATATATAAAAGTGATAATTAAGTTATAAAATAATTGAATATTCTGGATGTAAAATCTACTAAATAAAACGAGAGGGTAATGTAAATGGTTTAATAAAAGTATCAATTATTCAGGTAAGTGATTGACATGTTAATAGCAGTAATATTAATCTGCATAAAGTCACGTGATTATACGAATTCAATAATATCTAGGTTAGATTATGATTTTCCATGATAACAATCTAAATTTAATTATCTAACGTAACTATTTACATAAACTAAAATCAAAGGAACTGTATTCTTTTAATTCTTTTAAAGTATTCTACTTGTAAATTAACCTATTAGACATTCTTATAGTAATATATACGATAGTGGTTTTATAAAATAAACTTATTCAAAATATTTAATATTTTTAGGAGAAATAAGTATATCATACTCAAGATGGAAATAGACTGGATTCAGGTAGTTAGGCATTCGTTCGTAATTCCAAAGTTCAGGATATATGACTCGGACAACGGGGTTTTCTGATGGCGTCCCTGCCAATACTTCGGTTAGTTTGGATGGTGTCTCCGGTAAAATGGAAATTTCGTTTTATAACGATCTGGATGGTAACTGGATACGGAAAATACGTCGACAGGTACTTGGTAAGTTGGAGATGTGTTTAATATACTCGTAGTATGATTTTAATACTTTATTTAATGTTTTTTTCTCAATTTCAGAGCGACACTTTTTGAATACGTCGGCGCGTTTTCGGAATTTTTTACAACATGACGCCATCTATCCTTTGTTTTGAAAGCTGGCTTCTCATTCGTACTTCTTGCATGTATTCATTTAATCTCGTTAAAAATATAAATAAAAGTAATAATCTATTAACGCTTATCGTTTTGATATTTTACAAAAATTATATATTTTGTTTTCTTATATAAATAATTGTCATCTGAATGTCAAAAGTTTCATATTATGCCTATTCTTAATTGGGATATTTCCCGCTATATACAAATTTGTATTTGTACAGTTTTTCCAAAATAAATAGGTGACATTAATTATCAATCAATTAAGTTAAAAATCTTCGGTAACACAAAATAATGAAGTAAAATGACTTTGGCAAATGAGTACATGAAAATAATTAAATATGAGATTTAAATTTAAGCAATTAAAAACGCGAAATTAACTTTATTGATGTGACAGGTGAAAAATGCAGTTACTAATATATCTTAAGTTCTAATATTAACATTTTAACTTTAAAAGATCTGTATTTCATGAATCTCGGGAATCCTTATGTGTAGGCTTGACCTACCACAAAATATATATATAGTAAATTCAATTTGTTGGCGATTTAAGGTCTGGTTTTACTTCAAAATGTATAATATTTAAAACAATCTTACGTGTTTCGGCAAATGATGCATTTTTCAAGGAATATAAAATATAAATGACAGTATATTAATGTCATACATTTATAGTTGCTATGGATAAAATACTTCAAAGATACATTCCAATTTAATAATAATAAATCATGCCTTGGTATTCTAAAATAGATAGACAACAAAAACAGGGAAACGCAAGACATGAGTTATTATTATGTATGCGCCCGTGGAGCGACTTAAGATATTAAGCTATCGGCATTCGCCCTAAACGGGAAGGAAAACCAAGAATACCTACTCGGACAGCCAGACGGGAATCAAAACACGGAACTGTCAGCATGATAAGCAAATGTATAGATATTTAAATAACATAAGATATATAATTATATAACAGCAACATATATTATGATGGTAAATTGCAGATCGTTACATAATTAAGTTATAGTATATACTACTTAAATTTTTTATATCACTTCTGTTGTTAATTGAATTTTTTTCCAGTTTAATACTAATCATTTCTTTAATTTCCCTTTTCATTGTGTGTTGCTCTTTATCAATTATCTGTGTGTTTTCAAAATCGTTGTAGTTTGTGTGTAGATAAAGCAGTTTTGTCTGTTTTATAGTATTTGTGGGCTTGTATTCTTTTGTATGAATATTGTTTAGTTTGGCCTATGTAGTAACTATCGCAATCGCGACATGGTATTTTATAGATGACATGTGTTTCTCGATTTTTTTCTATTTTAGGTTTAAGTTTTGAAAATATATGTTTATTAGTATTACTAAGTTTATATGTTGTAGCTATATCATATTTTTTTAAAGTGTATTTAATTTTTTCTGATAGTTGTGGAACATATGGAATCGTGATATATGTTGTGTCATTGTTGAAATTGTTATTGGTGTCTGCAGTGTTGTATATTTGGTGGATATTTATTTTTAAATTTATTTATTGTATTTTGTCATGCTGATTCTGAACTGAGCAAAAATTAGCTCCGCACGTCAGGATTTTAAGATATTTTCTCAAATATTTTATTCAAAAAACTCACTAAATTTTACAAAATTTCAAAGTTAATTTTAGATAGAAAATATACTACTACTAAAAATATTGTTCTGTCGAACATTGAGTGGACATGTCTGACCATGTCCTTGCATGTTTCCTTCGTCAGAACATACTACTCATGCCCATTTTGCTCTGAAACCAATCAAATTAAGAATTGGTAGATGTCTGGCTATGTGGATATATAAAGAGCTAAACACGGCTCTTTCGATTCAACCTAACTAGGTTTGTGATACCTAAACGTCATTTTATTTCATAATGTCGCGTACATGTATAAATAATCCAAACTGTTTCTATTATGTATGTGAAGAATTTACTACCCACCAGCATAAACGAAATATTACACCTTTAAAAGGAAAGTTATATTTTCACTATTTTGCGTTAACCATTTAACATCAAGACAAGCCATGGGCTTCCAGCATTTGCTGCGCACGCTGTACTATTACTCTGAGCTTCCGCCCAAAACGGTAAGAAAGGCGATATGCCATTTGGAAGACCTATGATTTGGCGTGAACTAACGTACCATTCCACTGATTGCTACTTTTGCTGCACGAAAACTTTTGATTTTTCCAACAAAAATAAGAAAAATATTAGTTATTCTAGTCTGCCCTCTGCTATTCGTCCAGTACCACATTCGAACGCCTTGCCAATAGCAAGAAACATAGGTGTTTGGAATGAAGAATGTGATGTTACAAAATCAGAAGAAGCAAGTGTCAAATTATCGACCAGCGATGAGGAATATTTCCCGTCTGAAGAGGATGGGCGACACCTAATAAATTAGTTAGAATTAGATCTTATTCGAGACTTGTATATGTCTAAAGCAAAAATACTAGGACTTAGACTCCAAGGATGGAAACTGGAACAGTGAAATGCTTTCTGATTATTGTTGGATATCGATATCAGAAAGTGCCGAAGAACAGTATAAAATAAAACTAAAAAGAAAAACATTTTAGACAGGACGATACTACACAGCTGCAATATAATGTACTCAATATAATGTTTTCAATACTTTTTGTCAAAATCGAATTTGCCGGAATGAATTTGTTGTTATTACTATTGTTAGAATTAAAAAGAAACGAAAATTGTACATAGTTTTTAAAGAAAAATTTCAAAAATAAGAATTTGTTGACCCCTTATGATTCTTTAAAAAAATTTGATTTAGAAATTAGTCATGTGTAATCATGAAAAGCAAGTCTAGTCGCAAATGGAAAATTGGGATTCTTGATGAAATGTTTTCGATTTCAATAAAATTTATACATATGAAATATAAAGTAACAAAGAACGAAATATTCTGTTTGTTCGTCCCAAAGCAATGGCATTGCTAACAGAATTGATAAATATATGTAAATAGTAACTAGAGCAAAGCCCATTCCTACCCTTCTACTTTTTTGGCAATGCAAAGCTTGAATACGCGTTTAATTGAAGACTTTAGATACTTCTTATGAATTCATTGCACAAATATCATAAGATGACGTAAGTATATTTTCAAGAATTATTCACTGAAATTGATCTACTTAGTCTAAAATAATAGTTGTCTAAAGTATGGAGTTGCTAGAAAAATGAGTGAGTGAAAAGTAAATAGAAATAAACCCTCATTAAGAACCTTGCCTTCAACTGGTAAGAACCGGCAATAAACGTAAAAAACAAGACAAAGAGGATAAAAAATATTATTTTATAAAAGCAAAAATTTAGGATATCATTACATACTACATATTGTAGAGAGAGAGATGGAAAAGAGATTAGAAAAGGCTGTCTTGAATTTGGCACATGTAAAAAAGATTTTATATATAAACATCATCGTCTATTGTATAAAATTATACGTAAATTGCATCCAGGACTTTTATTTGATAATTGAAGTAAGTCAAAATTTAAGAAATATAAGTTTTATTTAAGATAATTTAATATTGTTTACTATTAGTTTTGCTTCGCAGGGGTTTGGATACTTTTAAGGGAAAAGGTCTGGCAAACATGGACAAGATATAAAATGTAACACGAAAGCATGACGATTCCTTGTGGACATAGTCCCAGGAAAGTTCTGGCAAATATAGTTTCTCAAGCAAATATATTTGCTTAGAAATGTTGTAGTTTAGACCTGATTAATACGAAAACCGAAAAACACTGTATTCTCTACGCGAATTGTTTAAGAGATTGTTAAGATTTAATGTTAATGTGTACAGGTATGTAAAAACGCTTAACTACGGACTACTCACTATCTACTTGATGTATTTGAAAACGAAAATAATTTGGATTGCACACTTTAAATGTACAGTAACTCAATGTAAAGTGTTTATTGAACTTTAATTCGAGTAATGATTTTTACGAACCATTAATTTTTACCAATTTTACAAAATTAAAAAAAAGCGTCGCAAAAGCTTAATATGGATCTTTCCCATTGTAACAATACACACCGAGATAAGTATATATTTAATGAAAAAAGTTTCTTTTAATTACTTTCCTACAAAATGAAAACGGTGTAGTTTTAGAAACAAAATTAATTGATGAAAGAATATTCGCGCCACCGAAAAGTTAAATGTTACAATTTAGAAACGGAGGAATATTACCAGGTCGAATTGTAACCAAGAGCTTGTTCTGTAACCTACACAGAAAATAGTGGTTGTTTCTAATTGAAATTGTATGGAAATTGTCATTCCCGATGCACTAGTATTTATTATCGCCAATACCTTGAATTGCAATTACAACAGCATAATAGCATGCGCTTGTATTTTTGTAATCGTGAATAAACACTGTCTATATCTACGTTCTGCCAGCTAGCACTAGTTGAGTACGTTGGGTGTAAAATGAAAAGGAACATCATTACAGTTCACTAAACCAGTGTCTGTTAACAACGCTGTTGATATTGGTTTCGATGGTAAAATTCGGTTGAACATACGGACTAGCTTTCTCTATATTAAAATTTTTATACATATATATTTTATATTCGCAACTAATATTAAATAATTTGAAATGGACATATGTTTTATTTATGTGTTCAAATATACTACTGGTACATTTAAAAATAAACAATATATAAAAAATATATAATATATAAAATAAACAAGTTTTTACAAATCTAAAAAAATTGATCATACACTCCGCAAAAAAATTATGGAATCACTCCATTTTTTTTTGAAAATTTTTTATTTTTTCAAAATTTTATGTTCTATAACTAAGTAGTACACAAACATATTAAAAACAGAACAAAATGCAAAGGAAAAAACGACCGCAACTCGATAAGCATAACAATTGAAAAACTAACACCAACGCAATGAATTTAATTAACGGAAATTTGAACTAATAATGAGTATTTCCGCCACGGGCCCATATTACGGCTGCCATCCGCTTAGACAAAGACTCAATAAGATCTCTGATGTAGTCTTGACCCACCTGGTTCCTTTCTTCACTGGCCACTGTTTTTAGCTCTTCTAGCATTCTTAGTGAAACTTATCTGGTTCGTAGTACACACACAATGTGGTCCCAGACAGGCTCTATTGGATTCATGACTGGGGTTATAGCTAGCCAATCCAAAACACGTATGTCAACCTCATTTAGGTAATTTTGTACAATGTTGCGATGGGGGCAAGCGTTATTATGCCTTAAATGGAAATTCGGGCCTACGTAAAGTGCAAATAGAAGCACAAGAGGCTCTAAGATAATCCTAATGTACGTATCTGCGGTCATAGAGCCATTATGAATAACCTCCAACTCCGTCTTAGCTCCGGAAGATACACCTCCCCATATAATAATCGAACCACCTCCGAAATTTCTAGTTTTTCTGAAGTTGCACTGACTGAAGCGCTCACCATCTCGTGGCAGGCGTCTATTTGATGAGAACAGATAACACCTAGACCCGTCTTTGAACAGAATGTTAGCCCAATCTTCAGCGGTCCCATCAACATTTGCATTTCGAATGGTGAGCAACTTGTTGTTATCTGTCTTGCAGTACAATGCCTTATTTGTAAAGTTGTAAGTCATAAAAAGCGATCGTCTATGGCTGTAGTTGACCTCTTCCTACCGTACCCTGGTCTCATGTTATATCTCCCAGTTTCTCTATAGCTGCGTACGAGTTTCGTTCGAAATTGTCAATTGTCGGACACTTAACACCCTACCAACGTATCGTTGACTCCTACCATCGTTAGTTAATGAAATGGTTTGGATAATTTCTTCGTGACTCAAATTACATGCATTGCGCATTGAAGGACCGTCATTCATATGTACCAAACCAATATAGGGTTTTACATGGAAACACGTGATAAATGTTAAAAGAAAAAATTTTAGTTTTAAACTTACCAATTTTTGAAAGAAATGAGAAGATATAAAGCAACTAAAGCTCACGACATTAGAAAAAAAAGTAATCTGATCTCAGTGCGTGACAATGTCATGAAATCAAAACAAAAAAACACTATTGCAACGATTTACTTTGCATAGATAAGATAATCACCTTAGCATATTTTTTTTGCACAGTGTATTTGTCGGATTTGCTGAAATGGTGGATGCGCTGTTAAAAATTAAAAAGAAAATTGTGCCAATCATTTTTTTTAAAGCCTAAGTATTAAACTAAACATTAAATATTGGTAATTAGTAATTACATTATAAATGTCGAAATTTTTTAATAAAATTAGTATTATAAAAATTTGTGAACAAATTCAATCTAGGCTTGTAAGAGAGAGAGACCATCCTTTGCATAAAATTTATTGATTTTTGCATATGACATTATCAGTATCATAATTAATAGATTCCAAATGGATGATATCTATACTGATTTTGCGAAGGTGTTTGATACAGTTAACCACGATGTTCTGTCGCAGTTACAAAACTTTTTTTCCCTTTGTATTTCCAATAATCTAATGAAATTATTTTCATCCAATATTTGTAACAGGAAGCAATTCATTTCTTGTAATGGTTCGTATTCTGCTCCATATATGCTTGTTTTAAGTATTCCTTGCGGCCGTAATCTTGACGGCCTTATACTAAAAAGAAATAAAAACTTGAGAAAGTACAAAACAAATTACTTAGAGTATTTACCTAACAAAGGTATTGTATGATCACGTTAAGAAAGAGTAATTTCATCTTAATAGTTCCGTTACTTCTCTCTCTTGCTTATTTCTAATTATTGCAGTTGTGATAATGTAATTGTAATATAGACATACAGCGATTAGGTTATATCCTGTACCTGCCCTTAGTTAAACAAATAAACAAAATAAATGTACTACATTATCAAATTTAATGTCGCTTGATAGTGCTTTTCTCACCGATGTGTACACTGCTATATAAATATGGAATTTTGTATACACCAGGGGTTTCTAGATTGTTTCGGGCCTTAATAGAAAATGGGACCGATAGTGTGGTATGACGAAAATTTTGCTGATACGGTCGATAATGCCTTATATACAGGGTTAGGCAAATGTATGGATGCACTCGTATATCTTTGACATGGCTACTTACATTTTAATAAAACCTTCCACAATTAATTAATCAGACTTCCGGTTTAACCGGAAACGACGTTCACTTTTTTTATTTTAAACGAAACATCATGTATTTTTTTACGAATTTCAATATAGCTCGGCTCTGAGGGTTCAGCAATTATAAGATTTGGTACACTTTTGTTCAACAACTACAGAGATATTTAATTTTATCTAATAATACAAATTGTATTGAGAATAAGAAAAATGTCAAGAAAGTTTTCGATATGATAACCGTTCAATTCTTGATAATTTGCGAGTCTGTGAACAAAGTCTTGAATTACATTTGCCAAAGCCTCCTCACGAATTAATTGCACTGATTGGTGGAATAAATCCAATCTCCACTTTTTCAAATTTTTGGCCAGTTTTATGTAACTTTGAATAATAAATATTTTATGTTGTAATTCTAACATTGTAATAAAATAATTTAAAAAATATAAACCTTTATAATTTGAATTTATGTGTGACACCTTCCAGAATATGAAGTTTTCTAAAGCTTCGCATGTGCACCAATCTTTGATTGCTTAGTTACTTAAAAAACGGCCTACTATAATGAGGAAAGTATTGAAGGCACGTTATATTCAAGCAAGCAATATTGTATTCTAACGATGATAGGAAACCAAAATTATAGAGAAACACTTTTTCAGTGAAATTGATTTTAAGTTAGAATCACTTAAAGGTGATTCCTGGATTATTTACTTACTTTAAATCATATGAAGTTATATTGTAAAATAAACTTATACTGAAATATATGTGATAATAATATACCGGGTGGGGCACATAAAGTGTTACAGAGCAATAGCACTCAGACGATTAATCATATCGAAAAATGTTTCAGACAAAAGTTTAAGTGTTCGGGCCACCCAGTTTTTTGATCGGTGTAGGCGTAAAAGCTACGTCAATGTCAACTCCAATTTTTTAAATGGAACCATGTATTTTATTTTCAATAAGATTATTACAGATTTTAAAACGAATTCAGCGACCTACAACACAAGGTCATTCTAGTCACGCAAAGTATGAAAATAGTCGAAAAATCGAAAAATATCGGAATAATCAGCATCAACTGTCAACGCATATGGCTGTCAGTTAGTCACGCATTACCTTCTATTGTGAGTACATCGGATCGCGAAAATGAACGATCATCAAGAATATTTTGATATGTTAATGGTGCTGGGGGAATGCCGCAAACATTACAGAAACGCTGAGCAGTTGTACGCGGCTCGTTATCCGGACAGACAACAAAAATCGCACATGGTATTTAAGCGATTAGCTGACCGTTTCTGTCGCTTCGGTACAATGAAACAAACACGAGCCAAACGTCGACCGATTGTTGATGAAAATGCGGCTGCTATCTTAGCTTTTACTGCACAAAATCCCCATGCGGGCACCAGGCAAATGGAAAGAGAGAGTGGAATTAGTCGGCGATCTGTATTAAGAATGTTACATCAACACAAATTACATCCGTATTGTATGTCACTGCATCAGGATTTGTACGGCAATGATTTCCAAAATCGCGTCAATTTCTGTAAGTGGATTCGTCGAAAAATGGACACGAATGTTTCATTCTTGAGTCATTTGCTTTTTTCTGACGAAGCTAACTTCACAAGAACGGGAAATGTGAATAGACATAACATGCATTACTGGGCAAATGCGAATCCTCGATGGACGAGAACTATACGATATCAACATCCGTGGTCCGTTAATTGTTGGGCCGGCATTGTCGGCAATCACGTCATTGGACCACATTTTTTTGAAGGTCACTTAAGTGGGCAAGTTTACGCAAACTTTCTGCAAAACGTACTGCCCGAATTACTGGAAGAAGTGCCCTTGCTAGTTCGCATAAACATGTGGATACAACACGACCGTGCACCATCCCATTATGCTCTATGTGCAAGACAAGTGATGAATGAGATTTATGGTGAAAACTGGATAGGACGAGGCGCTACTGTTGCTTGGCCACCTCTCTCGCCAGATCTAACACTAATGGATTACTTTTTGTGGGGTTTTTTCAAAGGACACGTAATGGCGGAAGCACCTACCACGCCTGACGACATGAGAGAAATAATACGCCTAGCATGTACCGAAATTACACCACAAATGTTGGCTAACGTTAGACGGTCGTTTCCTCGGAGAATTAACCACTGCTTACAAGCGGAGGGTGGTCACTTCGAGCATCTTCTGTAGGTAGACCCAAACCAAAGTTAGTGGATCCTTTGATGCTGATTATTCCGATATTTTTCGATTTTTCGACTATTTTCATACCTTGCGTGACTAGAATGACCTTGTGTTGTAGGTCGCTGAATTCGCCTTAAAATCTGTAATAATGTTATTGAAAAGAAAATACATGGTTCCATTTAAAAAATTGGAGTTGACATTGACGTAGCTTCTACGCCTACACCGATCAAAAAACTGGGTAGCCCAGGATGACCGCCTTTCCGAACAATGAAACTTTTGTCTGAAACATTTTTCGATATGATTAATCGTTTGAGTGCTATTGCTCTGTAACACTTTATGTGCACCACCATGTATATATAAAATAAACATATATTTCAGTAAATCCTAATTTAAAATAATTTAAATAAATCCAAAAAATTAAGTAATTTATGTATATAGGGTAAATGATTTATGATGAAAAATTTGTACAATATCTTGTTTAATGTTAAAACAACAAAATATCGTTTTATTACACGCTAAGTTAGTAATTGCCTCTACATGCTTCTCTATGACTTCAGTAATTACGCATTATGAGGCGTTTACATGCAGGTAGTGTATAATATTAATATACACCTTATAAATAATAAAAATATACATGTTTTATGTATGTACAGTAAAAGTGTCAAGCGCTAGAGTAAAACAATTAATAAAGGTGAATTACTTTATACTGGGTATACTTATAACCACTAACTAGGTTGATGGAATAGTCTGGCACGATTAGAGGTAAAATATTAATGACGGGTGGGGATAATTACAACGGATATTGCAAACACTTTCAATCCGAATATTCTTTAGTAATTTAATGAATATATGTATATACATATCTTAGCATAAAAGTGAAAATTTATAATTTAATAAAAAAATATTGAAAGCCTAAAATTTTTAAATGTTGGAGGTAAATAGTGTAAATCGTAGTTTTGTTGTAATTAAACATTAAATATTATTATTATGTTCGTTACTAAAATACTTTAACTGGAAATTTATCGTATAGTTTAATATTTAGTGATCTCATATTTATTATAATATTATTGTAATATTTTGTTAGTTTCAATGACTTCGTGGTAATATTAATGATATTGTTAATTAGTTATGCCGTTTGTGCTGTCTGGAACAAATCCGTATGCGTATGTGTGAGGGGAGGCTTCTGTCCGAGAAGGTGAAGGCCGACAGCCAAATATCTTAAGTGGCTCCAAGGCTTAATAATAACCAAAGCGGAGATATTTACACAGCATTCATGAGCGGTGAGAGAATCTGGTTCGATTGTCTTCGGGTAGTCAAAGCCGTCACCAACGTTTATAGGGCGTCTTGTAAAAGTTACATATTGGTTTTTATTGCGTTTATAATGATTAATATTTAATTGCATTGTATTGTAATTAAGTGTGCAAAATAAAATTATAACTGGCTGCTGTGCACGGAGAGTGTAGGTAAAGTTTGTCATATATCGATCCTCTGTCGGAATAAAAGAAACTGCTATAGAACGTCCTTTACCGGTCATCGAAATTTATGTTCAATCTAAATGACCAAATTTTGCCCCGACCCTCAAACATATCCCCACCGAAAAAATCAGTATAGACTTCATCCATTTCAGAGCTTCTAAGATTCTTATCCATGTTAACCCACGCACTCAAAGTTCAAACTCTCAAAACCTGAAAAACTTTAATACTGACAGGAATAAGGCAACCGTAGTCCTTGACTGTGATGAGTATGGACACAAGATATTTTCCCTTCTCCAAGATGGAGATCCTACTTTACGTATTGAACGCGCATTATTTCGTTTACAAAATCCTCCTCGACCCTATCGATTCTTAAATATCTCAACTACTCAGTGATTCTAGTGCCCCTAAAGTATATGGTTTCCAAAAATTTATAAACTCCTTCCTATATGCCCTATAGTTAAATAGTCCCACTTAGAAACTACCCAAATTTCTGACTAGTTTCCTCACTCCCTATATTTGTAACTTTTATCCAAAATGATATGATTTTGATATTGAATCCCTGTTCACGAAAGTCCCCATACTTGATAACATACAAAGAATCTGAGAAAGCCTTTCCTCTTATAACCAATCTGACGAAATAACCGACTTAGTGGAAACTTATTTAACTTCGACTTATTTTCAATTACGTGTATGTTATTACGAATATGTGTCTGGTCCAGCCATGGATTCCTCACTTTCTCCTGCCTTCGCTAACATCTTTATATAAGCTTTCAAACAACAAATCTTTTGTCCTATACCCTAAGACCTAAGTGTTGATTTAGAGAGGTTGATTACACCCTCCTATTCTGACCAAATTGATGTGGTTCCTTGAACAAATTCCATGAGCCCTTCCCAACACAATTTCGTTCGGAGTCCTGGACGTCTTAGTGAATCGGCACTCTGATGGTTTATTGGAATATGTCGTTTATGGCAAATCCACTCATACCCGCGTCATCTTAGTCCAAAGAAGCTTCTCAATATCTGAACACAATTATTTATCCTAAGAAATCAGCCATAACATGAATACCTTAATCCACAACAATTATTCCAAGCACGATATGCAAAGCATTATAAACAAACGACTTAACCCAAGATTGTTCAGATCCGTATTTTAATACACTCCTGCGTTATATAACTTTAACATTAATATACTGGCATTTATAATTTTTTGATAAAGGTAATACATATTTACCAAAACATGTAAGAGATTATTTGAAATATATACATATTAAAGTAAAACAGACCTTAAATTGCCGAATATCTAAATCAACTATAATATAGAAAGGTCAAGAAATAATTATCAATATATGTATGTATATACAGGCTTAGCCAAATGTATGGATCCATTCGAGTATCTTTACTATTGCTAATTAGACTTTAATAAGAATTTCCAAAATTAAATAAATGCAAATCGGGGATTCGATGACTATATTATATCCAAATCATACTTCCGGTTTAGCCGGAAACGATGTTAACTTTCTAATTTTTAATGAAACAGTCTGTATATTCTTACGAATCTCAATAGCGCTCTGCTCTGGGAATCAGTAATAATAAGGATTGGCATTCTTTTGTTGAACAACGACAGAGATATTTAATTAAAACTTATATTTTAAAATCATGTTTATGTTTGGTAACCCATAGAGTTAAAATTGAGTATTTGAGTACTGTCCGAATTAACTTTGTAGACGTCCAAATATTAATAGTGGTTCAATTAACTTAAAAGGAACGTATTGAAATTCTGATGATGATTGATTTTCGTGAATGCGATTTATTTAACAAATTGCATTAAGATCGACATCCAATATCACGAACTGTTGTTAGTAAAACTTTGGGAAAGTATAACTTGACCGAAAACAAAATTTACCGAAAAGCGGACGATAAAATGTCTCAACTAGTGAGGCTTACCCAAGACATTGCTATTGCGTTAGAATAATTACCACAAACTTCTGCTACATCCCTCACACTAAACTATGCTACAAATTACCGATCAGTAGCCAGAATATTGAAGCACGAAAAATATCATCCGTATAAACCACATCTATCCCAAGAATTATTAGACGGAGATTATGATCGTGGAATTATTTTATAAATTTTGCTAAAGAGTGATGGAGATTTGCAAAAATGGCCAATATTTTACGTGCAATTTGCTGTTTTCCGACAAGGCTACCTTTTATTTGAATGGTCCCGTTAATCACTATAATTGTCGATATTGGTCAATAGATAACCCTCATTGAATGTTAGAAACGCATATACAAGATCCGCGGAAATTGAAAGTTTGGGCTGGTATTTTCAGAAATCGCGTGATTGGTCCTTTTTTCATTCATGGTACACTAACTGGACAGAGATAATTAGATCTTTTACATAATCAGGTTATTACCAATATTAAGGAAGATGGGGAATTACCTGCAAGCATTTAGTTCCAACAAGATTGAGCATCCCCTCACTATGCCGTTAATGGTATAAGTTTTTAACGAAACATTCCCAAATAGGTAGATTGGTCGCAGAGGATTCATTGAATGACCCCCGTATGGTCTCCAGATTTATCTCCTAGATTTTTTCCTATGAGGTCATTTACAATCTGTGGTGTATCCTAATCTGCCAGTACAACTGCAAAAACATATTCAAGTTTGTGTTATTAAATTTGGTGAAACAGGGGCAATAACTCGTAAACCTGGCGGTGGAGTACCTAGAAAACGAACAACAAATTGCATAGAGGATATTCGACGTCGAACGGACAACTCACCCGAAAAATCAATTGCAAAACTATCATGAGTTCACTTGTCAGTGGGAACATGTTATTAAAAAAGGATTTAAAGTCGTTTCCATATAAAATTCCAACAGCTTCAGAACCCAAAGAGGCAGATTTTGTTACGAGAACACAGTATTGTCTATGGTTTTTGAATAACATTAATAATAATAACACTTTCGATAAATGTCTTATCGGATAAGGCTTCATTCCATCTTTCAGGATATTTAAACATGCAACATATGAGAATTTGGTATGAAACCCTCCTGAGTTTATGGAACCTACGCTACATTCACAAAAAATAAGCGTCTAGCTAGCAGTTTCAAGAAGACGAATTATTGGATATGTATTTATAACTGCTGAAAGATATCGAAATGAATTATAGGAGACGTTTATTAATGAACTTCATGGTGATGAACTTGCGAAAGGATATTTCGAGCAAGATAATGCACCAGCGCACAAATCTCGATAAACAATAGCTTGCAAAAGTGTTTCGATTCAAGAATTATTAATTTTACCCAAAGATCTCCAGATTTAACAATTTTAGACTATTTTATTTTTCCATACTTAAAGAATACCATTTTAAATACCAGACATCACACTATAGAAGAGCTTCGTAATGTTATTGTGAATTCTTGTGCTGACATAACCCCAGAAATCTTTATAAATGGCTTTGAAAGCATGAAGCGTTCAACTTTGCCTTCAAAATAATGGTCAACATTTCCAACATCTGCTTTAGTACTATTTTCTTTTAATTTTGACTGTTGTAATAAATATTTCTACTATCAAAATTATACGTTTGTGACAGATTACGTGCGCTGTTACCAACCATTAAAAAAAAGCATGGCCGCCTCTAATGAGGAAAGTTTTTGAAGGCACGTTATTTATGTTGCCAAAACTAGATAACTAATAAATTACTTTGATGTTATTTGTCATTTGACGTCTGGTTATTTATATATATATACAAGGAGTATAAAACGAAAGGGAAAATTTTATATGTTTCGGGTATTTTACCCAATTATAGTACTTTTGAAAACAAACAAGTCTTAGTCAACATGGGCCCGCAACTATCTGACATATATCTATATATATATATATATATATATATATATATATATATAAAATAATATTTAATCAAATATATATATATATATATATATATATATATATATATATATTTGATTAAATATTATTTTATTAGGTTAAAAATTACAAAGAATTTCTGATGATATAAAACTAATGGAATTCCTCTACATGTTCACCGTACATTGTTAAGCCTCGTTGTGAAACATTGGCGCACCTTTTCGAAAATTCCTGGGGTACTCTGAACTTTCCTATAACAATTTACGGTTTGCTGCTAGAATTCTTCTAAGTTGTTTATAGGTTATATGTACACTAATTGTTTTAGATGTCCCCAAACATAAAAGTAGAAAGGTGTTGGGTCAGGAGATCTAAACGGCGATGTATTGAGACCATTCCGTCTTATCCGTCTCCCGTTGTAATCTAGATTTAAAAAAAAATGAAACTGTGATGGAAAAATGTGAGGCAGCTCCACCGTACATAAACCACATGTTTATTACGTTATCCCGGTATCCTAGTAAATGTGGGTACGTTCTAAGGCACTATAACTGATTTAATGAGCCTTTCGCGGTTTCACCTTAATATGGCTCGTGCTGAGACATGCAACATATTCCCACCAAATGATATCGTCGAAACGAAATTAACCAGAATCGATCGGTAAAAGTGATGGAGGCAAATTTGCGACAGCGGCTCGCCCGTGAATACCATCCGCAAGACGACGACATCCGCCACGACCGTCCTACTACCTAAACTAAGTAGTCGAACGACGACGGGACGAGCGACGACGGGAATATAGTTCTCATTAATAGATATCGTTGTTGTATCCAACGTACTTCTGCTTGCCACGACACCACCTTTCCCTCTTTTTTTCCCTTTCAACACCCAAAGGTCTCTCGCTGGAACGCCTTCCAACTGAACTAGTAATTTATTTACAAAAAATACAAGTTTACTTGTCCCGCTAAACGATTAGGGAGAAAAACTGAACCAATTAAATAGTCTCCAAAAGTAGCAAGCCAGCCATTTAGCGAAATACGGTTTTGGTCTTGTAGTTCAACAACAGGATCTAAATTTTCACATTACACACGTTGAATGTGGTTGGGACATAGCTGCTGTTCGTATAGAATTTTCCAAATCAAATTATGATAAGTTCAGTATTGCGACAAGTCTTCGATTGCTAATATTTGGGTTATGTGTTACCTGTCTCAAAACATTTAGTCCTACTGTTACTGCCTTTAATTTTAAATGAACCAGTTTCGTACAGCTGGTAATGTAGTTTTGAGAAAATTTTACCACTCAGTAACAACGGATTCAAACTGCTTCGGTATACCCACGCCGTGCTTTAGCAGCATTACCGTTCTATGCATATACATACACACACACGCACATATATATATATATATATATATATATATATATATATAGGTTAAAATAAATTAAAAACGAGCAAACGGTCTGTCAATTAAAACTCATTTATTTATTATCTCTATATTTCGCAACGAGGTTGTTGCTTCTTCTAGAGATAAGAATGTACAGTTCAAAAAAAGAAAGTGACGTACACGGACATTAAAATTTATTAAATTTAATTCAAAATAGTACGGCCGATAATTTCTTTTAAGTTATTTATATACATGCATATATATATATATATATATACATATATATATATAACAATTGAAAAATTATTCGAGTTTTTCGGCTTTTATATGAAATATTTACAAATATCAAGTTAGTATGTATGTAATTGCAAAGTAAAGGGGGATGTAAACATTGCTGTCTACAAATTACAAAGCAAATCATACGAATTTTTTTTTTTTAATTGACATCTGATTCATTAACACTGTTACTTTATAATGCATTTCTAAATAGCTTGAACCTAGGTCTATTGTGGGTGAGTGGTAAAACCGACAGTCCGGCAAACTGTAGACTTGGGTTCGAGTCCCAACATAGACAATATTTTTCAATTAAAAAAAAAATTTCGTATGATTTGCTTTGTAATTTGTAGACAGCAATGTTTACATTATGAGTGTTTAGATAATTTCTTAGCCGTTTAGAAATTATCTAAACACTCATATAGCTATGGAGTAATAATTAAATTCAAATCTGACATCTGCTAAAAGGCTATGAAAATATCTTAACACTCATATAGCTATGGAGTAATAATTAGCATTTTCAAACATTCAAATCTGACATCTGCTCTCAAAATACTGACATCTGCTTTCAATAACTGACATCTACTTTCAAAATAGGCATCTGCTTTCAAATCTGACATTTGCTTTAATAACTGTCACCTGCTTTCAAAACAGACATCTGCTTTCAATAACTGACATTTGCTTTCACTAACTGACATCTGCTATCAAAACTGACATCAGCTTTCAAAACTGACTTCTGCTTTCAACTTGACATATATATTCAATAACTGACATCTGATTCATTAACACTGTTACTTTATAATGCATTTCTAAATAGCTTGCACCAAGGTCTGTCGTGGCTTAAGTGGTAAAAGCGACAGTCCGGCAAACTATAGACTGGGTTCAAGTCCCAACGTAGACAATATTTTTCAATTAAAAATTTCGTATTATTTGCTTTGTAATTTATAGACAGCAATGTTTACATCCCCACTTACTCTGCAATTACATACATTCTAATTTGATATTTGTAACTATTTCATATAAAAGCCGAAAAACTGCAATAATTTATCTATTGTTATATTTAATAAACGGCTAAGAAATTATCTAAACACTTATATATATAAATATATATAAGGTAAACTTAATAAGTCGACGATTAAAGGTCTGGTTCATTACTTCAAAGTATATATATTTAAAACAACCCTACATGTTTCGGCAATATGCCTTTGTCAAGGGAATACAAAATATAAATTTATGTTTTGTATTCCCTTGACAAAGGCATATTGCCGAAACATGTAGGGTTGTTTTAAATATATATACTTTGAAGTAATGAACCAGACCTTTAATCGCCGACTTATTAAGTTTACCTTATCATACCAAGGTCACGAAGATATTATATAAATATATATATATATATATATATATATATATATATATATAAATATACGATATCTCAATACTTTCGACCCATATATTTAAAGTTTAGTTAGAACAAAATTAAAAGTCAGTAACGGCAGAAGCTTTTCCTAACAATAACCATCCTCATGGTAAACCTCATTAGTTCGGATGTAAATATATTTCAAAAAATCCTCTGTACATTTTCCAAATGTGTCATATAAATAAAATAAATTACGTTCCAAATCACCGTTATATTTTGTTCTTAATCTTAGGAAGCCACTGACTGATGGGCACATGTATGAACGGAAAGTCTCTCAACCCAGATAAACCAATTTCAATGAAACTAAACAGTAGTTCTAGAAACTGTTTATGGTAGGTGCGTTGGCAAAGGCATTTTAATCGAAGTGCTCAGGATATATTTACTATCCATTTATAGTACTTTAATTTCAAACATATTTTATTGTTAAATATAAATTGATCTAGGATACATAATTCAAACATAAACATTTCTAATTTTATAAAATATTTAACATTTATTTTCAAATTTAAATCACTATATAACATAATTTCATTATAACATTCAAATGGTAAAACTTCCTTTAAATTCTAAGAAAGTAATATCTTCTACATTTACAAATTTATTTATCGTTTTATACACCAAACCGATTGTTTTATTATCTTGGGTTATCGTGAACAAAGTGTTTAATTTGGATATTCATTGTTAAGATCACGCTTACTAGATATGTATAATAAATTTGACGATCCGGAGCTACA
The DNA here is from genome assembly GCA_935421215.2 of Melolontha melolontha. Lineage (NCBI taxonomy): Eukaryota > Metazoa > Arthropoda > Insecta > Coleoptera > Scarabaeidae > Melolontha > Melolontha melolontha. The sequence continues at coordinate 63,171,897 of OW285240.1, forward strand.
TACTTAGATTTATAACACCAATTTTTAATTAGTAATGATATTTTATTATTTATTAGTTAAGATTAAATTTTTAAGAACATATTGTAAACCTTGAGTGGTATTGCTTGTAGGTACAATTTCCACGAAGTAATAACACCAAAATTTTCCCGTTATGATATCAAATAATACAATGTACAACCAATCCGCGTATGTTAATACGTAATAGTGTAGGGGTAGTGGTATATTTTTACCTACTTGGAAAACAGAACAGAATAGAACTGTACGAACTCAAACACAGATCAACTGTTTAATGTATATAGTGTAAATAAATATATTTACATGAATTTACATTTATTCATTAGACAAGCAGTCACCGAAGATTGAAATAGTAATGCGTATATGTACGGTGAAGCAACATCTGGGTCTTGATTCTAAAAATCGGATACAACCATACTATTGATCCATCATAAACCGCAGTCGTTGTAAACAATTTGATTTCAAGAGCCGACATCCCCAAATAGATTTTGGTCTTCCATCAGCATCATTTTGGTCTTCGAGCAGCAACAACATTTGGTCGTACAAGAATCATCAAGCCCGCAACAAGAAGAAAAGCGAAATTCGGCCAATGTCTCTTGTAAATTGCTTCATAATCGTTGCCCTTGCATGTTGTCATTTATGAGAATTAAATATTCCCAAAATCGTCTCCAGTCCCAACCACCATCTTATACGCGAAATAAGAATTGATTGTCTATGCGGCATCGTATTCTCTATTAACAATATTTCAAACGAGAGTACATTTGAATACCTTTTAAATACAAACTCTACAAAAATGTTCCGCAAGATACATCGGTTCGTCGAAGAGCTAAGCTTAAAGGCTTTGCAAGAAAGCTAATTGTGGATATGAAAGATGCTATTCCTTCACTCCACCTCATGATAAGGGAGAACTAGTAGGACAGATTTAAAAGTGTCAAGTTTAATTTGGTTGACATATAGTATTGAAAATGCTTTTTATAGAAAACAATATCGCACGAAAAATCTTATTTCATGTGCATGGTGCGGGTCAGAATTTTTTTCAAGAATAAGAACGTCTATTTGGCAGATTTATATAACTCTAATATTAACCAATATTTTTTTTTGGAAAGATTATGAGAAAATGTATAAAAAAACAAAAACACACCAAATTTCGAGGTCACTTTTTACCACTTAAAATGTTTTGACCGCAAAAAATCGAAAACGGTTTCTTACTTAGTTACATAGTTCTATTAGTACTACTTAACTGTCAAGTTTTATTTTAATCGGCGTCTTCGGGTTGAGGAACTTTATTTATTAGATATATTAACACTCAATCTTTTCTAAATACTCAATTCATATAGACTAAGATTAAGATATTTTGAAAAAAGACTTTATGCCGTTACTAAATAATAAAAAAATACAATAAAATAAAACAATCACTTTGTTATACCACTTTATTCACATATAATAGTGACCCCGGTTTCGACATACAATGTCATTATCAAACTGCAAAAATTACAGGCCTACATCGGTCTTATAAATGACACAAAATTATATGGGGGTGGTTTATGATGTTATTTAAAATTACTACTATACAAAGGTATTTTTAATAATATAAAATATTATTAAAAATCTGGTGTGAAGAACACAAATGCAGGTTCACTATTAATATTTTATGTGAACGTGTCCGAATATATCCCATCCCCAGAGACGTAGATACGTATTTCGCTTTTCTACAAGCTCATCGGTACGCCCCTGCTGGAGAAAGGATATTTCCAGACACATTCACAGAAAAGAACCACCTCGCCCTATCACCGTAAATATCCAGACCGAGCGCAGAAGTAAATTCGGCGCTACCTGTTGTCAGACAGCCGAAGTACCTCGCATACCGTCCACATAATTAATGTGAAGTAACGACGTCCTTCCAAAGGTTAGCACAGCCAACTCTCTAGAAAACTGCATTTTGTTTGTGCCTTCACTCATACTACGGTTTAACCGCATGTGTAATGTATCAGAATAATTGAAACATACATGAGTAGGTAAACCCCTAAATATTAATAGTGAACCTGCATTTGTGTTCTTCACACCAGATTTTTAATAATATTTTATATTATTAAAAATACCTTTGTATTATACAAAACTGGTGGGGTTTACCTACTCATGTATGTTTCAATTATTCTGATACATTACTACTATACACTTAACTATTACATACAACATTGGAAAAGAGGTGTATATATAAGATCTAACTGGTTATTCAAAACAATATCTATTGTGTTGTTTCGGCGTTTAAAAATTTCTAGTGCCTCTAAAAGCCGAAACAACACAATAGATATTGTTTTGAATGACCAGTTGGATTTTATATGTGCACCTCTTTTCCAATGTTGTATATAATAGTTAAGTATATAGTAGTAATTTTAAATAACATCATAAACCACTCCATATAATTTTGTGTCATTTATAAGATCGATGTAGGGCTGTAACTTTTGCAGTTTGATAATGACATTGTATGTCGAAACCGCGGTCACTATTATATGTGAATAAAGTAGTATAACAAAGTAATTGTTTTATTTTATTTTATTATTTTCAAAATGAATTACCACAAAGTTACGGCTACCAGTATTAAAAAAAATACAATCTAAGGAAAATATCTGATTTCGACTAAAAATAGTAGTGAAATTAAATTACGTTACTGAGTAACTCTGAATACAATAATTTTAACAATAGGCATAACTAACCACCGATTTAGGAAAATATCTGATTTCGACTAAAAATAGTAGTGAAATTAAATTACGTTACTGAGTAACTCTGAATACAATAATTTTAACAATAGGCATAACTAACCACCAATTTAGCTTGTTCTGTACATTTCTAATTCATTTATATTCATTACATTTGCTTAATTGAATAATCAAACTCAGGGGAGCATTTAAGTAGTAGTGAGAGTGATTACCCTTCTTTCATGGCAATATGTTATTTACTAAAATAATAATAATAATAATACTTGTAGTAATTGTATATCGTACATACTGTATCATAATTTAGTTTCCATAAATTATTACATCAATTACCATTGTTGCTACATTAGTTTAATAACTTCGTACATCTATAATAAAATACTTTTAGGAGTCAATTAAGCTTTTATTGATTAAATATAAACGAAAACACGACAAAGCAATATATTTATTGATACTATAAAAGAGCTTCAACCATTCACTTATGTATGTAAACATTAATGCATATATGGAGTACGTGCACATGTAGTTATCCAGTATCCAGTTATCGCAATAATTAAAATATGAATATGAAGTTAGTTAGAAAATTGTTAAATTTGACTAATTAATCTGCCCATTATACGTGTGCGTTGGCACATTAAATTCCATTTCGGTTGAGTTGCTAAAGTTACGTTCTAGCTCTTCGCTGATATCAGATTCTCTTGATTACGTTAACGGATGATAAATTCGCTATATATCATAATCTGTTTTGTGATGTCACATTAACCTACACGTGAAGTCAGAATTGATTATGGTAAATTTCTGACATCCAAAAAGGATGACTTAGAAAGGGCGTAGCTTATACTTCTTTGTCATTTTATACAATATACTGAAAAATAATATTAGCGTACAATAATTTATCTAAAATGTTTTCAAATATAAAGAATTTATTTTGTAGTGAATAATGTGAATTAATGGTTGCTATTTCGATGATTTCAGAATGAATATAAAAACTAAGTATTTTAGAAAACTCGCTTAATAAATACGAGGAGCACGCTGGAATTACTGAAATGCTAAGAAAGTATATTATGTAGACATGGCAACATTGCATTTTCATAAACTACGATCTTTAGTTAGTCGTCTGTGATAGCCAGTTGAATCGCTTCTGTCATGTAGTACACGTGATACACACAACTGTGAGTGGAAGTCTCGAGTTGTCACGGGAACATTTTTGCGCTGATTTACTACGATTTCAAAGTTGGTTTAAACAAAAAACAGTGCATTGAACGTTTGCAACTGCATTTGGCAATGAAACCCCATCCAAAGTAACTGTGTTTCGTTGGTCTTGAGAATTTGAAAGAGGTCGAATTTCGCTGGGCGATGAGAATTATCCGGGAAGGCGTGTTCTTTAGTAACTGCTGAAAAAGTTAATCGAAAAAGATTCGTGGTGCACTTATGAAACGATTCAGACAACACTGGCCATTGGATCTGCAACAGTTAATACAATTTTACACTATCATCTTAATATGAAAAAAATTATAAGACGTTGGGTGCCACATAAACTCAATGATTTCCAAGAGGTAGAGTGTGTAAGGATCGCTTGGGTAACGTTATAATTCTTAAATAAAAGGGGGGCATCGTCTTATTTCTAAAATACGAGTAGTAATAGATGATGAGATGTACATACCATTTTATGATGTTCCCACTCACCAGGAGAGTTGGGTATGGGTCCATGAAGACGCACTAACCCCAACGATGTCAAAAAAGCAGAGGTCTATGAAGAAAGTAATGTACCCAGTCTTCTTTCGAAGTGCAGGTTTAGGAAAAGCAATTAAGCTTGAAGAATAACGTACAGTTACAGCTAACTGGTACATCACAAATTTCTACCTTATGTTTTTCAATCAATCAATATTCGCGGATTACTGTTACACCAGGACAATGCATCGTCACACACTCCACAACTGACCCCTGATTTTTTACGTAAAAATAATGTAAAATTTATTGAACGTCCATCTTATTCGCCTGATTTGGCAATGTGTGACTTCTGGATGCTCTTTCACCTGAAAAAGAGCTTACGTGGTCAACGTTTCGAGTCGGTAAACGAGATTGACGAAACAATTCATAAATTTTTTGATGATATTCCGAAAGACGACTGGCTGGAAGCTTTACATTTGTGGAAGATTCGATTACAAAAGTGCACTGGTTCTGGTTGGGAGTACTTTGAACATGAATATATTAATTTTTCAATACAACTAGTAGTTTTCTTGTATTTCAATAATTCCAGCGTATCTCTCGTATCTTAAGTCTTCAACTGTACAAAATAAGAATAGAGAAAGATGAAATAATGAAAAATGAAGGAAATTTATTGTACTACTAGTGCACATACTTATTTTTCCACATAATCACCATATAGTGCAACACATTTCTCCGAATACTGAATCCAACGTCTGAAAATTGCGCAATCTTCCGGGGTTAAAAATTCTATCGCGGATCGTTGCGTGGTACGCATTTCAGAAATTGAACTCATACTAAAAGATACTGTTACCCAATGACGAGACACAAAAAATCAAACTTTGCATGTTAAGACGAGATACTCGAAATTACCTTTTGCATGTTAGAACTTGTTTCTATCGCCACTACTCACACAATAGCGTTGTTGGAGACCTTATACTGCTCTCGTATAAACACGATATTTGCCAATAGTTACAAGTAATTATAATTCTAAATATATTATGACACAGAAATCTTATTTGTTTTAATTTTTGAAATAATTGAATTTTCCAGGTGTGTCTGCATTCAGTAGGACCTGTGCAGTGCGAGTTGTCATTTGCGTTTGTGATTTTAGAGATATAAATTTTTTGAGTGTGTGGTGTTGATTACCCTCGATTGAAAAAGTGAATGCTACGAAAAATAGCAACGAATCATCGAATTTATCGTGAAATTAAGTGAAAAACTGGTCGAAATTTTACGTGGATCTTTCAGTCTGAAACCAAAACACAAGAGGGTGAGGATATTAAAGGCGCAAATCAAGAAGCCGAAATGCTTTTTTGTAATTTTTTCCTCTTCCCTAAGATGAAAAGTCAGATCAGAAGGACTCGTTGGAGAAAGGATATTCTCAGACACATTCACAAAAAGGAACCACATCACCACATCACCACATCACCGAAATTATCCAGAGAGGGCGTAGAAGTAAATTCAGCGCTGCCTGTTGTCAGACAGCCGAAATACCTCGCCCCGTCCACATAACCAATGTGAAGTAGCGACGCCCTTCCAAAGGTGTCACAGCCAATCTCTCTAGAAACTGCATTTTGTTTGCGTCTTCACTCATACTACTTAATAAACGCATGTGTTATGTATCAGAATAATTGAAACATACATGAGTAGGTAAACCCCACCAGTTTTGTATAATACAAAGGTATTTTTAAAAATATTTAATATTATTAAAAATCTGGTGTGAAGAACACAAATACAGGTTCACTATTAATATTTTTTGTGAACGTATCCGAACATATCCCTCCCCAGAGACGTAGATACATATTTCGCCTTTCTACAGGCTCGTCGGTGCGCCCCTGCTGGAGAAAGGATATTCTCAGACGCATTCACGAAAAAGAACCACATCACCACATCACCGAAATTATCCAGACCGGACGTAGAAGTAAATTCAGCGCTGCCTGTTGTCAGACAGCCGAAATACCTCGCCCCGTCCACATAACCAATATGATGTAACGACGCCCTTCCAAAGGTGGCACAGCCAATCTCTCAAGAAACTGCATTTTGGTTGTGTCTTCACTCATACTACGGACTAACCGCATGTGTTATGTATCAGAATAATTGAAACATACATGAGTAGGTAAACCCCACCAGTTTTGTATAATACAAAGGTATTTTTAATAATATAAAATATTATTAAAAATGTATGTGTATGGATTGGTATTAGAATTAGATCTATTCATAATAAAGGCGACATTGTATTGTCTTGTGCCAGGTTATTGAGGATCTGTTTACAATATTTCACCAGCTTAGACCTGGTAGATGGGTTCATAATGGCTTTAATAGCCGTCTGACTATCAGTCATTATGTTAATTTTTTTGCTTGCGCAGCCGGCTTCCCGAATTTCATCGGCGATGACTGCTAACAATTCAGCCTGGAAAACCGTAGTATGTTTCCCCAGACATATCGATATCTTCCTTCTAGGGCACATTCCGCATATGCCTGCACCTGCACCCTGACTAGATTGTGATCCATCAGTGTACCAGGTGCCGGCACCACAATCGATCGAGCGACTTTTTGCCTGTTCCCTGGTCGGTATAAATATGTTCAGCTTAGCCGTAATCATAATTTCAGGTGCCATACTGTCCACCGGCATTTGAAATATCGGCTCTTCCAGTATAGTTCCTGTGATATCTGTATGGCTCCCTACAACCTTATTAGGACACCATACGTCATTGACCTTCAGCCTCAGTATCGCAGCCATTGCCTCCGCCCTTATAAATAGTTCCAGCGGAGGGAGACCCACGTTGGCCTCCATGGAAGCGGTTCCCGTGCTGTTCATAGCTCCCGTGATTCCCAACTGGGCCTGCTGCTGGAGAGTCGTGAGGAGCCCCACCGACGATGGCCGCTCCGTCCTCCTCCACCAGACATCTGCCCCATAGGTAATCGTTGGTCTTATTACTGCTGTGTACAACCAGTGTATCACATTTGGTTTTAGTCCCCAGGTCTTGCCAACAGCCCTTCTGCATCTCCAGAAGAGCTGCGCCGCCCTGTCTGCCACTTTGACTAGGTGTCTGCTCCAATTCAGTTTCGCATCAAGTGTTATGCCTAGATACTTCACTCCATTGGTTAGTTCTAACTCTTGTCCAAACAGCTTTACGCTGCCCAGATCATTTAGTTTTCTCATGTTGGTAAAGGCTACCAACTTGTTTTTTGAGGATTGACAGTTAATCCCTCTTCAAGGCACCATTTTTCTACAATTCGCAGAGCATTTCGCATGATGCTCGCCACTGTCCCCGGGAATTTCACCTGGGACACTATGACAATGTCATCGGCGAACCCCTGCGTTCATATTCCCTGGTCATTTAATGTCCTGAGGAGATTATCCACTAATAGACTCCATAGTAGTGGTGACAATACGCCTCCTTGAGGACACAGTTTTGTTGTCCTCATGGAGATCGTTTTGTTTAGCATTTGGGCGTTAACTACTCTGCTACGCAGCATGTTATGAACCCAGTTGCATGTGGTGCTTTTCATTTTTCGATCTCTTAAAGAACGAATAATAGAAGACATCGAGGTGTTATCGAAAGCTCCCTCTATGTCTAAGAAGACTGCAAGTGCAATTTCCTTGTAGTGTAGGCTCCTTTCGAGCCCTCTCACCGGGCTATGCAGGGCACCCTCATCAGATTTTCCCATCTGGTATGCCCATTGCAGTAGGTGTAGAGGAGATCTATCCAAAGCCCCTTCTTTAATATTTAAATATATAATTTTTTCCATAGTCTTCAACATAAAAGAGGTAAGACTAATTGGTCTAAACGATTTAGGGTGGGTATATGTTACTTTTCCGGGCTTCGGAATAAACACTACCCTAGTTTCTCTCCATGCCCTAGGGATATAACCCATAGCATGGCTAGACCTGAATATCTCCATTAGAGGACCCATAATTTCACCAATTCCCTCTTGAAGGAGCTTGGCAAACACTCCGTCTGGTCCTGCAGATTTATATTGTTCAAACGATCCTATCGCCCATCTAATTAAATGGGGCTTGAAGATCTCGTTTGATGTCTCCCAATTATTCCTAGTCGCCCTCCAAGAGGTGACAACTTGATTGGTATCACAATCATCCATGCGCTCCGAACCTGGAAAGTGTACCCCCAGAAGATACTCTAAAGTCTCCCGTCCGATTTTTGTATAGATCTAATTGCATTGGAAGGATCTTTTTTGAGGATTCTGTTTATTCTGGCCACGTCAGGAACACCTTTGATGTCCTCACAGAATTTTCTTCAGGCCTTCCTTTTGCTCTCTTTGATTTTATCATTGTATTTATTGAGGAGGGCCTTGTAGGCCACCCAATTACCTGCTTTCTTCGCCCTATTAAATGACCGGCGAGTTTCTTTCCTTAAATTGGTTAATTCTGCATTCCACCAGGCAGCTCGCTTAGCTATGCGGCGTTCCCTAAGGGGACAGTTACTTTCATAGCAGGAAAGAATGGTCCGTTGCAACCAGTCAACAGCCAACTCCAGCTCTTCCACATTCCCTATTCTCTTAGGGATATTTCGGGTCGCAGCTAACAGGTCTTCCTTGTAAGAGCCCCAGTCTGTTCTCTTGGGATCCCTGTATAGTCTGGCTTCAGTTAAATCTGTACATAGTTTATAGCGGACATACGCATGATCAGAGAGCGACGGCTCATGTCTTGATGTCTTGATGGCTTGATGTCTTAAATGTCGGTTTATCACCTTGATTCAGACAGTCAAGTTCAGTACCACAGAGATAGCTAAAGAGAGACTTACCCCTATAATTGTTATCCTTGCTGCCCCAAGCCTTATGATGAGCATTGGTATCTGCGCCGATAATCAATTCCAGATTATTCTTACTGGTATATGCTACCAGGGCCTCAAGATCAGGCCCTGGTAGCTCTGGAGGGTCAATGGGGAGGTATAGAGACGCAATTGTCGTCTCCAATATCCCCCCATCGACACTCAGTCTGATCCTGGCTGCCGTCATGTCCCCACTGCATAGTTCCATTATAGGCATCGCGTCCAGGTCGTCTCTGAAACAGATACAAGTTCTAATTTTAGTGTCTGGGACACCAACTAACAGCTCCCTTTCCATAATATTTAGTACTCCCACCTTACCTCTACTTATCCATGGCTCTTGGATGAGGAGGATATCGATATCTTCAGCCAGCGTCCTTTGACAAAGTGCCGCTGTGGCTGTTTTCTTATGTTGAAGATTTATTTGAAGAATCTTCAACATTTTGACCCTTATAGGTTGATGCCTGAGGTTCTTCTAGAGTACCCTCATCCTGCATCACCGGTTTCTGGTCTTTTTTTGTTTCGAGGGTTACAAAGCTAGCCCTCTGAAAGCGATAGTAAGGTCTCCAATCAGTCCTCACCAACGTTTCCTCAGACTCCTTGTCAATCCGAAGGCCGACATGTAGCCCCTTTTCGGAAGACCTGGAACTGAGGGTAATCCATCGGTCCACTTTAAGCCCTGGATTTGGCCTCTCGAGTCTTTTCATGCCCACTGTCAGATCCTCTTTTTTAGTCTCTGGCAGAAACGCTAAAACTCGTTGCTGTTTTGGCAGCTCCTCGCTCTTCACGAGTCTCCAAACAGTTTCCTTTTCCAAGTAATCTCTCGTAGTGTTGTACGAGTCTTCATCTGCAAAGATGACTCTGACTCCATAGTAGCCGTCCATAAGATGGGAGGATTCAAACCTCGGCGCCTTCTGCGCCCTGTCTGTGACCATCATCAAGGCCTCTTGTATAGCTCCCACATTTCCCTCAGTCACTAAGCTGACCGGGTAATCTTTAGGAACTATTGCAGCCTTAATACCTTTAAGAGCTGCTTCGTAACTCAAGCCCGAAGCAGAAAACTTCGTGCGCTTAGTTACTTTATCCTCAGGAGTGCCCCTAGCCGACACGGTTCGCTTAACGGCCCCTTTTGGCTTAGGTTCTCCCTGAGGTTCTTTTTGGGAAAGGGGGAGCCTTATTTTACTCGTATCCACCCCCTGTTTCCTCATCTTCTTTAATTTCTTTCTTTGTGCCCCGGAAAGATGTTTTCTTTCCTTGGGTGCACCGTCTGTTTTCGCAACGTCCTCAGTTTCAGTCCGTTACGTTTCAGTTTTGTTTTTTGGAGTCTCATCAGTCTCCATTGCCAAGGGAGTCTCTATAGACTCCTTAGGTTTTGGATTCTCCTCAGACTCCATCTATTTAATAGGTAACATACTTGCTAAAATTTATATTTAAGTTTTAAGATATAAAACGTTGTGAGAAAAGATTTTAATTATTTGTGCATTAGAAAAAATTTCAGGTACAGCATACTTACCATACGTTGAATTTGCATACCTATTAGTAGTGCTTAAATATCAATATGTAATAACCAAATTTCCAATTCTAGGGCAAAATCATTACGTAGTAGAACACGCATAAAGTTAGTGTTGCAGAACTCATTGCCAATTGACGGTGTCGGTCTGGCATCGGAGTCATTTTCCGAGGCAATGGCTCGCTAAATTTGTCTGTTATTATTTAAGGGTCGATAAGTATTTTGCAACTTACTTTTCCGATTTCATCAAAATTGTCACGCGACATCAACAGACCCAAATCCAATACGTCACTGCATACAAATCCGTTAAGGAAGGTAAATAATGCGTTATTATTTCTGTATATCATTATAGCAAAGTACGAGACAGTTATATCGCACCTGTCGCAATTAATGCCAACGGTAGCGCTGTTAGAATTATTTTTTCGTCAACAACGTATGTTTTTAAATATTCTCTATGGAGTTGCTATTGTTGTTTTTCGATGAAGTTTCGTTTTTGTTTGCGAAAAAATGGAATTAAAGTAATATACGTACAAAATTCAGACACATCGCCGTGAGTGTCACACGTTCTCTTATTGTATATTCAACGAAAACATTTTTAAATTTACATTACTATGTAGGAGGTAAATTAAATTAAAAAAATATATAAAAGTAACACTTTATGAGATACGCGACGTGTTTTTTTATTTTTTATTCATCAACAAAAAATTATTTACTTTCATTTCATTAAGACATTGGAAGCAAAGCTTGAATAAATCATTTTCAGTTACCTTTAGAAGGAAATTTGATTTTTAAATTTTTCATTCCAAGCCGTTTGTTGAAACTAAACTTCAACATTGTTAATACATATATCTAAAAACAAATTTATATACATATATATATTATTGAAATTACAACGGCCACGTGGTAGCAAATTATGTACTATGGTATCTACTTTAATTGAAATATTAAGTTTTAATTGTTCTAACGGCTACAATCTTGAATATTTGATTCCCAAAGTATAAATAATTTATATCTCGCTGCCCGAGTTTAGATATGCGAGTTCTTATCCCCAAAAATTAATGTAAATATGGTATGGTGTATATATATATATATATATATATATACAGGGTGTTAAAAAAGTTGTTTGGAAATTTTACTCACTTATGGTTCTCATTAAGATAAAGAAAAAAGTCTTAGTAAACCTAGGCCCTAAAACCAGTCGTTTCTGAGTTATAATTGATTTTACATTTTTTTCATCAAAAGATTAACTAGACCTTTGTTTATGTTATCCATGTACAGTTAAGCTCACATAACTCCAGTATAAACTATTTTTGAATATTTGTTTTGTTGTAATTCATTTCTGTAATGTAGAAATAACATTTGTCAATTGTTGATATCCAAAATGGCAAGAAAAACTGAATCCGGCAGACAAAGTACAAATTTTGTTAATTATTGAAAGTCACACTATTAAACAAGTCGCAGAAGAATTTTATTTGAACAAATTTAGGGTACTACAAGTTAAAGAAAGATGTGAAAATGAATGCAGTATATATCACAAATGAGGAACTGGTCTTAAAAGAATATCAACTGATGTGGAAGATCACAATTTGTTTGAATATTTTAGAGAAAATTAAAAAAATTACCAAAAAAATTCTTAGATCTCGTATAATATTTACTAATGGGGAACAACTATGGGAATCTATTGAAAAAAACCTGGGAAAACATTGTTGAAAAACTTAATTTTTTAAGAAGTCGCATTGATTCTGTTCCTAAAAGGTTAAGGCAGTAATTTATGCAAATGGCGGATCAATTAAGATTAGTTAATTTGTGTTTTGTAAATTGTATTAAAAAATTACTTGACATTTGGTTTATCTTTCAAAACAAGATTAATAAACACTAAGCAATATTAGAAAATTTTGACAAGTTTATGTGAGCTTAACTGTACAATAAATGTGTATCCTATCTTTTATTTTTCGTTATTTATTATCGTGTCATATGTCATATCGATCTCGCTTTTATTGTAGGTTAAATATAAATAGATACACGAATGCAGAAATGGTACACATTCTCTTTATGTATGGTACTGCTAATAAGACTAATAAGCCTCATTGCAGTTGCATCACACATGATCACACTTATGATCGTCGTACTTAATTTTCTGGAGAATAAATTGTAAATTGTCGTAACGTTCTTTTAAGTGTACAGAATGCTCTATGGGTACTGACGCATACCTGTTTCCGTTGCGAAACATGACAACTTTAAGGCATTGTTTCGACGATTCGATGAATAGTCTCCAGTCAGTGTTTTCGTACGGAATGTTAAATGTCTTAAACAGTCTATACACATCATTGCAGAATATAGTTAGAATTTGGTCATATATAAGTCGCGAATCAAATCGTTAAATTCAGATTGTGTAAATGGTTGTAGTGCAGAATTGCCAGGTTCGTACTCCTCTTCGTTATCTTCGGTTTCTTCACTTGATTCAGTTTCAGAACCATTTATTTCAGGTAAATATTTTGGTAGCTTAAGCACTGGTACGTCTGGACCATGAAGGACAGGAGGAATTCGTTTTATTATTTACATTGAAACCGTGAACACCCAAAAGTAACAATCATCACTGTGGTTATGTGGTTGTCGTCATACCCTCGGAACGTCAAATCTGAAAGAGTATTGTTCACCCTTCGACCACCGTCTCAGTCCTGCAAAACACGTACAGCAAATATAGTGGGGTGCCAAAGTTTTGTTTTGATCCTACTTTTACACCGAAATATGAGAGATACACTTGCCGCACAAACGATGTTATACATTTTTTTTGCCTTGTCACCATTAACTCACCACAAATGTAAAAAAAGGAATCTGCTGTTTTTTTACAGCCTCTTTTGAAAACAGTATGTTTGCTTTTTAGTGTATATTCGCCGGCACAAACACTTATGATCGCGGAGGATATGTACGAACGGTTGAGCCAGCACTGAGAGTTTAGAAGTACATTACGTTTACTTAATGACAAGAGTGCTGCCATCTGCCGGTTTATGATATAAACGATTCGTTTTCATCATAAACCGACAGGTGGCAGCATTTCCTATGTATTTAAATCTGTCAATACGCCTTATATTTGTGATTTTTTTCGATATATAACACATTTTGACAAATTGCGATTAGCAAAAAATTCTGACGTGGTGGAAAAAAACTAAGGTGATTTTTGGATTCAGCGCACAAACATACACAGAAATCCATCATCAAACGTCGATAAACATGATAGCACCGAAAAATGCAGACCTGTGTAATTGAAGATGACAAACAATTTCTATTAATGCAAAGAGAAAGGGGAAGAGCAGGATCGATTATTGGCATTGATAGTATCGCAGTGCAAGTGGAAAAGTTACATTTGAGGCAATTAAAAGAAGAGGTTAAAAGGAAGAGAAAATGTGGTAAAAAAATGGCAGCCGCGTCCATTGTCCCGATGGAAACAAGCAGCGATTCGAGAAAAAATTGTAATAATTTGAATATTAGTACTACCTTAGATACGAATCAGGACATCGAACCTCAACCTGGAAAAATTGTATTTATCAACGAAAAGATCTCATCTGCTTTAGACAAGGGTAAAATAAGTGGCAGAAATGCCGTTCAACTTCTGATTGCCGTCGCTGAAGGATTAGGTCACAATGTAAACGATTTAATTATTAATCGTTCATCAGTGCGCGCTAAGCTCCAAAAAGTCGTCCAACTCTAGCGCAGTACGTAAAATATAATCGAATTTAAGGTTCATTTTAACGAAAAAATCCTGCCGGCTATAATTGGTAGAAAGAAAGTTCATAGACTTCCAGTTATAGTTTCAAACGGGAATGGCGATCAACTTCTTGGCGTACCATGCATTGATGATGGAACAGGAGAGGAAATTGATAGCGTTGTGTTCGAAACACTTGTGGCTTTGAGACTATGCGGTAATATTCAAGTCAATGCTGCGATACTATTGCAATAAATACAAGGTCATTTGAATGGTGTCTGGATACTATTACAACAAAAATTTGGAAGGGAGATATAAATCCGAATGGGGGAAACTGTGAAAACAGACATAGGAAACAATTTAATAATTTACGTTCCATTATTAACTTTTTAATTGTTACTGTTATAGATAATTTGAATACCAGTTCGTATAAAACAGCGATGGACGATCGTAACTTAGACTTATTAGATATTCGCGATGAAACAGTTTTGTTCGCACCAGTTGACAATACAACACAGCAGACCCGATTACGGTAAATTTTTGAAGCTGGTTGCTATATTTTTGGGGGGTATTCCTCCATCGGGAATATCTTTACAGGCTCCAGGAGGTTTTAATCATGCCCGTTGGATGGCGAAAGCTATCTATCGCCTTAAGATATATTTATTTCGGGAAACATTTCATTTAACCAGCCGTGAGATAAACGGCATTAGTGATGTAAGTCAAGATTTGGTTTTTGGCACCATTTGGAACAGAAGCTCCAAACAACAATTTTAATTTTTTAATGGCTCTACAGACGCATTGGCAACGATATATCCCCTGCTACCGTAAAGGCAATGTATGGCCATTTGTGGTACTTATCAGAGAAATCCTTGAATTTGCATTTTTCGACTAATGTGGGTATAAAAAAGAAACAGACTGGTACTACAATTGCCCCTAACAAACATACACGTTGGAACACTTTGTTTCAAAAAACACAATTTCCTTTTTCAAACGTTTTAACATCTCAACGAATTTCCTGGTGGGACCTTTTCCAAGAAAAATCTATGGTTTCGACCAGGATGGGCACTAGGATAAGATAGTTTGAACGAATTCTTATTCAAAAGAAATCTGTCAAGTGACAATAAATGCATTTGCGCTGGAATCGAAAGTTCTACTCATCTACTTTTCGAATGTTGCCTCTATGAGGATTTAAGAACTCTCGAAGAATGGGCCTATGAGTTTGGGAGTGATGGGAAAATGGATTCTGGTAAACTGATAGTGTCAAAGAATGGTTACAAAACCATATTAACCTTTTTGCCAAACGCGCGTTTGAAAGAAGAACACAATTTTATTTGGAGGTGGCTTGATACTCTTCCTTAGATGTTGTTATTCCGTTTTAGTTTGTCGTTGTTGCAAACTTCATCTCTGAATTATTTTCTTTTTTTATCTTGGATCACCAAAATTTTTCAAATTCGTTGTGTGAATGCTTGTCGGTGTTAATCAAATCATCGATGTTCACAGAGGGGATCACGTTAAATGCTTTTATGCGGCCTAGTATTGGTTTTAGGTCTTGGCAATCCCACGAACCTGAGTATGGCCTACTAAGCCTCAACTAGCAGGCAGCGAAATTGATAGGTGTGCTTGCATATATTGCACCGTCCAACCAGTGACGGTTAAGACTGGTATCACGAGGGTCGAGAGCCTCCTCGTATGCTTCATCACCGTGATCGATCGTTTGAGGTAGACTCTAGGTGGTAGTGGTAGAAGGCCGGAGCAGACTAGAGGTGTTTTTCCATCGCCAGGTGAGCAGCGTTTCTGCTTTAGTACTGACTTGCAGAATCGATAGGGATTTAAATAGCCCACCCTCCGCCTGTAGGTTGCTGAAATGTTCCTGTGACCTCGCCACACGAGACATGAAATAAGTAAAAAATATATAATATTTTACCTATTTCTTTTTACTTATTCTAGCCCCATTTATCAAGTAATTTGTTATACGTGTAACATATGGTCATATGTTGAGTAAACAAAACTCATTGGCAATATTTTTAGTAAAGGTAATTTATCTTATTTTCCCGCTTGAATTAAATATTGGATTGAGTTAAAAAAGAATGAGTTTTTGTAATAAAAACTGAAAAATATAAATTAAAAAAACGGGCTTTGTCTTCCAAATACGTTAAAATTACTTCCTACAAACAATGAACCTTATGTAAGTATTATCTTTCTCTCTCCTTTACATACACATAATCTACCTTTTCCTCTATCTTCCTTTATCCAAATTAATTGTTAGTTACCAACCAAAATTAAACATAAACGCTAAGAGCACAGATGAAAAATTGCTTCACTTAGATAAATATTAATTCATGCAGAGTATACTAAATAGGCAATTACTTCGACTTGTGGAGAATGTAATATACAAATAAAAGCGTTCCTCCTATTTAATCGAGAAAATAAAACAAAAGCGTCAGCTTTGATCTGGAGTTTGTTTGAAAACCGCAAACACATTCGTGCTTGCTAAATGAATTTTCGTTGGAATAAGGTACACAAATTGTTCGACGAAGAACACGTTTTAATTATACAGAAAATAATAAAACTAGGACATTTTTTTATACGCGTCTATATACATATATATCTTCTTTTGTGCTGTGCCCAATGTGTTAATCTGAAAACTTGTTAACCCTTAACAGTGCTGGTGAAATAAGCTAACACTTATCTGCTGGTGGGGTCCGTCCGAACCCCAATTTCCAGTTGATAAAAACAAAAAAAGTTTACATTGCTTATTTATTTTTTTAAAGAAATACAACAAACAGTAATATTTATAAGCGATTAAACGTTATTAAAACATATATTGCAAACTAAACTGGTGTGATCTGGGCAAATGTGTTTGCCGCATTTTTTGCATACACTCTTAACCTTTCGGTCTTTGTCCCTGGAGCAGAGATCGCATCGCTTTTTTCGTGTTGGCTCATTGTTCGTAAAGGTTGTAGGTAGCTCTTTACCCAACTGCTTCAAATTATTGTTTGCAGTTCACGCGGTAATCGGCTGAAATTTCTTCGTTGCATATGCGCAGTAATGGGGCTTTTTCCGAGGCTTACCAGCAAATGTCGCCTTTTAAATGTTTCTTCTCGCCCACAGTTCAATACTACCATACTATTTACACCTGCTATATTTATCATAGCGTAAAAAAATACCATGGGCCAACGCCTGGTACGTCTAGCTACTGAATAATTGGCGCATAACTGATCTAATACATCTACCCCAACTTTGGTCCTATTATAATCATTGATCATATCAGGTTTTCCATTTTCAGTGCTTATTTTTTTATCGTGGTGCATGGTAGATATCAATGACACCGATCGGTTTTTTTTTAGGCACATAGCTATTGTTATATCATTGTTATGTCCAAATATCGTAGAACCCACTTGTCTCCTTCTGTTAGGCTTAAACTCGAGTGGTAATTGCGGTTTGTTGATTCTTATAGTTCCTAAAAGGGTCAAGCCTTGTTCTCTCAGTTTGTTACATAACTCGACTGACGAGAACCAATTATCAGTTGTGACATTCCGATTTGTGTTTTGTATGGGAGGTATGAGCTTTAGGACGTCGCGGGTTGGTACAGATACTTTATCTATTGATACTGTATTTTCCTTACCAGTATAAACAAATGCATTACACAAGTAGAAAGTACGTGCATCGCAGAGGCACATAATTTTTAGACCATACTTCGCCGGTTTCTTGGGCATGTACATTTTAAATGAACATCTGCCTCGAAATGGTACCAACATCTCATCGATGGTGAGATATTCTCCTGGAGTATATAAAGATTCACAATTCGCAATAAAAATATCCCAACATTCCTGTATTGCAGCCAATTTATTATGCTCTTTTCTTTGATCTCTTGTAAGTGCATCATCAAATCGCAAACATGACAAAATAAACAGAAAACGAGTTACACTCATTGTAGCCCGAAAAACATCCCGACCAGTTCCATCATTGGCAAATAAAGCAGATATATCCTCGTGATTAGATTGCATAACACCCGATAGATATAAAAGACCAAGGAAAGCGTTTAGTTCAATAATATCCAGTTCAGCTGTGTACGATGGCCGAGGTACTTGAAATTGCTCATGTCTGTTCCTTATTTTCACATTTGTATGCAACAAGATGGTCTCTAGCATATTATTAGTAAAAAATAACTTCCAGACTGCTGTAATGTCATTTTTATCGATATTTTTGGCTCTCCCTTTGGGGCCTGGTGGATGTATAATCAGATTGTGAGTGCGAGTACATGAACGACTTTTACATGCCTTCTGCCATTTAAAATTTGTATCCTTACCATAAAATACATTACTATCATCGGAATCGTTATCAAAATAGCTTTCATCGCCATCTGAAGAAGCTTCTGAATTTGTTTCATGATCGCTAGCTTGAAATTCGTTTTCTTCAGCTGCGCTTTCTTCATCGGAATAAAAATTTGGATCATTCGCTATTTCATTTAATTCTGATTCAGTCAAAGGTCTACTCCACTCATTCATTGACATGGTAAAATTGACAAAAATACACTAAAAATAATGCATTATATAGTTAGATTTTTGAAGAGCTAATAATAATTTCACTGTACACTTACGTGTTGGTGGGGTCTTTAAAGATTCGAGGTCTTATAATTTTCAAAATAATTTAGCTGTCGACTTTACAGCTACTCACGTCTCTTATAACTAACCTAATTTAAGATTACGTTGACCCACAACGCCATCTGTTTAATACTCTAAAGAATGCTAACAGAAAACTATACCGCCAGGTCCGCGCGGACCCCACTAGCACAGTTAAGGGTTAAGATCCCATGACCGTATAGTGTATATGGTATGTGTAAAGTATTTCATGACTATGTCACTACACCTTCTCGCTGTAAGAGAGTAGAAATGTTGACTTGACTTTCACTTCCTCAATATTTAAGGATAACTGAAGCGGATATCAATTCTGAATGAAATCGACTTCTCACACGCCGGTCAGAGATTCGATCCCTCGACCAATAGAATTTTTCCTCCCGTAGTCCAACGCTCTTGCTACTTGTGCCATTCAGCTAGTTAAAATAATTAAGGAATGAAACGATTAGATGCGTTAATGACAAACCCAAAATTGCGAAAAACTAAGATCTTTACCAAGTCATATATTTCAAGTCTTCTATCAAAATCTTCTAGGATTAAGAATCAAAATAACAGATTTCTTTAATAACTTCGGTGTCACGAATTTTGACATTTACATTTTAACCGAAACAAGGTTATATGCCAAGATTGAGAAAGGTGAATTATTTGGCAACGATTTTGTTATACATATATCGACGTGATCGAGATTCTCATGGGAGGTGTGTCTTGGTACATTCGGGTTACCTTTTCAATCAAGTCAAATAATGTTCCGGGTAATGGGGGTTGAAGAGGTGTATTTATCTGTTCCTGCCGGAAGTAAGACGGAAGTATTTTACAATAGGAGCTGTATATTCCGCTTTTGTCCAATTCTGTTCATTATTTAAGCTTTATTTTTATAATATATCACCATCTTAATGCTACTTTGTGCGTATCCGGAGTTTCCATTATACCATATTTAAGATGGTCATTTATTGTAAATACGTTTTCAATAGATTGTGAAACTATTTTGAATACCAATTCAATCTTCAATGGTTTACCATAACACTCGGATGAATGTATTACAATTTAATGGTTTTATCAGCCACGCATATATGCGGATATTTTTAAAGCATTCGACTGTATACATGATCAATTATTGATGCACGAACTTTATGAGATTACCTCATATTGTCCAAATAATATCGATAGTCTGCTCCGCACATAAATAATGTATAAATTGTTTCTTGACTCACCGCTCACGGGGCGTAACTTCCGTATAAGCTAGTTATTTATTTTGGTTGTTGGCAATTATATTGAAATTCAGGTGTATTTTCTGAGTATTTATTTATGTAACAAAAAACACTTAAACCTAATTTATTATGATAAATCTCCCAAATGTAGCTTTTAACGTAAACTTAAAACTTTAAATTCTTTATTGTTATATGAGACTGTATGTCTTTCGTTGTTAATATGATACTATTTGATATGAATGTTATCAAGAGAATGTTTTGTAACGTTATGTTAAGGCTGTGTGTCTTGTACTGTTGTTGAGTTGGTACTGTTGAGTCTCTTGTTGATGGTATGAGACTCTGATTATTACTGTCTTACAAATGTAGCAGTACCCATAACAATTACATAATTAAAATGTGCATATTCGTAGAATATTACTTATTATTAGAATAGTATTGTTTGACGTCATAACGGGCAGTTTTTCTATTTCGTAGAAATTATACCTACTGGCAACAATACCCAAGGTTTACTATAGGATGTTAAAAATCTAAACTAGTAAATAATAAAATATCATTACTAATTAAGTATTGGTGTTATAAATCTAAGTATGTAGTTACGGATCTTCCCTTGTTGAAGCAATAAAATTTATTATACATATCCAGGAAACGCGTTCTTAAAAATGAATATACAGATTAAGCCCTTTGTTCACTATGGCCCTAAGTAATAAAACAAGTGGTCTATAAATAAATAAATAAATAAATTTGCAAATATACCTTAAAGTCTCTTATTTAAAGAAAGTTTTACAATTTGAATTTGCTAATAAAAGTGTGTTTAAACTTAAAGTGCATCTTGAATATTTAGAAATTGGAAACTTTAGTTCTTTTATGCTAAATTTACTTATATCTAACATATATAAACATTTACGGGCTTAAAGAGGGCAGCGCGGGCTTAAAGAGGAAGAAGTAAGATTAAATAACAAAAGAGAGAAACCGAAGACATCTAATTTAGCTAGTACTATTCAGCGATCGGTATCTAATACGTCAACCTGAAGAACATCTTCGACAGCTTTGTTAATAACTTGCGTAATTAGTTAGTGGTAGTAGACCGCCATTAACAAATCCATTTTGGCAAGCAGACAGCAGATGATCTACTACAGATACTATTTCTTGATATATTAAAGATTCGAAAACATTAGCAAAATTACTTAATGTGGTAACTGGTCAGTATTTTCAGATACATCAGAATAATTGAAACATACATGAGTAGGTAAACCCCACCAGTTTTGTATAATACAAAGGTATTTTTAATAATATAAAATATTATTAAAAATCAGGTGTGAAGAACACAAATACAGGTTCACTATTAATATTTTTGTGAACGTGTCTATGAAATAATTTTAGATTTTAGATTTTAGATTTAGAGACGCTTGGATCAAAATTGACAAAATTAACTTTATGAGTGGTGTTGAAGATCAGAAAGTGAAAGATGCAGTTGGGAGTGTATCCGAGATTATAAAATTTGCATCTCAAAATCTTGAAGTAAAGCAACCCAAAAAGCCTGGAGCATTTCATCACGCCCGTTGTATGTCGAAAGCTATTTATTGCCTTAAATTGTATTTATTTCGAAACGAATATAAAATTACTCTTATGCAGGATTTAAGATTGCTAAAAGATTTACATGCTTATAAAATTTTTGATGAGAAGATTAGTCGTGCGTCTCTAAGCAAATTAAGTAATCATTTGTGGTATTTAACCCCAGAAACAGCAGCGTTGTCGCCTTATGATCCAAATGTTACAATCTTATGGTGCAAGATTAGATTAGAATTTACTTTGTATTTTACTTTGTATTTTACTTTGTATTCTAGTCCTTAAAAATTTGGCTTTAAATGAAAACCAGAGAAGCTTTAAGACGATATCATCTCTAGGAAATTTAAAATATGTTAAAATTAAAGTCAAATATATTTTATAAATATATTTGTTAGTATAAATAAATATATTTTTTACAACTAAAAAAATTTTATTTTTAATATTTTTGAACCAATTTTAAGAGCGATGCGCCACGTCTTAATGTCGCCCAATCGTGATAATTATTTGCGCACCGTATTCTAATACTGTAACGAACATTTTGACGAGGAGTTACGGTCGAAACAATAAAGTTGAATAATAAGGACCACCCTAATATATATATATATATATATATATATATATATATATATATATATATATTGTAGTAGGTCATACTCATGTACATAAGAGGCCCTAAAATAAAAATACAGAATAATTTTCAAACTTATAATGTTAATTTAGAATATAAGATACTGTTGAAACTGCATTTTTCACATGTCTTATCAATAAAGTTAATTCCGCGTTTTTAAATTGCTCAAATTTTAATTACATACTTATTTATTTTCTTGTAGTCATTTGCTTAAGTCATTTTCATCTACATTATTATTTTACCGAAGATATTTAACTTAATTGATTGAGTATATTTTTGACACATATTATGGATATAGCTGTACCTTGTTTGAATTGTATACGGCGGGAAATATCCCAATTGTAAACAGGTATCTAGCGAAATATTGAACATTTCAAAAACAGTTTTCTCTATTATAAAATTAAAACTACCTATAATTTTTGTAAAATATCCAAACGATTAGTCATAGTAAATTATTTCATTTATATAAATTTTATTAACGAGATTAAATAAATACAAACAAGTATTACAAATAAGACGCCTGGATATTGAAGAAAAATAACGGAGAGTTAGCTTGGAGAATTAATAAAATTTGGCACGCGTCGACATATTTAAAAAAGTGTGTTCCTGAAACTTAGTGAGAAAGTAGTAAATAAATCATTATAATCTTACCACAAGACATATCCTACGAATCTCCTACCTACCAGGCAATGATCGACGAAATTTCCACAACCTAAAACCTTCCTGGTCGTTTTAAAACGAAATTCCATTTTCCGAGGGACGCTACCTACATATCTACCTACGCCAAGAGACGATACCAGTATATTTCCACAACCAGAGACTTTATCCTGACCATAGGAATCCAAACACCCTTCCTACAACCTGTATCCACCGTCAAACCAACTTGAGTACTTATTTATTTTTTTACATTTCCTAAAATATTGAAATTTTTATTTAAATTTGAACATAATCGTTGATATTTTTATATGTATACCAACTATGTTAATATTTAATTAGTATATCTTTTAAATGGAAAAATACAGTTCCCTTGCATTATAATTATAGTTACTTAGATCAAATTTAAAAATATTATCTCATTAAAATCAGTTAACCTAACAATAATGAACATATCTGATCACGTGACTATATATAGGTTAATGTATTTCACTATCATGTTAAAAACTTACCTTTTTGAATAGAATTTTCTTATTAAACCAGTTATTTTTGCCTTTCACTCTCCTGTTTTATAAATGATAGTATAAAAATGCACTGATTTTAAGTTTCAAATTTTAATCTAACTTTCCACTACAATATCGTTTCGTCACACTGTGACTTCATCAGGTGGATGAATATATATTGGTCAAACAGGACGAAAATTCACTCAAAGGATATCCGAACATCAAAATAGTTATAGAAATAATAAATCAGATTCAACTTTTGCTAATCATTGTATAGAGAATAACCACAACTTTAATACTAACTTCAAAATTCTGCATATTCAAGATAAAAGTAAAAAACTAGATTTACTAGAATCATTAGAAATTTCTAGATATAAGAAATTAGGGTTAGTATTAAACGGCCAAACAGAAATTTGTAATTCCCCCTACTTTCATTAAATTTATAATTACCAGGCTGTGTATATATACCTTGTACATTTGTAAATTCACTATGTATTCATCCACCTGATGAAGTCACAGTGTGACGAAACGATATTGTAGTGGAAAGTTAGATTAAAGTATTTGAAACTTAAAATCAGTGCATTTTTATACTATCATTTAGTTATGGAGTTTCAACAAGTGTCTCCCTTATCGATTAATTACTCCTGTTTTATTTATTAAATTATACATCCAGAAGTATCACATATTTAATAACTTGTTTTAAAACATATATCTATATTCTATTGGGTACCGAACTCGCACATTTAATATTATCATCAAAGGGTAATATCACTAATATTAACACAGCTAGCCGGCACTTAGATTAAGATACACAGAAAGTATTTAACGATAAGTTTGGACTTGGAAGAGGCCTATTAAAGTTAAGTA
Source organism: Melolontha melolontha (assembly GCA_935421215.2). Lineage (NCBI taxonomy): Eukaryota > Metazoa > Arthropoda > Insecta > Coleoptera > Scarabaeidae > Melolontha > Melolontha melolontha. The sequence continues at coordinate 63,196,402 of OW285240.1, forward strand.
TAAATTGTTTATATACATTTATTTATGTTCTGAATATTATACAAGAGACAACTGTAATATTTAAACTTAACTCCATCTTTAGGTCACATTTATAACTACTTGTGAATTTTCAAATTATTTTTAAATTACTTAGCAAATTAATTCATTACATTTCATTTTATTATAACTTGGTGGCATATTTTTAATACACCACTATATACACCTCCGCAGTATTGTAACAATATATATACACTGCTCAACTTTTGAACTGGTACACTTATATAGCATGCAGTAAAAGTAAACAACCTTTCGTAGGCGTTAGGCATGACATCCTATATGATCAGGGCTGTGTTTCGGAATGCAAACAAATGTCTATCGAATGACATTTGCGACTCCATTGTTGTTTGTTGTTATTATCTGTCATAAGTGCAGTTACTGAGCTCGCGGATGCTTATACTTTCATCAAGTTTTAAGAGAATTTTTGCTAATTTCTCGAATAAGTTTTAATGCAGAGTGGTTGATTGCATTTTGGAGATGCCATTAAGGCGTTTATGTATTGAAGAGATTAGCTAAGCTATGGGACTGCTTATGACTGGTGCATCGCTAAGAACTGTTGCTGACCATTTCAATGTGAGCCACAAATGTGATCAGAAGAGTTCGAACGCATTTTAATGATACTGAATCTGTCCAACATATACACGGCGGAGGACGAAGTCGCAGTACAACAGTCAGGGAGGACCGTTTTATTACGGTTCAGTGTCGAAGGAATATATTTTCTACTGCAGGGACACTCCAAATTCAGTTATTGAATGCAACAGGTACTCTAGTATCCACTCAAACAGTAAGAAGAAGGCTCCATGGGGTAAATTTAAGGTCCAGATCTTCTAAAAAATAACCATTGTTGACTAGAGCCCACAAAAGAAGAAGGCTAGAGTGGGCACATCAACATGCAAATTGGAATGTTGAAGATTGGGGTCGTTGTTTATTCAGTGACGAGACCAGAGTGCGTCTTCCATAGCTCAGATGAAAGAGTTAGAGTGGAGAAACAGAGGAGAACGTTATATTGAGGACAACGTGACTTACCATCAAGCTTATGGAGGTGGTTCAATTACTGTTTGGGGAGGTACTGCTGCGACTGGTCGTACTGAATTGGTTATGCTTGGAAATGCTACAATGAATAGTGTCAGGTATCTTAATGAGGTATTACAACCTGTAGTGTTGCCATTTGCTAATGAAATAGGCGATGGTTTCGTGTTTGTTGATGATAACGCGCGTCCTCATAGAACCAGACAAATCAATGCATTTTTTGAAGAGAACAATATTACGCACATGGATTGACCAGCGAACTCTCCAGATCTTAATCCCATAGAGAACGTATGGGATTACCTGAAGAGGTTGATAAGATCACGTGGAGTGGATCCAAACAATGACCATCAGCTCCGAACTGCCGTTTTGGAAGAATGGCAAAATATACCTCAGCATTACATTCGGAATTTGATTTCCAGCATGCCAAGACGTTGCCAGGAGGTCATAAGAGCTAGAGGAGGTCCCACGCATTATTAATCTTTAAGTGTTTGTTTATCTTTTTTTCCAAAGCAATCTTTTCTGTAATACTAAAATGAAGATTTTGTTATTTTTCTATTAAAACATTTGAAATTCGTTATTTAAGTTTTATTCTTTTAATTCTTCGCCTTAAAAGTGTTTCCCAGAACCATATACTATCAATTAAACAAGAAAGTGTTGCTCAAAAAGTAGTAAATTGTTATTTATATATGTTCTTGTAAGTGTACTAGTTCAAAAGTTGAGCAGTGTATATAGTAGATTCAATTAGTTGGCGATTTAAGGTCTGGTTCTACTTCAATATGTATATATTTAAAACAATCTTACATGTTTCGGCATATGATGCCATTTTCCAAGAAATTTCAAATATTTTTATATTTTTTAACATTTTTATATTACTGTATTATTTCGAACTTATTATTCTTGTTATATACAAATATAATGCTTTCGTGGTCGTAGTACAATGTGTATGTGATCTTCAGGATGTCGTACCACGTTCGAGGCCTTATTCAAAATTTTTCAATAATATAAATTTCTAGGATAAAATTGGCGTGTATAAATAAAACTCCCCCATTGCCCTCAAAACGTCGAGCCAAACGTATGTAGTAGACATATCGTTAGTTTCTCGTGACGAGAAGTTGTTGACGATAGATGATTAACTGAGTAGTTGTTTGGGCTATTTCCATCGTTTCTAGGAGTTGAGTAATCTGACGTTTCGGCAGTCGATCGAAAACGGCAGTACAAGTATAGGTTTTAAGAAGTAATATTCTGTCCCCCAAATAGCGTAGCAGTTAGTGTGCTTGATTTAATATTCAAAGTTTCGAATTTCAGACCTGGTTCGAATCTCACACGAGTACAATTCGCAATAAAAAAATTGCGAAGACATATATAGTTCATAAAGTATAAGTTTTCAGTTCAAGGTCAAATTCGAAGCATATGATTCAAGTCAGTACTGCAGAGTGAAATGAAGTCCTGTATTCAATCGCGGAAACAACAGTCTGTCATCATAAAATATAAACGTCATGTTTTGCAATATTGTCAAAATTTTAGTGTTACTTACAATATAACCAAATAAAGCATATACAAAACCTACATGTGAAAATAATAAGTAAAGTGTGATCATGAATAGTTCAAAAGTATTGTTTCTTTTCTAGTTCTGTAATATATTCTATTATACCCATAAAACTATGCGGAAATTATTACTTTAATATTCAAACAAATTATTTTAAATGTTATTTATAATTATAAACTCATGATAATATTCGATCAAAAATTTATTTAAAAAGAAATATTTCAAGTCAGATATCAATAGTAAAATGCATAGGTATTGAAAAAGATCTTTAGTGTTAAAAAATGTTTGCATTATTAAGAATGACGTACCTACCAAAATCATTTTCTTGCACTATATCTGGGCTAAGAAGATTGGAAATGTATTAATTTGATGTATAATTTAGATTTCTACTTAATTTATATATTGTTTATATTTTAAATTAATTTAAATATATTGGAAAAGAATATAAAAGTTATGTTCGTAACTCTTTGAAAAAGAATTAAAACCTTTTGAGAGTTGTCAATATATGTCGTCAAATTACATTTATAAAATTATATATAAAAGAAAACATTTATATAGTCTACATTTAATATTTTATTGTTTCTTAAGAAAATAATGGTATAATAATTCGTCTTGCAGATAATACAATCCAAATCCATATTATCCTTTAGATGAAGATAATATTTAACAAACACATGAGGATTTTCTGATAACTACATTTGATAATTTTGCAAGTTAGTACACAACCAATAAGAAAAAAACAAATTTCATTCATAAAACATTGCCACGAGATCTTTATCATGTAATGTTTTGTTGAACCAGTGGTAGTAATTTCCTCGCTGCTTCATATTATGTGCATGCAATGATGCACATTAATGGATTTTATGGTAGTATTAATGTTACCATATTAAAATTCTACAAAATATAATAACAAGTTTACTAGTCAGTTTCTGATTCTGACTCAGAACATGAGTCGTTTACATTCATTATTATTGGAGCAATATCTGCCCTATCAAGATATTGCTCTCGCTCACGTCATTTTTTAATTAAATTTTCCGTATGCCCAACACAATAATTATATCAAGTAATTTCATCACACTGTTGCAAAGCTTCATTCCACATTTCTTTAACTTTTTCATTTGAATAACCATTTCATCCAATATTTGAATTATAATAATTTTTAACCTTAGCCCAAATCATTTCAATTGCGTTGAAGTCACAAAGGTTGGGGGTAACCTTAAAACTCCATGTCAACTTTCTTTTATTATTTCCTCTATAACATCTTCTCTCCTTTATGATATTTTACTAACTGAATTAATTCATTCTTAGTCTTTGCAGGTGAATAGCTTGTATCCTTTTTTCTTAAACATTCCATAATTTCTCTTTTTTTGAGAAGGTATTTGGTTGTTTATTTTGAATAGCACTTTGATAAGGAGCATTATCCATTATTATAAGTGATGGTACCCAAGCATTTACCCATTAGAGTTCCCATTCATTTCTCCATGGTAATCACCAGTGATTGTTTTTATGGAAAAATCCGACTAGCTCCTTTAATGAAACCATTTTATGTGCCAGCATGCATAATAATAAAGCGTTTACCATCATGGCCTTTGGATTTCCTGACACTTTTAAAATTATCATTTTGCTAGGATTTCATTCTATTTCCTTTCGAAAAGATCCAAGTTTCATCAAGGAACATGCCCTGGTGTAAAGTTGAATTTAAGTTATTCATATATTCCCTTAAAAACACATTTCTCATGCAGACTATATTTAATTTCTCGGCCAGCTCTCTCCTCTTACACTCTTTCTTATATTTAAAACCAATATCTTAAGCAATATTGCTAAAGTAGCTGTACTTGTATGAACAAATTCTTCCATAGCGTAAACATTGCTTAGAGTTTTTAAGGTAAGATGTTTTTCTGAAAAATTTGAACATGTAATAAATGTTTACAATATACTAAAAACATACTTTCTATATACATGTCATAAACAGTATTTTGAACTTCCATTTTAGTTGCTTCTGGTAAGTCCTTAGTTTTTGGCTTCTTACAAGACCTTTTTTTGCCAGGTGATGATAAGACTGGATTCTGAATGCTACGATGTTTAATAGTGTAGAACGTTCTACCAAAAATATTAAGGGCTTCTGCTACCCTCTAAAATAAAACTTATTGTATAACACGGCCTTATCTAACTGTTTATGTGAATTACCTCATGAACACGGTCGATGGACATAAATACGTTGTAAGATTTAATACAAGCTGTTGAGCTTGAGAACCAGAGGTTTAGCAGGCATCTAAGAAATATTGCCACTGATTGATATTACTATTTATTATCAGTATTGTTCTCAAAAGAAAAGTTTTTGTAATTTTTGATAAAATAAATATTCAAATTAGAAGAATGCTTAACCTAGAAGTCAGAATACCGGAAACAAAGTCAATAAACAACAATATTGAAATAATTTGATAACAAGTCGAATATCATAAGACTATCTCCTAGACAACCTATCTATTTATATTTAATATAATATTTCAAAGACGTATCTCTTAACTTAAAATGACAAATGTGTGCAATATTACAGCGCGTATTCATGTGTGTTAGAAAGAGATAAAGTAAAATTTGCGATTCACATTTGGACAGTACGAACTTAAAACTTATGCTTTATGAACTGTATGTTAGAATTTGGCAAGAAATAGCCGTTCTCAGGGCTACTCTGAAGACGACAGTAGATTGACTACTGAAGCGTCGGATTATTCAAATCCAACAAACGATGAAAATTGACTTAACAACTAGTCAATTATATCATTAGTTTTGTATAAAATATGGTTTTAATTTTTAATTAGTTTCCAATATTAATAATTCAATACACATACACACAACAATACAGTTAACGTATAATAACGTTGCCTGTGAAAATATGAGATATTTATAAATAGATTATTTACAGATAAATCATATGTATATCAAATATGAAATTTCCCCACAGATTCTATCTAATAATTCAAATTTTATGAACTCTGTTACGCACGCAATTATTACAATTTACTTCTGTGTGTGTGTACATTTCTCCGAGGTAATTTTTCTTAGAACATTTATTATACAGGAATAAAAATTGGCGTGATAAATTCGGGTAACTTGCCTGGGTACACTAAATGAGAGACGGAAATGAATGTAATAAATAACATTTTTAAGTGTCTCTGTTGCAAATTTTACTATATATATATATATATATATATATATATATATATATATATATATTCCGAGATTTATTTTTAGAAAGCAATTTTTCAGTAGGTTTAAATTTCCTATTGTATTATGACATATATTAGAACGAAATATTATGAAACAAATGAAATTCTATAAATAGACATAATAAAATAAATGCAGAATTAAATAATAGTACAATTTAAAAGCCACAAAATATACAGCGTGTTTCAAAAAGAACTTCATCTCAGTAGAACGTCTTATATACTTTAGAGTGCCCTCCTTTGACTATGTCCTTACTTAACTATAAACAAGATGTACAAGCGTGTAACCTCTAATTAAGAATGCTTGTGTTTAATAAAACAGGTGGACCGAGGTCGTGTTTTCGAGTACAATACAAATAAGACCAGGGCCACACCTTGACTATATCGAGTAATACAAACATTACTTAATCAGGTTATCACAGCACTGAGTAACCAGTATTATTATAAGCTACTTGCTTTCATTTGTAACTATTTATCTAATGTAATTTTGACATTTGTCATTCAGTGATATTTTTTTTATTTAATAAACAATACCACTAAATAATGTACACATTGCAAGAAAATATTTTTATTGTCGAAGCATGTTACCGAAGTGCACAATTTTTTAACGGAGAATGGCAATATTTCCACGCGGAATGTAAGCGACAGTGTCATTTGCAGTTTCGTAATAGAGTTGTGGATAATACCGCATTTACATCAGCACATTCGCTTAGTCGTGGAGAAGCTTCGGGCTGCAGGATCTGTGTTAAAAGGCAAAAGTTCTGGTAGACCACGTACACAGCAAAATACTGTTGAACACGTAGAAAACTTTGTTGGAGAAAACCCACATATGCTATTTTTGAGAGATTGATAACCATTCTACAATGCAAAAAAAATATTTTCGACAATTTTTTTGTCCGCCAGTTTACTATCGTATTAAAAAAAAAGTGGTAGAATAGTGAAGTTATATGTGAAGTCAATTTTTAAATATTTTAATTTGCTTCGCTCTGTATATCGAGACAATAGAAACGAGAGGAACTCAAGTTTCGGGCGACGAGGATTGCCTCACCTACCCGCCCCTGCCAATGTCTAGCGGCCCACCCGGCTTTAGAGACAGCCTAAGCCCAAGGGTGGGGAGACCCAAAGGTACTTCTGGACACGAATTAAGGTGGTATAGGGCGCCACCGAATTTAGAACCGCTAGACGTCGCAAAATTCGGATATGGTCATCATCAAAAGTAGGCAAGACGCGCAGCTGGTAGAGGACGCAACAAAGCCGTCCGAAACGTAAAAAAAGAAAGAAAGAAAAAGGCGGATTTCAGCCAGATGTAATCAGACTTTATTTATGACACCAACTTAAAATAATAAAAAAAATAATTAACTTTGCTAGTTACAAAAAAAGACAAATTAATTATGTTAACACACCATTTGTGCACAGATAGTTCACATCCCATCAAAATACGTATTCCGTTGGTTCACAGATAATTTAAAACCAAAAGATGGAAAGTCCGATCTTTTGAACAGACCCGGTACATTTAGAGAGATTTTGTTACATGCAAATATTGATAAGTAATAAATTTGTGCAAATTTGCCAAGTTGTGGTCTGAGGATATAATCAATTAGAGTTAACTGTTAGATATAATTAGAGAGAAAAAAAAATTATTAATGAAAGCTTCAAATTAAAATGAAGTAATATGCAATACTAAAATTTTAATGTACAGATTTACAAATATAGAAAACAAGTTTTATGCTAACGTGTTTAATACACAAGTTACGTGTCCACATATAATACAAGCATTTATTAATTACCAGACGTACACTCAGCAATTTCATTCATTTTAGCCGGATACACGTGGAGTAAGATAAGATAATATTTAATATATAAAGATGGGCAAAGCATTAGTTGACAGAGTTATTAGTGTAACTGTACGCGACACAGATCGCTAGTAACCTCAGTGTAATCTAGTTTAAGTCTATATTGTAACGTATTGTCAAATCCGTAAAACAAATAAATTTTTTGTTAAATTTCAACGCTCTCGAAATTTAACTGGCGCAGTCAGCACGGATCTTGGCAATCACTGTTGGAGAATTACAAACGTCGAAAATAGTGAGTGTGAATTTCAATTCTTTGGCCCAGAGAAAGAACAAAAAGCGACAGTACGTGCAATTAGATTCAACGACGGTTACACAAGGCCTGGAGGATCAAAATTTCCAAAAGGTGCAACGTTTGAACTGGGACAAACGCCGAAACGATCAAAATCTCGTCGAGGTACCCATCAACGTTATAAAAATTAAGAAACACGACTGGAGGATCAAAATTTCCAAAGGTGCGATATTGAATTAGAAAAAACACGGAAACGATCAAAATCTCGTCGAAGTGCCAATCAATATTATAATTAAGAAGAAGCAACAAAGAAACAAGCAACTAACAAAAGAAGTAACAACAATACTTAACAAGAAGAATAACACAAAGAAACCAAACCAATACAGCAACTAATAAAAGAAGTAACACAAGAAAACAACAATACTTAACAAGAAGAATAACAAGAAGAATAATAAAAAGAATAACACAAAGAACAAACCACCCAAAATCGAATGAAGATCTTACTAACAATTTTGTAAGTAGATTTTTAAATTTTTTACATATCTACAATTTTATGTAGTGATTGTAAGACGTATTTTTGCTTTTGTGAAAAAAGTATTGAAATACACGACGAAAAGCAAACAGATTATAACAGAAATATATACTGGTAAGCAAAGCTTTATATGTCAATAGAAAATCTTTTAGAAGAACTAGTAAATTCAATTAATACATTAAACTTAAACGAAATGCCTAATCAAACTTATACGAGAAGTTCTATAAGCCAAGCAGAAATCTGCACGATACCAATATACAATGGTGATCCAAATACATTACCATTATTTATTGATGCCTGTGAAGATTTGATAAAAACTTATTTCGATAAAAATAATAGAGATAACCCTTTAAACCCATACTTAATAAGAATAATAAAATCAAGATTGAGTGGAGAACCACAATCGATAATAGGGGCAAGAAAATTAAAAACTTGGCATGATATTAAAGCATTACTAGAATTAACATTCTTAGACCAGAGATCAGAAGATTGTCTTTTAAATGATGTAACAATGGAACAGCCTAGAAAAAATGAAAATCCTTACATATTCGGACAAAGGATTAGGGACATGTTAAATTTACTATTAACTAAAATGCAACTAGATACTGAAGAAGAATTAATACCGTTAAAAACAAACATGTATAGGAAAACTGCATTACAAACATTTAAAAGAGGATTAATGAATTACGGTAGAATTGGCGAAATTATGTATTTAAAAAATCCAGAGACATTAGAAAATGCTCTAGCTGAAGTACTAGAATACCAAAATTGGCAGTACAGATGCGGAAAATCAACAATGCCGCAAAATAACTACAAAATAATACATCAGATAACACCAGGACACATGAAAACACCAGCCCAACAAGAACAACTTCCACGAATACAACAAGTGCCACGAACACAACAATTTCAACACCAACCACAAGTAAAACAATTCCAATACCAGCCAAAAACAAATTATCAAAATCCATTTCCTATTAAACCAAATTTCCAAAACCAAAGTAAACAAAATTCCCATATTAAGCAAAATTCCTTTAAATTTGCAAAATCTCCTGCACAATTAATGGAAAGAAGAAAACCTAGACAACAACCAATGGAAATTGACCCAAGCATGAGCCGAATGAGACAAACATCATATGGACCATCAACATCACAGCAAAAATGGAAACTTGAAGAAATGAACAATCAAGGCCAAGAAGAAGAAGAAGAAAATCCAGATTATGAAGAGTATGGAGAATCAGAAGACTACGAATATCAACCAATTTGGGATGAAGATACAGAACCATTTCCATTCGAACCAGAGGAGCAGCCAAATTTTCCAACTGGAGCCTCAGCGAACGAGACACCACCGAATGTCCAACAACCGGTATAAAGTTAAGAAATCATTTAGAATTTAATCAACAACATTGTGTACGATTACCTTATATTTATGTACCAGAAATTAATGCAAAATTTCTAATTGATACAGGTGCATCAGCATCCTCAATTTCAACTGAAATAGCTCAAAATCATTTTCCAAATTATATCAAATATTCACCATTTTCAGTAACAACAATGCACGGTACCACATATCATAATTACGTTCTTAGAATACCTTCTTTACACACATTTAACGCGTACGGACAAATACACGAATTTAATATAGTAGATTTTTCTAAAAAATATGATGGAATAGTAGGTTTAAGATTATTAGAAAAAATGAATTCCATAATAGATTTTAAAACTAAAAAACTTCGCACAAGTTTCGCGGAAATACAATTATATTTTGACAACCCAAAAATTAAAATAGGACCAAGAGAAAGAAAAATAATTAAAATACCTGTAGATCGAAATCTAAAAGAAGTACATATAAATCATCAAAGAATAGCACCAGGAGTAGAAATACCTGAAAACATCACGACCACAGAAGATTACTACGCAATTACTGAAATCGTAAATTTCAATAACTACCCAGTGGAAATAAACTTCGAAAAACCAATTTTAACTGAAGAATACAATTATGTTGAAGAAAACAGAATAAAAGGAAAATTATCAATGAAAAGGATTAAAGAAATTCAAAGAAGAACATTAGAGGCAAAGCTACGATTAGATCATCTGAATAAAGAAGAAAAAGAAATGATAAGAAAATTATGTATAGAATATCAAGATTTATGTCACAGTGAAGAATTACCTTTAACATTCACATCAGAAATTAAACATCAGATACGATTAAAAGATGAAACTCCGATATATCAAAAGCCTTATAGGAAATCACCAATACAAAGAGAAGAAATAAATAAACAAATAAAGAGCATGTTAGAACAAAACATTATACAACCCAGTATAAGCCCATGGTCAGCACCAGTAGCGATAGTACCAAAAAAAATGGATGCATCAGGAATCAAGAAATATAGAATGGTAATAGATTATAGAAAATTAAATGAGAAAACCATCGACGATAAATTCCCAATTCCTAATATACACGATATATTAGATAAATTAGGAAGAGCTAAATATTTCACGACATTAGATTTAGCGTCTGGCTATCATCAAGTCGAGATGGAAGAAAAAGATAGAGAGAAAACAGCATTTAGCACAGAAGATAACCACTATGAATTTTTAAGAATGCCATTTGGTCTTAAAAACAGCCCAGCAACATTTCAAAGAGTAATGAATCATATTTTAAGAGGTCTAACAGTAGACACATGTCACGTATACCTAGATGATATAATAATATATGCAGCATCACTAGAAGAACATCAACAAAAATTAAAGTAAGTATTTAAACGCTTAAGGGAAGCTAATTTAAAATTATCAATGGATAAATGTGAATTTTTAAGAAAAGAAATTGCTTATTTAGGACATATAATAACGAAAGATGGAGTAAAACCAAATCCAGATAAGATTGAAGCAATAAAGAGGTATCCAATACCAAAAACACAAAAAGAAATCAAAGCATTTCTAGGATTATTAGGATATTACAGAAAATTTATAAAAGACTTTGCTAAAATTACAAAACCATTAACCAAATATTTAAAAAAGGGAAGTAAAATCGAATTCACAGAAGAATATACAACAACATTTGAACTTTGTAAAAAGATACTTTGTAATGAACCAGTATTACAATATCCAGATTTTAATAAACAATTTTTAGTAACAACGGATGCAAGCAATGTAGCAATAGGAGCAGTATTATCACAAGGAACGATAGGACAAGACAGACCAATATTTTATGCATCAAGAACATTATCGGAAACAGAACAAAAATATTCAACAGTAGAAAAAGAACTGTTAGCAATTATTTGGGCATGCAAACAATTTCGACCTTATATATTTGGAAGAAAATTTACGTAAATCACAGATCATAGACCATTAGTGTGGTTACATAATTTGAAAGAACCAAACTCGAAATTACAACGATGGAAGATAAAATTAAGTGAGTACGATTATGAAATTATATATAAAAAGGGAAAAATTAATAAAAATGCGGATGCATTATCGAGAATCGAATTACATAACCAAGAAGATAATATAGATGAATTATTACAAGAAGATACATCATCTATAATACCACAAGTCGATAATGAAGAACTAGATGACTTACTACGAAATCTAGAACCACGAGAATTAACAATGGAAGAAATAATACAAAAATCAAGAAATCAGGAAGAAATAGATAACATTCTACAAGAACTAGGAAGAATAGAACATAATCCTAATAAACAACAAGAAGACGATGACTCACTGCATAGCAATGTAAATGTAGAACCAGAAACATCAATACCAATAACCGATATGGCAATAGATATACAGAAGATACAAGTATTCATAGAAACACATATATTTCCGACAACAGTAACATTTGATACGAAAAATGCTAAAGTAATATACCACGCAAAATTGGAGAAGAAAAATCTGAAACAAGAATTGATAGATTTAATAAAGGATATAATGCCTCAAGGAAATTACTACATATACACAACAGATGAAATTTATAAAGAAATGTGTCAAGTTTATATCGAACACTTCAATAACAACGGACCAAAAATTTATAGATGTCTTCGAAGGGTAAGAATAATCGAAACACCAGAGGAAAAGATTGAAATCATAATGCAAAACCATGAAGGAAAAGCTAATCATAGAGGAATCAATGAAACTTTAAAACAGATAAAGAAGAATTATTACTGGAGTCAAATGAAGGATGATATAACAAATTATATTAAGAGATGCGAAATATGTCAAAGAAACAAATACGATAGAGCACCACCAAAATTACCTTTTCAATTAACGAAATTAATAGAGAAACCATTTGATAAAATTCACGTTGATACGATATCAATAAATTCACAAAATTTTCTAACTATAATAGATACATTCACAAAATATGCACAAGCATATCCAATTCAAGGAAAGACAGCAGTCGAAGTAGTTGATAAATTAATAGAAAGTTTTAGTATACACGGTTCACCAAAAGAAATTGTAATGGATAACGGTTTAGAATTTAATAATGCAACATTAAAAGAATTATTAAAATTATATAGAATCAATGTTCACTATACAACGCCTTTAAATCCAAATTCGAATGCACCAATTGAACGATTACATTCAACACTTTTAGAACATGTTAGATTAATAAAAAATCAAAAACTAACTCAAGATATAAAACAGATAATGAAATTATCACTGTTAGCATATAACTCGACTAATCATTCAGCAACAGGAACCTCACCTTTTGAACTCTTGTATGGACACACTAATACAAAAGAACCAATGGACCTATATTACGATGAAACGTATTATCAAGATTATATTCAAAAACATAAAGAACGCACGAAATATCTCTATAATAAAATTGCAAATAAAATGCAAGAAGATAAAGAAAAGAAAATCATTAAAATAAATAAAAATAGAGAAAATGAAGAGATAAAAATAGGTCAGGCAGTATATGTAAAACCCCATAAATACTATTCACAGAAAACGAAAGAAAGATACCAAGGGCCATACACAGTTACGAAAATCAATGAAAATGGAACAGTTGAAGTTAAAACAAAAAAGAATAAAATTTTACGTTATCATATAAATTCATTAAAATTAGCGAATGTTCCAGAATCCTTATCGGAAGAGGATTAACAGTAGTATTAAGAATATCCATTTAAATGTAAATAAGAAATTTTCGTTTGAGCTGCTAATAAATAACCTGTACCAAATAGAAAGTTTAATTCAAATTTAGAGTATATCAAACTAATACTTATTTTGCATTTATATTGTTAATACTTATTGTAAGTAATGAAGCATTTCAATATTTTATGTAAAATGCTCTGCCTATTTACGATGAAATAATACTTTTAAACAAATTACTCCTAAAAATAAATACGTTGGCATAAAAAAAAAACAATAAATTTAACTGAAGTATTATAAAAACTTTCAGATAGAATTAATAATCAAAAAGATATTTCCGAAATTTAAATAACGCAAAAGAAATGTTAAGCAAAATTACTATCTCAGATAAAGCAAGTAATTCTTTAATTTATAATTGCATTCATATTAATACTATTAATACTTGCAATTCTTTTGTTTAAATTATATAAAAAGATAAGGACTAAACAAAAGGTTAAAAAAACAAACAGATGCCGATAAGAAAAGAATGCAAGATTTGCCTTTTTAAGGATAATCTCGCATGTAAGGCGGAAGGAGTTACGTGTCCACATATAATACAAGCATTTATTAATTACCAGACGTACACTCAGCAATTTCATTCATTTTAGCCGGATACACGTGGAGTAAGATAAGATAATATTTAATATATAAAGATGGGCAAAGCATTAGTTGATAGAGTTATTAGTGTAACTGTACGCGACACAGATCGCTAGTAACCTCAGTGTAATCTAGTTTAAGTCTATATTGTAACGTATTGTCAAATCCGTAAAACAAATAAATTTTTTTGTTAAATTTCAACGCTCTCGAAATTTAACTCACATAAAATAATACGCACGTTTTCTGCGCTAAAGAAAACGCAGCAAAAGAAACAACTCTCTTGATATTTTAGAAGCAAAAATAAGTTTTTGTCCCCGTGAGGAGCAGATGTGTAATTTAAATAAAACTCTGTCGAAATAAATTTAACAAACAAAAAAAACGTATAGCAATATTAAATGAGATATACTAGTTAGAAAGGCAATTAATTAACTAAATAAAAAAATAAAAATGATGTCTGTAACGACGCAATTACTAAATTAAATAACTTACAAAGAAAAATTGAATCTACAGAAATTTCAAAAAAGAAAACTAATTGCAAAACATTACAGTTTAAATTAATAAAGAAATATTTTTAAAGTCTTAGCTGTGTGTCCGTCTCTTTCCAGCAAGCGGGATGTTCGTGAGCGTCGTCGGCTTCGTTCTTGAGAACGACGTTTGCGCCGGTAGATAAAAAGACACCAGGATAATGTCTGATGGTTAACAACGCAATAAAGTATATCGTTGAGAAGGAATCAATCGGGTCTAATCGTCATAAAGAAATCCCCTGTCGGGTAATCGTAGTTACAATTAAAATTATAGCGACTTAATTATGACCTCGCTCAAACGAGAGGGCTGCCAAAAAACCCAGAATACTACTTTAAGCAATCAAGCCCTTCAATAAGCCGTTACAAAACAATGACGAATGACAATCATCGACCTTCTCTCTATCGATTGCGATCTCAGTCTCTTCCGTCTAGAAATTATCGCCACTCGAGAATCGAGAGAGGAGGAAGACCACGAAGAAAAACTAATACGTAATTATTGTATGTCAAGATATACACACGTAAGCGAAAGTACTACTGTTTGGTTCAAAATAAACATAACGGAATAAAATAAAAGAAGACGCTAATTCGCAACCAAAACGAGGAGTGAAAGTAGTAGAGTCAAAGTCAAAGTAGTCCTTGAAAATATGAAGTCATGTCTGAGATAGATTGATACATTTACTTAATACAATTTTATAGGTTATCAAATTAGTATCTTCGATATTAGATTCTGACAATTTTTGACAGACAACAGTTGACATTTAATAATGATTACAAATCAGATACTTAAGTAAAGATATACGATTTTTTGTTCAGAGCCCACTTGACTTCGAATGTTTCACCCGTTATATGTTATTTGACATTTATAGGTTATTTGAATATTTAAATTTGACGGCTACATTTAATATACCTATAGCAAACGCCAATTAAGTTGGCACGAGGAGGGGTAAGTTCGCGCAGGATTATAAGTAGTGCGGAGATTTGTATTTGGTTTTACTTTCAAATGTCAGATAATTCTAACCTCTGAGCGTGTATCACTTTATGATCCCCCAGCAAAGACATTATGTTCCGTCAAACGTCAATGACAAATGTATTCTTACAATTACTTGAGTAGTGGGGGTGGACGTTTTAAAAAATGGCTTCTGCGCATCCCCTCCTCGCGCCAACTTAATTGGCGCTTGCTATACATTCATACAGCCTAATATAAGCCGATTAAAATATGACTGTACCACTTTTTTTTTAATTCGATAGTACCTCTTTATCTCACATAGGGTTCGAACATTCGCTTTTTTACCGATGTCCCTATTAAATGTTTCTCTTGCAAACTATTGTTTGCTGTAAATCCATATTAGGTACCTTTGTTTTCTTAAGTTATGCATTATTTCTTTGAGTTTCCTTTTGTGTATATTGGCGTGGTAATGCTATTTTTACTTTCTGTGCTTTTTCTTTTTCTATTACCATTTTCTGTTACCTATATAAGTAAATAATAAATTGTTAAATAAATTTATAAAAGACAAGTGGATCATAATGAAACTTTTTGTTCTGAAATTGCATTGTTAAAATTCAGTACATATATTTTGAAATTAGGAATTTACATATTTATAGCAAATAATAGATTTCAATAATTACGGGATTAATCTTCGTTCAATTTAGCGAATAGAATAATTTGTTCTGTATTTTACATAGACTAAAACGTGCGTTTTATCTAGTTTACATTATATTTTAAATTGCAAATGAATATACATAGTCAATACCGAAATCAAAATAATCGCCCGACTTGCTGATTTCAAAATACTCGAAACAAAGAGATCTGAGAAAATTAAATTTATACGTTGTCATCTTCCTCTTCACATAAAAATAATTACAATCATCATTATAATTATTGTCCTTGAGGAGACAAAAGACCGTATACACTGGCATCATCATCGTCATCATTGTGATGGCAATCAGAACATTGAGTGAATAGGGAGAAATCTCGATAAAAGCGAGACAGCCAGAGAACATCATCATTTGAGAGGTAATAATCGCTGGTACTGAACAAGTGGCAGTCGAACAGGTGGGTGCACGCTTGTGAGAGTAAGTGTTCGGTTGCAAGCTATAAATACAGTCGAGCTCTCTGGGTACTGGTCCAGGATCGATGAGCGACGTCGAACGAGTCCGGGCCGGAGAGCTGCCGTTGCTCCGGGTATCCGGAGTTTGTATGAGAAAGGAACTCGTCTACTTCCATCTTTTCTTTTCTTCTTTCTCTCAGTAGCATATACACAATTGTAATATACCATATTAATAAAATATAGGACGTCGAAAATAACGCTTTTATTGTTACGGCTCATAAATCTAATAGTTAGGAGCTACGTAAATAATTACATAACTAATTTGGCGTACAGAATATAGCTTAATTAAAAATTTTTATAAAGTGAAAAGGCATGTGCATAATTATTTTCATGTAAATAATGTAATACTTTCGAAGAACGCACTTCTCTTTATAATACGAGTCACGATATATCAAGGGTCTTTCTCTCATCGTGTTAATACAAAGAAACTAACCGAAGCACATGGCTATGAATGCTAATCATGTAGTTTTGTGCTCATTAGCTTTTGTGTTGATTGCTTTTCCACGTTTCCTGTTTAATTTAAAATGATACGCTTGCGAAACTTTTACATTATTGTGATAACGCTTCCAGACCAATATTTTGTATTATATGCCAAAAAGAAAAGAGGAAATGGAAAAGATAGGGATTAACATAAACGCTCGTGATTCTGTCAAATTTTCTTTTACTATCATTTCTGTCAGTACAATTTAAATGCGTGTAGCTAATAGTTTATCGTACTATTTATTATTAAATATAGAGATCATAAAGCGAAATAGTGGTTTTCTAAAGATGTTTATCTAATTTTGACACAAAGTGACACTTTTCAAAACTGTATGACGTTAGGAAACGGTTTACTTTTCGTAACTAGTTACGAAAAGTAAAATATTTCGTAACTAGTGTTGAAAAGTTCATTTCATCACTAGTTACGAAATATTTTGAAAAAATCATTTCATCTCAAGTTAATAAAGGGGAACGTTAAATGACACAAACTGGCTAATTTTTATTTTATGCATTATAAACATTTATGACACAATGTGAACAATTGGTGAGGTTAATTCCAGCACACGTAGAATTCATGGCAGGTACTCTGATGTTATGATGCAAAACGGAATGTGCATTTGAGCTTGATTCACCAAGAATATCATTGCCAATCCTTTTCTTATTTTCTATAGAATTCTCTACATAGCCCTCAGCTACAGTATTGGACTTCCAGCCTCCATGTCGTTTAACCTTAAAAATATCCGCACCAGAATCTGCCAAAAAGGTAGCCGATGACCTTCTGAAGCAGTGTCCGGTAAATAAGAAGGGATTTGGTAGTTTCAAAAACTGAGCAATTCTTTTCGGTAGATTACCGATTGTATTAATGCCAACTGGCTGTGCCCCGCATTTACCATTATTATATTTGACGAAAAACCTATCGTGATTAACGTTTTGTGGACGCAAAGAAATATATTTTCTAATAAGATCAAGAAAATTTTGCCCTTCAATATTTCCTTCTGTGATCACACACTCGCGCGTTACTTTTGTCTTTGTATTAGGGATTTTTATTACAAAATGAGAAAACTCGTCTAAAATATCCCCCACACGTAGAAAAGTTAGCTCACTTTTTCGACAAGCACCAGCTATTCCAACTATCAATGCGACCTTTGTCATTAAATATGTTTTATCCTCAGCTTCTGTCATAAACCGGGAGACGTTTTCCTTTGACAAAATATTAGACTCTTTTGCATGGTATCCCTCTGACTGCCTCTTTAGAAATTCATGTAAACTGGCATATTTTGCAATATCAATATTCTTCTTCAAAGACAATTCACTTCGTAACATGGAATAAAGAGTCCAGAGTGTTGAAGTTTTTTGATTCTTTCTTCCCTCGAAATAGGCTAATAAAACCTTCTCATTAACACATTTAATTTTTTTGTCTTTAAGCCACTTCCCAAATTTTTCATAAGCCAAATCGTACTGGGCTTTCGACTTTTGTGGAATCACAGTCGATAATGCACTTTGTGCAGCCTCTTCTATATCGCTTGGTAGTCCACCTGAATCTGTATCCGACATTTTTACTAGTACAATGCACCGAAATATATTTGGCTAATAAAAGTAAATACTTATACTTAAATTAACAAACACCTGTCAAGTCAAATGAATTATTTCAATAGCATGAAAATTGTCACTAATTATTTAATACGACTTATGACGTTTAATGTCAGATCAACTGGAAAATTATAAATCTATGTTTTGGTCAAAATTAGATAAAATCTTGTATGAAGCACGTTATGAAATGTTATTTTGTGTAACTCATGTCATTTTACAGGATCTCGCTCGCTACCCTCGCTCGTCCTGCAAACATTCCATTTCGTTACACAAAATAACCCATTTCATAACTGGTTACATAAATAGCTATTTATCACTTTCATTAACTTTTTCTAATCGCAAACGTTTTAGAGCATGGCTCTTCGTCAAACATCAACGGAAGTAGGGATTAGCAAGAATATTGTGTTTGATGTTATCAAAGAAATTAAAATGTCTGAAGTTTTACATTCTCCTATAAGAAAACGAAGTTACCAAGATGCTTACAATTGAACGAAACTTCAAGGAGTATAATTAGAAGGCATTCATTTTTCTTAAAAAATGATTTACAAACTTGTACATAAATAGGTCATGTAATTTATATAATTTTAATGTTATAATGTAAACCATATACAAGTATTTTATTTCTAAGTTATTAGAGGGGATTCCAGTTTATCTCCTATAAAACAAACATCACTTTGGAAGATTCTAATGAAACTGGGACTTATGTGGGAAAAACGCACAAAAAGCAGCATATTAATTGAACAAAATGATATTATCTTATAAGGACGTCGTTATTTCATAAATATAAGAAAGTTTCGTGCAGAATGCAGAAAAATCTATTATTTAGGTGAAACGTGGATGTAATGGTTCTTGATCCAAGGCAAGCATTTCCTGAAGGTATTTCAACTAGTTTAAACGATCCATCTGGCAAAGGAAAGAGATTAATTGTGCTTCACATTTGCAGCGAAACTGTTTTTTTGAATAGTGGTTTGTTATTATTTGAATACAAGAAAACTGGAGATTATCATGAAAATATGAATAGTGGGGTGTTTATTGCATTGATCCGAAATATATTACCATCTTTCGAGCCCAATTGCGTTATTAGTAGGAACCGGACACGAGAGGCCTATGACTCATCGTCCACAGGCATACTATTGAAAATTTGTATTTTTAAAGAGTTTTTAATTTTATTTATATAATTGGAAAACAAACGGGTGGTGATCTATAAAATACGAAATACATGTTTATTTGTTCATTTTGTAGTTCAAGTTGAGTAAAGGAGTATTAATATTAACTAGCAATACTTTCTCAAGGTTCTCTTCGGTAAAATTTGTTCTCTTTGAATGAACCACATCTTTGTAGATGGAAAACATCCTTTCTACATCGCAACTGGTTATAGGTGCATACTGGAAATATTCTCTTATTTCAGCGTATTTAGCAGTTAGATTTTGAGGCATTGTCTCCATACACAATTGCCGCAATGTTATTAAATCAGGATTTCTATTAAAAACTGCGTCTAACTTTTGCCGGAAGACACATCCGAAATCACTTTGTATTAGTTCCTTGCACTCAGAAATAGTTCGAGCATCGTCATTTAAACATATAACGAAATTTTGTAAACTTTAGAAATTCTCTGCATAAAAACTAGTAGCTTCCAACAATGTTCCCCATCTAGTTATTACTGGAGAGCGAGGCAGTGACGAAGATGGAAGTTTTTCCCTGTAAAGAGCTACTTTCAATGGTGCTTTTCTGAAAACTTTCAAAGCGGATACAAGCCTATCAACTTCTGGAAAGGTGTCTCTGAGATATATTCACAGATTCTGTTGAGAGCATGTGTTACATAAGTAATACGCAGCATATTAGGATATGTTTCCTTTAATAGTCTGCCTGTTTTTAACATATATGCAGCACTGTCCCTGACAAATAAAATTATTTTTTCTTTGTACCTGTCCTCCGAATGAAGTATTTGGTGCTCATTCTTGTAAATGGTTTTAGCTACTGTTTCCGCATCAATTATATTTATAACTTTTGTTACTATTACATATGCGTTATATGGAATAGTTGGATGTAGTACACCAGTTACAAGATTTACCACACAGCGTCCTAATATATCTATAGTTTCATCGGCACTTATCCATAGGTACTGATTTGAAAGATGGCTTCTAATGCGTTCTACTGCTTTCGTGTAGTACTTAGAAACATCAGAGCATTGTTTCGCGATGCCATTCTCGACGTTGTTCCAAGTAACTTAAACAATGTTCTGGATCTAAATAAATGAAAATTAAAAATGTATAGACATGTAATGGAAACTTAACGAAATTCACTGGAGAATAAACAGGACAGAAATTTCGAAGTATGTAATTAACAGTTAAAACAATGAAAAAAAGAAACTAACTCACCGTACTTTATTTATCTTACGAAATATAAACTAATAAATAAAACTCCTCACGTTTCTATCGACGCCCATGAAGAAAGGAATTTAACTGTAATATTGAAGTAATTGCGTCACAATTCAACAACAAAAAATAGATGTACGGTTAACCGAGTGAATAGTGCGATTCAATAACTGCGTGTTGTACTTAGCGATGCTATAGACTATTTATTTGGTCCATTGTAATTTCGACCTGATTAGTCCGGTCTCTAGTTATTAGTATTGAATAATGCACCCTATCATTTTATTAAAAAAAAAATCACATGCTTCATCGTGGAGAAAGGAAGTACTTATTGAATGGCTTTTAACAAAAAGAATATTAGCTGAGAACACTCTGCTAAATGTTGAATTGCTTGAGCTTGTAAGATATTAGGCGTCCTGTCATCCAGTTTCATACGTGGTTGATGAAATAGCTAGAGAAAGTAGTCGTACAGTTTTACGTTTACCTCCATATCTTTGTAATCTGAACTCCATCAAACTTGTATGGGCTCAAGTTCAGCATCACATTACGACCAATAAGTCATTTAAATTGGACGAAATAAAAATGTATTGTTAGAAGGATTAGTAATGGTTAATGCTGATGCTGATGCATGGAAAAATAACATGCTTCATGTCATGACAGAAGAACAAAATGCATGATTTGAATAATATTGTTGATTTACCCTTTTTAGTATATACACTTACTTTTTTTAACGAAAATATTTTTAAATAAATACATTTTTTGAATGCATCAAAATGTTTATCCAAATTATGTGAAATGATGAGCAGTTAAATGAATTTCTTTATCGATCTCTCATTATAGATACTATTAAGGTAACTGTGTTTTGTAAAATGTTCGCGATACATAAATATTCTGATAATTATAATACTCATCATTGTCACTATTAATTTAAATTTATTAGTTTTACACCTATACAATAGTTTTGTTCGCTAGTAAAATCAAAGTAAGATGCAAAAGATATTAGTCACAGTATCACTGTATTTACGCATATTTATTATTGTATATGGAGCACCTTCTGACAATAAATAAGTAATAAGATATTGATAGAAATATTTTCTATCAATTTAATACATTGCATTGGTATAGATATATTTGCTGATTCTTGCTTGAATAAAATTATTAAAGAATTATAATAATAAATATGTTAATAAACAAACATAAAAGTCAAAAAATAATCTTTTATCTAGATATGTGGACACATAACCTCAACATATGACAGCAACCATAAGTTCTATTTGTTTGAAATTCCTGTGTAAATTACACTCAGATTCATGTTGTCCATTTCTATTTGGAATGGCATATATATAGATTAAACTACTAGTAATCTTGCAGTAAACTTGAAAACAAAAATAAGTAAAATCAGCAAAATGAGCTCACGTTATTAATAAATAAGGAACAAAAGGAATGATTCCTCGTTATGATAAACTTAAACTCGGGCTTTAACTACAAGTGAGATAACTAGGTCGTCATAACACTTAAATATTATTGGATCAAAATAATTATACCAATGAAGACTTAACGAAGAAATAAAGGTACTAATTCTTTAGAAGCACTTTGTATTGATGATCGATGATACACCATTAACTTGGCATGCTGCGGACCCGCGATCTCTGGAGGGCCTGATGAACGACGAGATTCCGATTTTTCAGAATTGGTTCAATGCTAATGGAATTACCCTAAATTTGAGTAAAACACAACTTTTAATTCACAAACACAATTGTGTAAGTGTGAATATTGAGATTGGTGGCATCACTTTAGAGCCTGTGAACTCCGTGAAGTTCCTTGGTCTGATTGTGGAGCCAGGCCCTTGTTGGACCGGGCATGTTCGTCGCATTTCGTGTAAGCTCTCATCTGCTTGTTATGCGATTGGAGTGGTGCGTCGTAGCCTGGGAGAGTCCACGGCTAGGACTGTATATTTTTCATTGTTTGAGTCTCGTCTACGGTATTGTATAGCATTTTGGGGATTCACGACCGCTGGGAATCTTCTTTCGATTTTTAGGTTGCAGAAGCGGGCGGTGCGGCTCTTGTGCGGGGCGGCAGCGGATGCCCACTGTCGGCCGTTGTATGCGGATAGTGGAATCATGACGGTTTATTCATTGTTATTGTACGAATCATTGTCTATCATCTTTAAAAAGCAAAGGAATATCCAGCATAGGTCTGATATTCATTCGTATGATACACGCGGCAACCAACTTCTAAATTTACCAAAGCCCGCGACAAGTGCGAGTCGCGATTCAATAGTTTATATGGGCTTGCAGTATTTCAACAGACTGCCACTGAACATTAGGCAGTCTTCAAGCTTAAAACAGTTTCAGAGAAAATTAAAGGTGCTGCTCCTCGGGCAGGTTTTGTACTCGCTGGATGGGTTCCTTGCGGGTTGACGTTGGAATCCCTTGCTTTCATTTTTAAATTGTTTTTATTTTAAATATTGCTTTGATCATGTATTTTTTATTAGGTGACATGTATTTGTTTGTTTTGGCAACCTAATCATTTATTATTATGTGTTTATATTGTAATTGTATGTGTATATTGCTTACTGTCGACGCACTGTATGTGCTTATTGACAATAATTCTATTCTATTCTATTAATAGTATTTCATGCTTATGTGGCAGTTTATACGTTGGAAAAATATGATAATCGGTCGGTGTTTGTATTGTAGAGAATTAGTATTGCCATAGCGCATTGTGCGCCGCCGGCTATGCACTTATTGAATATAAAAATTGGTGGACTTATAGAAATTAAATAATTTAGTACTTGTGTACTAGTGTATTCATCGAAGTCTCCTAGGTTTTTTCTTAGATATAGCAGCACTGTTATTCGCGCACCGTGCTTTGCTTTTAATTACAGTCTTAAACTTAAAATCCTCAAGATATATTCACAATAAAAAAAATGACTAAAGAAATATGAATTAATAGATATTCATAGTATTTATATTATTATTTTATATGTTGTATGAATGTATTTACACATACTTAATACAATTATTTTATATTGTTATGTAGCGACTTTTAAGCAGCATTTGATAAAATTAATCATCATTCCGGCGTAAATTATCAGATTCTTCTTTTTCTTCTTTTCTGTGCGAGCTAATATTTTTATATATTTTTAATAGATAACAATATGTAGAATATAGAGATTATGCTTCCAAATTGTTCGTATCAGGATATGGAGTAGCACAGAGATCCAACTTGGGGCCAATTCCTTTTTTGATTTACATCAATGAGATCACTAATAAGTCATTGCAGCCAAAGTCTTTTGTCGCATTCATAGCACGGTATTTCGAACACACCTTGGCTTTCTAGTTCAATTTTGCCCTTTGTACTAGGCAAAATCTCGCTTATTTTCCTCTCTGTGGTGTAAATGATATCTATGTCGTGTCGGCGTAGTATTCTGCCTATTTTCTCAGGACACATGGAAGCCAGCATTGTTTAATAGACAGATTACACATAAGGGACGTAATGATAATAACTTACGACAGGCCAGTTATACCGACACTCTTGACCGTGTGTACATGCATTATAATAATAAAATGTATATTTTCTTTCGTGATCTGATAATCACATTCATAGATCTGTAACTTTGAAACAAATAAAAATTGATATACAAGTCTTGCGTTCTTGTTACTTGAAATGAAGTCTACCTTCACACTCCTAAAATTTGAACATAATGATACGGGACACCTTGTATATATATATATATATATATATATATATATATATAACAAGTGTTCATTTGAAAAGTCAATCTAGTAGCATGTGATTTACTGAGAACATT
Source organism: Melolontha melolontha (assembly GCA_935421215.2). Classification (NCBI taxonomy): domain Eukaryota; kingdom Metazoa; phylum Arthropoda; class Insecta; order Coleoptera; family Scarabaeidae; genus Melolontha; species Melolontha melolontha. The sequence goes on from OW285240.1 coordinate 63,221,472, forward strand.
TTGAAGTATGTCGTAAATTAAAATTTACTACTTAACCTACGAAGTAATATATTTTGACAGTTTCATACATACAAATAAATAACAAATAATAGGTATTTATTGAAAACTATAACAAATGTTGAAAATGTTGTCCTTCAAGATCAATGCACTTTAAAATCCTCCGTTCAAAGTTTCTGATGATATTCTGCAACATTACTGGATTGTTATTAATTTCCATGCATTTCTGTTCGATTCTCTGTAGCATATCATTCAAATTCAATATAGGTGTTCGAAATATGTTATTTTTTAGATAAGGCCACCAAAAGAAGTCGCAAGGTGTTAAATCGCATGAACTTGCAGGCCAGGCAATTTCAATATTTCGACTAATTATACGCTCATCAAAAAATTTTCTTAAATAATCCAAAGATTCTGCAGTACAGTGACAAGGTGCTCAGTCTTGTTGAAAATATGCATTTTGAAGTTCATCATCATGCAACTAATTGACAAATGGTTGTAAAATTTCCGAACGGTACCTTTGAGCAGTTAACGTTCACTGAAAAAATATTGGTCCAATGATTCGCCTTTGGCTTATCGCTGCCCAAACACCAATTTTCTCTGGATGTAGCGATTATTCATTAATTACATGTGGATTTTCACTACTCCAAATTCTTGTATTTTGTGAATTTAGGTATCCCGTTTTATAAAACCATGCTTCATCAGTTAAGATGACTCTTTGCGAAAGTTCTCCATTATTGTTCATATTTACAAACCAATTACAAAACTGTAGTCTACGTGAGTAATCAATTTCTAACAATTCTTGTACTGCTGTGACACGGTATGGATAAAGTTGCATATCTTTTTTTAATAACTTGTGAGTTGTACAAACAGAAAGGTTTATTTGTTGACTCAAATGTCGAACAGATGTTTGTCGTTCATTTTCCATTATTTCTTCATCACGATTGACAACTTGAGGTGTACGTTTCTTAACTGCTCCGCTGCCTGATTTTCTTAAGAGACTACCAGTTTCAGAAACAAATGTTTTAAAGTTCTATCCAAAGTATTCCTAAATTATATATAATCTATTACAAAATGTGGAAACTCAACTTGAAATTCTACCATGCAATCTTGAACTGAATAAACCCATAAACCATCAATATTATTACCACTTCGAAAATAAGCGTGGACTAAAAAAAATGTATGTTCTAAAGCGAAAGCCAGATTAAAACTGAGAAGCAATTTATTTAAACCAGAATCGACGCACGATTATTTGATGCACTAACTGATATTTGTGATTGACATTATCAAATGTCATTTGGATTTACGTTTACGGAACAACAAACACATACTAATATATTTGCGCCTTATTCTATCAAAATTTCAAAGCAACCTAGATTGTCTTTTCAAATGAACACATTATATATATATATATGGTAAATTCAATTTGTTTGCGATTTAAGGTCTGGTTTTACTTCAAAATACATATATTTTATATTCCTTGAAGAAGGCATCATTTGCCGAAACATGTAGAATTGTTTTAAATTAATATATTTTGAAGTAAAACCAGACCTTAAATCGCCAACAAATTGAATTCACCATAACATACAAAGGTCACGAAATAATTATCTTTATACCGGGTGCGGCAATAGTGTGTCGGCGGAGGTTAGCATGAAAACTAATAAAGTTGTAACAATGAAATTTTACGTACACATGTAGTATGCTACAGTGCATTTTCTAATGTTATTTGTATATTTACAGGGTGTTCCAAATTTCCGCAACCACTTTCAATTTTTTTTTTTTTAATAGATTGCTATACTTTCTTGTTATTATGATGATAGCCACCCAAATTATCTTTGCAATGATATATGACAATGTGCACTTACAACTGTTAGTTTTGGTTTTATTGCAAATTTTGTTAAAATCTTGACAGTTGCAGCGTCTAACATTTTAAGTCTTAGCCTGAAAATGGGTGCAGTGCCTCAAGTAACTTTTTGTTACCAATTTATGGACTAACACGTTATATGTTTTGAGGGTGAACAACGTGACAACATATACAGAGTGTTAAATATGTCGTGCCAAAGTTATCGAAGTTTAAAGGCTGTTTTCTCTTTTTTTTTAAATTGAACCTATAATTTTTTTATTAGTCAGCAAATTCCTTGTAAAATTGCCGTTAAAATGGTACCAATAACATAGTACTTATTTCTAGTATTTTCGAAGTTATAACCCTTTAATGGGATATACCTATGTTTATAATATTCAATATGCGGTGCATCTAATAGTTGGTTGGCCATAAAATGATATCAAACAAAGTAACTTTTACAAACACCTATTTCTTAATTCTTTATTATTAGTTTTAGAATTACATTTTGTAATTTTTCAATAATAAAACAAAATTAATTTGAAATGTGTTCAAAATATATTTCCATTCTGCTCTACACATGCTCTTAATCGCCTCTGCATCGATAGACTTACATTTTGAGCCATGTTGTTTTCACTTACTTGAAGAAAAGCGTTTCTGATTCGTTGCTGCATGTTCTCTGCCGTTGTAGGAGGTGTTTCGTAAACTATATTTTTTACAGTAGGCCACAGAAAAATATCACAAGGGGTTAGATCTGGTGACCGCGGTGGCCAGCTTATAAAGCTTCCTATCCCAATCCACCTATTGGTGAATACCCTATCTAAATGTGTTCTTGCAGCAGCACCGTAATGTGCAGGTGCACCATCATGTTGGTACCACAATCTCCTTATGACGTTATCTGGTAGGTCTTCTAACAGCAATGGTAAATTATTTTGTAGGAAATTTGTGTAGATTTCACAATTTAAAGTATTATTAAAAAAGAATGGACCTACAATAGTGTTTCCTATGATGCCTCCCCAGGTGTTAACACTCCATTTTTGTTGGTATAAAATGGGTTGCACAAAATGAGGGTTTCTAGTGTCATAATAATGAGAATTTTTTCTGTTTGTTATTCCACAATTAGCAAATGTTGCTTCATCTGTGAAAAGCACATGATCTAGAAAAGTTAGATCTTGTCGTAATTGGAAAAGTAGCCATTCACAGTAAACAAGTCTCCTTTCAAAATCCGTTTGTAATAAGCCTTGATGATTTTGAATTTTGTAAGGGTGAAATTTATGTTTTTTTAAAATCCTTCTTACAGAAGTGACTTCTATCCCGTGTTCTTTCGAAATTATCCTTGTAGATACGCGCGGATTTTCCACAACGGACTGCACGACTGTCACTTCATTATCTTCTGTAACCATAGACTTAGTTCTTTCATGTTTGACATAATTCACTGAACCCGTCCGAAGAAACCTTGTCAAAAAATTTTCAAACGTCTTAATATCTGGTGCTCTTCGGTGAGAATACTCCATAGCATATGTTCTTGATGCCTAAAGTGGATTTCTATTGCTAGCGCCAAGAACAAATACCATGTCTATTAGCTCCTCCTTCGAAAAATTCATTCTAAAGAAACACAACTATAAACTATTACGGCATGGAAATAAAAAATAATGACAACAAAACGATATAACTGACAACAACATAACAACTAATAACGAACAAACGGAAATTGATAATTAACTAGCCGAACTTAAATTATAACAATTAAACGCGATTACAGTAAAGAGAAACTATTGAAAAACACTTTATATGGAAATTTTAAGTAGATATTTGACGTTTGGTTACACAGCAATTTTTGCTTAATATCATTTCATGGCCAACCACCCAACTATTAGATGCAGCACCGCATATTGAATATTATAAACATAGGTATATCCCATTAAAGGGTTATAACTTCGAAAATACTAGAAATAAGTACTGTGTTATTGGTACCATTTTAACGGCAATTTTACAAGGAATTTGCTGACTAATAAAAAAATTATAGGTTCAATTAAAAAAAAAGAGAAAATAGCCTTTAAACTTCGATAACTTTGGCACGACATATTTAACACTCTGTATATGTTGTCACGTTGTTCACCCTCAAAACATATAACGTGTTAGTTCATAAATTGGTAACAAAAAAGGTACGTGAGGCACTGCACCCATTTTCAGGCTAAGACTTAAAATGTTAGACGCTGCAACTGTCAAGATTTTAACAAAATTTGCAATAAAACCAAAACTAACAGTTGTCAGTGCACATTGTCATATATCATTGCAAAGATAATTTGGGTGGCTATCATCATAATAACAAGAAAGTATAGCAATCTATTTAAAAAAAAATTGAAAGTGGTTGCGGAAATTTGGAACACCCTGTAAATATATAAGTAAAATTAGAAAATGCACTGTAGCATACTACATGTGTACGTAAAATTTCATTGTTACAACTTTATTAGTTTTCATGCTAAGCTCCGCCGACACTATTGCCGCACCCGGTATATATATATAAAGATAATTTCTTAGCCGATTATTAAAAAACAGCTAAGAAATTATCTAAACACTCATATAGCTATGGAGTAATAATTAGCATTTTCAAACATTGAAATCTGACATCTGCTCTCAAAATAGCGACATCTGCTTTCAATAACTGACATCTAATTTCAAAATAGGCATCTGCTTTCAAACCTGACATTTGCTTTCATAACTGACACCTGCTTTCAAAACAGAAGTCTGCTTTCAATTACTGACATTTGCTTTCACTAACTGACATCTGCTATCAAAACTGACATCAGCTTTCAAAGCTGACTTCTGCTTTCAACTTGACATCTACATTCAATAACTGACATCTGTTTCATTAACACTGTTACTTTATAATGCATTTCTAAATAGCTTGAACCTAGGTCTATTGTGGGTGAGTGGTAAAACCGACAGTCCGGCAAACTGTAGACTTGGGTTCGAGTCCAAACATAGACAATATTCTTCAATTAAAAAATTTCGTATGATTTGCTTTGTAATTTATATTTTTGTGACGTTGGTATGATAAGGCAAACTTAATAAGACGGCGATTAAAGGTCTGGTTCATTACTTCAAAGTATATATATTTAAAACAACCCTACATGTTTCGGCAATGATGCCTTTGTCAAGGGAAAAAAAAAATATAAAATATATTTTTTATTCCCTTGACAAAGGCATCATTGCCGAAACATGTAGGGTTGTTTTAAATATATATACTTTGAAGTAATGAACCAGACCTTTAATCGCCGACTTATTAAGTTTACCTTATATATATATATATATATATATATATATATATATATATATATATATATATAATATATAGTTTGTTTCACTTTTCATGGGGGCACCGAAATAACTTTTTTATTTTGAATGCAATCAATATAAAATTTTTATCAGTTGTATAGGCCATGACAATACACATTTTCGTATGAATAGAGTTTTTGTAAAGTAAATATCTAGCCAACTATAATTAAAATAAAAAGTAGTGTTTCTAGTAATATCATACTAGCGATTAAGATAAAGCAAAAAAGTATTAGGAAAAGTTTTTGCAAATGACTCAAGAACCCCTAATACAAAATTTAAAAATTTTTCATTTTTAATTTCTTCTACATTTTTTTTGCTATCTGTAGATAATAGTTTGTTATTGCAATAATAAGAGTGCCATGAAACAAAAAAATAAAAAATATAAAATATATTTTTTATTCCCTTGACAAAGGCATCATTGCCGAAACATGTAGGGTTGTTTTAAATATATTACTTTGAAGTAATGATCCAGACCTTTAATCGCCGACTTATTAAGTTTACCTTATATATATGTATATATAATATATAGTGTGTTTCACTTTTCATGGGGACACCGAAATAACTTTTTTATTTTGAATGCAATCAATATAAAATTTTTATCAGTTGTATAGGCCATGACAATGCACCTTTTCGTATGAATAGAGATTTTGTAAAGTAAATATCTAGCCAACTATAATTAAAATAAAAGGTAGTGTTTCTAGTAATATCATACTAGCGATTAAGATAAAGCAAAAAAGTATTAGGAAAAGTGTTTGCAAATGACTCAAGAACCCCTAATACAAAATTTATAAAATTTTCATTTTTAATTTCTTTTACATTTTTTTTGCTATCTGTAGATAATAGTTTGTTATTGCAATAATAAGAGTGCCATGAAACAAAAAAATAATTTGTTAGTTCAAACGTCAATTCACAACAGTTTATTTCAGTTGTAACTATCGATAGACATTTAACTATTGCTCAAAAAGTAGAAATTATTCGAATTGTTGGTGATAATGTACGTTCTACCCAAGAGGCTGCTAAAGCTGCTTAACGTCAGATATCCTGAACGTCCACTCGTTCGGCATCGAACTGCTGCATACATGAATAACATTTTCAACACTACTGGAAATGTTGCTAAACCACGTCAACGAGAATTGAACAATTGAGGACATCATTTTGATGCAGTAATAGTTGCAGCGTATCATAATAATCCTCACACGAGTTTAAGAGATATAGCTGGTAGAACGTACATTATCACTAGAGACCGGACACATCGTCCGTCGTAATAAAGTCCATTTCAGCCCGATGTGTCCGGTCTCTAATTATCACCAACAATCCGAATAATTTCTATTTGAGCAATACTTAAATGTCTATCGGCCATTGCTCAGCAAAGTTCAATAGTTACAACTGAAGTAAATTGATGTTTGAACTGACAAAATTATTTTCTTGCGTCATGGCACTCTTATTATTGCAATAACAAGCTATTATCTACTGATAGCATAAAAATATTTAAAATTTTTAAGAATTTAAAAATGAAAATTTTTCCGCGAAATTTGGTATTAGGGGTTCTTGAGTGATTTGTAAAAACTTTTCCTAATACTTTTTTGCTCTATCTTAATCGCCAGCGTGACTTTACTTGAAACAGTACTTTTTATTTTAATTATAGTTGGCTAGAAATTGACTTTATAAAAACTCTATTCGCAGAAAAAGGTGCATTACCATGGCCTACACAACTGATAAAAATTTTATATTAATTGCTTTTAAAATAAAAAAGTTATTTAGGTGTCCCAATGAAAAGTTAAACACACTGTATATATATATATATATACGAGGCATAATGAACTTCATGTATATGAGAATTAATAATTATAAAATCTCAGACATATACACAAGTTCATATATATACGACGAACCCTTTATGAAATATATTTATGGGACAATAAAGTTCATTATTATTATTATTATTATTATTATCATTATTTATACTTAACTAAAAAATCCATATATACGAGTGTGCATTGATATATAAGGTTTCCCCCAACGCCATTTTGTGAGTAGCGGGGATAGAAACAAGTTCCAACCCGCAAACAGTATTTCAAGTATCTTATCTTAGCATGAAAAGTTTCATTTTGATGTGTACTGTCCTTGAGTAACAGTGTCATTTATCATGAGTTCGATATCTGAAATACGTACCAAGCAATGATCCATAATAGAATTTTAAACGTTGGAAAGATGCGCGTTCATCGATATTTACTGGCGTTTGAAAAATGTTTATGGCAACGATTGTATGGATGTGAAGAACGTTCGCCAGTAGGTTAGACGTGTAAAGCCCTGTCATAGAGGCGAAATAAACGCGTTTGACGAAAAGCGATCAGGTCGACCAGTATCAGTGACACACGAGAACAATTAAAGACGAGCGAGTGCACTGATTCAAGGAAATCACTGGATTACGCAAAAACAAATTGGTCGCCAGTTGTCTATTAGTCAAGAAAAAGGTGAGTATATTGTTCAGACGTTGAAGCGCAGAAACATTGCGTCAGATGGGTCCAGCGTTAATTAACGGATGCTACGAAAGAACAAAGAAAAGACATTTGTCAAGAATTTTTTAGTAGTACCGACCTGAAGGAAATGATTCTCTTGTGAGCATCACCATTGGGTTCATCATTTTCGCTTCGAAAACAAGTGGCTGTTAATGGAATATCGTCGAAAATTCAAAAGAGTTCCATCAGCGCAGGAAGTCAATATTATTTTTTGAGATGCAAAGAAAGTCATTCGTTCCGAATATCTGTCGAAGAGATAAACAATTAATTCAATAAGATAAAACCAAAATTTACGATCACTAAAGAATCGTATGAAGGCAATGACGAGCCTGAAATTCATGGTTGTGTTGCAAACTCCATACAGTACTGAATTTACACCTTCAGATTTCTGGTTGTTCTCAAAGTTGAAGTAAATATCGAAAGATCAACATTTTTCATAGGACACTGAAGTTTGGGCTACCGTGCGCAATCGGATCAACAGTAAACAAGAAACTATTTTCATGGACGGAATGAAGAAATGGATTCAGCGTTTGGGGAAATGTGTTGCACCAAATGGTGATTATGGGGAAAAATAATTATGTACATCGGTGGTATAATAAATTGACTTTATTTTGAGACTGGCATCATTATTTTGTCTTTTCTTATTCTTATTTTAAAGAGTTGTAAACGTTATATATCGATCCGCCCTCGTATACGCAAAGACCAATTATTGAAGGTACATGAAATATATGAATAGAAAAATAAAATTTTATTTGGAAAAGTCACAGAATAGTCTCATTCAAAGTCTTTCAGAAGGATTAAAATTAGTGGATAAATATTGCAATTATTGGGTGTTAGAATTTATTGGTGTTATCGTAGCCAAACATACAAATTAACTCGGATGTGACACCGTAAAATTACATCCTTTCGATTCCACACAGGGGTCACATGCAAATATTATGCAATTAGTCAGTTCAATTACCAAACAAATCGTGGTCGACACAGAATTTCATACATATGGAATGCGTTCGCATAAAATACACAAACCAAGTTGTGTGAAATATTATTCACCAGTAGACATATATACATTAAAATACCTTCTCGGATTGTTGGAGTTTTGTTGTACTTATTTAGATATGGTGTGATATAGCCGTAGGAGACAGTATATCAAATATTATACGCAACAAAACAAAGTAATTTGAAGAAACATACCTGAGCATATTTTGCATAAACAAGAACTTTTCTTAATAATATAAAAATATTTTAATAAAAAGTATTGAAGCTTAAATTAGAAATTATTTGTAGTTGATTGCAAACGACTTATAAGGATACAAGAATATTTAAATATCGTTAGATGTAAGAGAAAATTATTAAATAAATTCAAAGGAGCAAAACCTTATTTAATCCAATGTAAGTAGTAGGAAAGATGCAAATATTAATGTACTTCAGGTATAAGTTTTTTAACTTGGTTACCTACGCACATTATAATATTGTACTCTGCTTATTAATTCACTCGTACCGATAATTCTCCAATTGTAGATGGAACAGTGACAATTATTATTAGAAGTTACGGCAATTATCACCGATTTCAGAATAGAGATGTCTTATTTTATTGTTTATTCAGTAATTTCGAATATTATTTCAAATACAATATAGTGTCATCAAAGTTTACAAAATCACTATGTGCAAGACAGTATCTGATTAAAAATGTCTGTAGATGTATAGATACAAATTATCTTCTTTAACTATCAGTTACATTTGGCTACTGACCAGGCTCAGCTACATATTGTATTACTCATTGGTTCACAGGACTCCTACAGGGGATGCATGTTTAGTTTCGACAGAAGAAGTGTTAGAATAGATATTTATTTAGTTTATGTATTCTTGCTAATATAAAAAAAGACAATTTGAGAATAGCTTTTTACAACACTGATTACCAATTGGTACTTTACAAGCCTCACATTGTATAGCTGTCTTGCTATCCTTGCTGACAGGCACATGGCGCATATCTTACGTTTGCAAACATATTATTTGACTTCTTTTTCAATACTAATCTTTAAATTTAGGATGTCTGCTACCAACATTCGGATTTTCAAGGGCACTTTGGAGTTGATCAATTAACTGCATACCAAGATTTTTAATGAAGTTAAAAAAAGAGTTTATTAAGAACGTTTCTGTAGAAAAGAAAAACGTATATTGTTTGAAAATATGTGGAAGGGTGAAGCCCTGTATATAATTAAATTAGGTATCTAATAATTTAAATAAATATATAAATGTTAAGCATCTACACTCTCTACATATAAATTCCAAAACGCAAATAGAACTAAACTAAAACTTTGGTAAGATCCTGTATATAACCAGGCTGTGCATTAGGCTGGGTCAAAAAAAAATTTTTCTTAATTTCTTGAGAGGCTCAGTGATAAAAAGGTGCTAAATGGTATAGCTAATCTGCATATAAAATTTTATTACATTATTTAAAGTTTTACTGCCTCCGGATAGCGATAGAAATTTCAGAAAAAGTAGATTTTTGACATCACTTTAATAATACTTTTTAAGTTACATATCTATACAAGTTTTATGCAAAATAATTCTAAGTATCGGTATATAGAGGTAATCCCGATATACAGGCTGATTCATTTTCGGCCCTCACCATGCGGATCTCTCTTATTATTGGAGATAGAGTATAGGTTTAAATTTGGCAAAGTTGTTAAATTTTGTGTTTGTTATAAATCCGTAAAGAAAATAGACCTGTGACAAATGACCTTCGTTATTTAAAAAAAAAACGCGAAAACCCTATTTTCTTCTTTTACCTGTAGCACCGACATTTGGCCTTGTAGAGAAAAAATAAAAACACATCCTTGTGGCCATTTCTAAACCTCTATCCAGTTTATACGACTAAATTTTTATACGACGTTTCGTTTCTTTCTGGCCATCATCAACTATCTAATTTCTTATAGGCGCCATATTGGATTTAGACATCTTCAGAAAGAGTTTTTTTTCTGATTTCAACCATATACCACATGCTGACTAAAGTTTTTGACATTAGGTTTTATTTGAAAGAATATATTATAAGATTAAATTAGGTAGCCATGGAATTTCAATCTGTCAAACATTTCATTTATTGATCATTAATAATACAAAAATGTCATACACTAACGAAGAGAAACGAGATATGATAAGTATTTTTTATTCTTTGAAACGAAATTCAACAGTAGCGAGTACAAGATAACAAAAACATTAATAAAAATACATAGAAAAGTAAACAATAAACAATTACAGTAAATGTTCAATTATCTGGCCATCTTCGGTAATGCACAATTGGGCACGTCTTCTGGCATTTTGTACTGCCCTTTGTATAGTTCTTCTAGGAACTGCATCGAAGGCATTCTGAAGTCTGTCTCGTAATTCTTCAATGTTTTGTGGCGCATCTACTTTATAAATATTATTTTTAACATATCCCCATAAAAAAAAATCTAGCGGACTTAAATCAGGTGATCTCGCAGGCCATTCAACAACTCCCCTATTTCCAATCCAACGGTTTGCAAACTCTTGATTTAAGAAATTTCTAACAACAGGTGCATTGTGTGCTGGTGCGCCATCTTGTTGCCACCATAAATATTGTAATTGATTGATTGATGGGATATTGTCGTCAAGATCGTCAGATACGTATGTACGTAAAATGTTTAAATATCTTTCTCCATTTAAATGTTCTTCATACATAACTGGTCCTAAGAGACGATTTGCCAAAATACCCATCCAAACGTTTATTCCAAAACGATGTTGTGGTCTTCTAGCCCTGTTTTGTCGGGGATTTTGTACTGCCCAATAGTGCTCCGTATTTCTGTTGAACATTCCAGAATTTGGAAATTTTGTTTCATCTGACCAGATGATTTTGCTTAAAAAATTTTCGTCATTTTCTATCCTTCCCATTACCCAATTACAATATTCTAGCCTTCTCAAATTATCTCCAGGCAGTAAAGAGTGACTAACATGGATCCTGTATGGTTTAAACCTACTTTTATGTAAAGTTCTCCAAACTCTGGACTGGCACAAATTTAATTCTGACGCTACTTCGCGTGTATAAATTGATGGATTATGATTTATCTATAAAAATACAAGATTAACATGAAATTTGAAAACACGCTTTTAATTTACCATTTGTAAAATATCTTGTCAATTTTCATTTAAATTCCTGTTGTCTTGACCATTACGCGGCTTAGTAAACGATCCATTCTCGACCAAATTTCTGTCGAGATCTAGAAAAATGGTACGATGAGGCTGTTGTCGTTCTGTTTATAATTGTAGATATCTTGTACTCGCTACACCACTGGATAGAGGTTTAGAAATGGCCACAAGGATGTGTTTTTATTTTTTCTCTACAAGGCCAAATGTCGGTGCTACAGGTAAAAGAAGAAAATGGGGTTTTCGCGTTTATTTTTAAATAACGAAGGTCATTTGTCACAGGTCTATTTTATTTACGGATTTATAACAAACACAAAATTTAACAACTTTGCCAAATTTAAACCTATAATTAAACCTCCAATAATAAGAGAGATCCGCATGGTGAGGGCCGAAAATGAATCAGCCTGTATATCGGGATTACCTCTATATACCAATACTTAGAATTATTTTGCATAAAACTTGTATAGATATGTAACTTAAAAAGTATTATTAAAGTGATGTCAAAAATCTACTTTTTCTGAAATATCTATCGCTATCCGGAGGCAGTAAAACTTTAAATAATGTAATAAAATTTTCTATGCAGATTAGCTATACCATTTAGCACCTTTTTATCACTGAGCCTCTCAAGAAATGAAGAAAATTTTTTTTTTGACCCAGCCTACTGTGCATATCATGTGAACAAAAAAAGAAAAGCGGTATAGGTTGCCGTGGGATCTCAGTTACGCATTCACAATCTAAATTAAGCCTTATACACGAAAACTTAGTACTACATATTCTATGATGCTAATTATAGATAAAAAAAATAAATGTACATCCATAGGCATGGAACGTGTATTCATTTGAAAAGTCAATCTAGGTTACTTTGAAATTTTAATAGAATAAGAAGCATATATATTAGTATGTGTTTGTTGTTCCGTAAACGTAAATCTAAATGACATTTGATAATGTCAATCACAAATATCAGTTAGTGCATAAAATAATCGTGCGTCGATTCTGGTTTAAATAAATTGCTTCTCAGTTTTAAAATGGCTTTCACTTTAGAACATAAAATTTTTTTAGTCCAGGCTTATTTTCGAAGTGGTAATAAAATTGATGGTTTATGGGTTTATTCAGTTCAATATTGCATGGTAGAATTTCAAGTTGAGTTTCCACATTTTGTAATAGATTATATACAATTTAAGAATACTTTGGATAGAACTTTAAAACTTTTTTCTGAAACTGGTAGTCTCTTAAGAAAATCAGGCAGCGGAGCAGTTACGAAACGTACACCTCAAGTTGTCAATCGTGTTGAAGAAATAATGGAAAATGAACGACAAACATCTGTTCGACATTTGACAACAAATAAACCTTTCTGTTGGTACAACTCACAAGTTATTAAAAAAAGATATGCAACTTTATCCATACCGTGTCACGGCAGTTCAAGAATTGTTAGAAATGATTACTCACGTAGACTACAGTTTTGTAATTGGTTTGTAAATATGAACAATAATGGAGAACTTTCGCAAAGAGTCATCTTTACTGATGAAGCATGGTTTTATAAAACGGGATACCTATTATATTCACAAAATAAAAGAATTTGGAGTAGTGAAAATCCACATGTAATTAATGAATAATCGCTACATCCAGAGAAAATTGGTGTTTGGGCAACGATAAGCCAAAGGCGAATCATTGGACCAATATTTTTTCAGGGAACGTTAACTGCTCAAAGGTACCGTACGGAAATTTTACAACCATTTGTCAATCAGTTGCATGATGATGAACTTCAAAATGCATATTTCCAACAAGACGGAGCACCTTGTCACTGTATTGCAGAATCTTTGGATTATTTAAGAGAATTTTTTGATGAGCGTATAATTAGTCGAAATACTGAAATTGCTTGGCCTGCACGTTCATGCGATTTAACACCTTGCGACTTCTTTACGTGGCCTTATCTAAAAAATAAAAATGCATGGAAATTAATAACAATCCAGTAATGTTGCAGAATATCATCAGAAATTTTGAACGGAGGATTTTAAAGTGCATTGATCTTGAACAACATTTTCAACATTTGTTATAGTTTTCAATAAATATCTATTATTTGTTATTTACTTATATGTATGAAACTGTCAAAATATACGACTTCGTAGGTTAAGCAGTAAATTTTAATTTACGACTTCAGATGTTCTCAGTAAATCACATGCTACTAGATTGACTTTTCAAATGAACACTTGTTACGTTATTCTTCATTAAAATGAGTCGACAAATTTTTAATATAATCTACATTTATCAACGCAAATATTAAGTACACGAAAGTAATGGACAAATCAGTATTAACAATAACAAACTTTTAAGTGGTCGAAGAAATCAATAAATGTCTAAGACAATAAAAAGAATAAATTAATGTGAACTATATTCATCTATGATACGAACAAAGAAATTAATCAAGACATAAAGGGTTAAATTTATGATTCTTTATTTTTCGATATATGACGATATAGATGGTATTATTTGTAGCACAAATGCAAGTTCTCGAGAAATATTTAATCAGTTGAAACGGCGTAATTAGTACAGCATTACCTTGCGAGTTGTGGATATAGTTCGAAGATAACCCACAACATTGGAGCCGTTTCCGCTTCACATGTGGCCCTCGATGAAACTTCCGGTTAACATGGTTTAGTTCATTACAACAGCAGATTCTCCGGTCTCGACGATTCTAAACTTGAAACGGCAAATCTCATCATCAATTAGCTATAGAAGCCGGTAGCAGGAACTCGAATCAAGAACCATACAGGTGGTATTTTATGCATTCAAAACAGCGAATCACGTAGATTGGGAAACAAAAATGTCACAAAGAAAATTAGCGCAAAAACACTAGCCTACAGATATTTGAGGGCACAATCAACCTGCGGCATAGACAATAACGTCAATCCAATTATACAAATTGGGGTCAACAAACACTGTATGTGGCCAAATAAACTTTAAAATATATCAACGGTCAATTTCTTTCTTGTAAATAATAAATACATGCTTTAAGAACAACGTCGTTGTGTTTCATTTATTTAGAAAGTTGTAATATATTTAATTCAGCATTGTTATATACGTCCTAGACCTTTGATGATACTTCACAATCACACTAATTATTTATTTCAAATAATTCATTTTTAATAACACCAGCGTGTTAGTAATAATATAAATGCAATTTAAAAACTCGCATCCTTGAATCCAATTCTTATGAGTGTAGAAGGATTGCATAGTTGCAGAACTCAAGTGGTCGTTGAGTTACTCTTTTATTTCATTAGGAGCAAATACAATTTTAACCATAGTTGTCAACACCAACTTCATATGTTGTTATGCTTTAAAAATTATCCTTATACCGTTTGGGCATTTTTAATAATTTATTTAAATTAATTGCTAATTCTAAGTCATTATAGGCTATTTCAAAATTCAATATTATTGTTTATTATAGTTTATTTACTTTAATTGCTAATTATCGGACATCATAGGCTTTTTCAAACTCTAATATCTTCATATAACGTTTGTATGTTAAAATATCTTAGATGTCACTATAACTATTTTTAATCCGAAGCATTGGATCTACTCATGCGCAAGTTTGACATCTTGAAATATTACGTGTAAACATAAACATAATGTAAACATATTAGGATGGTTTAACTTGTCGAATAACCATTTTTCACTTAATTTAAGTCTTTACATTTTTACATCTCGACATCTAGGCGAGACTCTCTTAAACTATTTGCTAGAGATCGCTGTAACGTTTGGTATAATTTTAATCATTTAAAACCCCTTAATTAATCCGAATTAATTAATTAATTTTTGATTGTGGCTTCCTCATTTCCTTTTTAATCATGTCATGATATCCAAGTAATTATCAATCTTTTATTTCAATATCCCGTATGGGGGGGGGGGTATTGCCTTTTTTGTTAATAAGTCGACGAGTGTAAAACTAGAAAGTCAATTTGAGTTGATAAAGTATTAGCTGTTCTGCATTGAAGGCAGGAATTGACAAATTGGCTTGTTTCATATAAATTCACTAGTGTAGTGATATTTAGTCGAGGATATTGTTTCCCGGATTTGAAAGTTTCACGTCCACGTGTTTGCTTCAGGTAAATTCTGACATAAGGGGACGGCTGTAATTATATCACGGCATCGTTCTCCATTTCGTTATATTACTCTGGAATCTTCTACTTATTCTTTTTCTTTTTCTCATTTATTTAGGGCTGTTAGTATCTGCTAATAACGGCAATATAGGCGGAATTGCTTTAGACTGGTTATGCTGTGAATTCCGTAGGTTAAATCTACCAAATAGACGAGAAGTTGATTTATCCGCAGTCATCTGATCACCCGGACACAGGAAATCAGCGTAATCGGATCTAAGGATCATCTTTCACTCCAGGTAGTGTGTAGAAAGTAAAATTTTTGTGACAGAGTCCCGGAAAACAAAATAAATAGTGATTTTGGAGGAACGCATGGCATTCTAAAACATGGTGTTCTAATCACCATATTTTTAATTTTTTGTTGTTCTCTTGCCTCATTGTAAAATTTAACTAAGTTCATTTTCATATATTAATCGCATAATCAGTTTTCTAGTTCAAATTTTAGTAGTATTTTTTTAATAGTATCAATCTCGCATACCAGATTGTTTAAAGTAAAGAAATTTGAGTAAATTAAATTAAATTTTTTTTTAATCAGTAACGGATTCCGATGTAATTTTAATATCTAAATTTTGTTTAAATAAATATCTTTCCCATTTATTTGGTAATCATTCACAACTATAGAATAATATTCTAGTTAATTTTTTTTATATATCTTAAATACATTTTTGCATATACAGGCTGAACCTGTTTTTGATTACTATCTGATTGGAGTATCCAACTATGAGAATACATTGTCAGTTAATTATTTATTGAATTATTAATTTCTATTTGTGTGTACCACCTAAGTACGTATTACATATACTGTGTGTATCGAACCTGTGTAAGGTTCAGTAAAGCTTTAATGAATTACCGATGCAATACAATATAGTTTATGTACGATATTAATATTGATCAATGATATTCCAACTGTTTAATAGTATTTTGTTGCTCCATACATATACTCCTCTGTTACAATATATTCTTTTTCTTTGTTTTTCTTAATTAATAAATATAGTTGTTATTGTTATGAACTCTAGGTTTTTTATTTGATTGTCAACTTATTTGGTATTACTAATTTATCCACTTACTACGGCAGAGTCTGTGTTCTCTGTTGGCTTAAGGTAAACACGGTGGCGCCCTTTTTTATGTAAGAACCTCCCCTCAACTCGCCTCTATAACTGAGTTAGCCCTTTGGCCAAAAGATCTCCGGGGCAGCCATAAAGTTGAAGGTAAGTTGGGTAAATTTAGGATAATATTTGTCGGCCAAGTCTAGTGCTCGTGGGGGCATATAGCAATGTTCGCCAACTGCTTTCGAGAATTGTGAAACTTCTCGATATAATAATTGAAAATATTAAGTATTTCGAAGCAGAACAATCAGAATTAAATTGGTCAAATAAATTTCGAACGTCTAATGCTTATAAGATTTCTAAAATTGTATTTTTTAATGTAATTGAAATTCTAAAGTAATAAATATAACTTAATTATGGCAATATCTTTTGAACAACTCCTGTATGTATCCCTGCAACAATTTCATTGTTGACTCGTAGTTCATTTAGTTGTTTACTCGAAATCGACTGAAAGGGCAGAGTGATTCTAGAACATGACGTTATCGCAATCCGAACATCGCCGAATGAAGAGAAAACGACGTGTTCTCGAGAAAGTTAGTGCCCTTATTTGATATGAGATTTATCTTCCTACAAGTCAAACGCGTTCTTCTCATTTTTTTTTGTAATACGAGTTGAGATATTGAACTCTATTTGTTTCTGTGCATTGGAATAATATAATGAATAAAGATACGGAATTTTCGCAAATAGAAAACAAATTTCGCAAAAAAAATTGAAATTTCTAAATTTCTTTAAAATTCGCATATACCTCATATATGAAATAAAACAACTTTTTTGTACGCTCAAAATTAATATTTAATGTTAATTAAAAGCTGACATTGTTGTAATTGTAACATTCGACTCTTTTAGAGTCGCAACGATGACATTATATTTACTAAAGAAGCATTCTGTGTCTACGCTGTTAGTTAAACTGGACGCTGCTTCAGTAAAGGTTGAAAAACAGCAGTTAATAGCCCAATATGTCTACTTGCAGCCACAGATGGGCAAAAATAACTGACTATAAAAGTAGACTTCATTTGTTGTATTTAATTTCACGTGCAGAGAAAGTTTATTGAAACTTTTTTCAGATGCGGTTTTTAGTATCGTGTTTAGATCCAAATAAATTTTTCTTCAATTATTTAGAAGCCGATGCTATATTTTCACACCAAAGCACCCCTGACTTTGTCGTTCGCGAGTTGCTTTCAAGTTTTCTAATTTGTTCTACAAAATGGTTAGCAAATGAGTAACTTGAACCTTCTAATTCGTCAATTACTTTCATTATTATCGGGCACAACTCAGTTATGAAGCTTATTTGAATCTTAAATTTATGTTTGAAAGATTCTTTGGTATAATTTTCTTATAAAAAGCAAATTCTGGAATTTTCTTTTTCCCATTCATTGAAAAAATTATGAATGTGATCCAAATATCATTCAGATGCAAAACCGCCATAAGCCAAGAGTTCCATATTGTGATAAAAGATGCTGGATAAAGTTTTGCTGACAAAAACGAAACTTTTCCTCTCAAATAGCTTAAGTATGAACTTTTTTGCATTGTTCTTGAAAGAAGGAAAGCTAACTTGACTTTCGCTATAATCATATTAAGATCCCTAGATTCGTTAACAAAAACATCGTCAACAATATTTACTTTGTGAGCCCAACACTGGTGGTGAAATATATATTCTCCTATAAGAATTTTCAAAAGATTGGAACAAGCAGACATGCAACGAACTGAATCTGAAGCCAGGCCTTTTACTTAGGTGTAATCCATTTCATAATCTTTCAATGTATTGATAATTGCTTGGAAGCATATTGATGCATTAGCAGTATCAAGAAAGTTAACACTTGATAAAAAACATTACTGAGTCAGCTTGGAGTCTATTGTCTTCAAAAGCACAGCAAAAACACACCGTCCTTGCTTATCTGAGGATTCGCCTGCTACGATCAGAATGGGCTTCTTTTAACTGTTCCTTTACATAATCTTTTGAAATTGCCCACACAGAGGCACAAACTTTTTTCTTAAAGTGTCAGCATCTGGAAGCCCACCATTTTGCAAAATATTCACGCACAGCTGAATGATCCAATTTAAGAAACGGGATGTTTGCTTTGAGAAACATGCTTACAATATCTTCCACAAAAATATTGTTTTCCATTTTTGCTCGTTCTTGTTTCTCAAACCGACCGAAAATGGTGGACTGCCGTTTGGGTCCTGAGCTACCAGCCGTAAAAGATTTATTTTTGAAGTGAGTTGATGATAACATGTGCTTGCTCAGTGTATTTTTCTTGTCACCCTTCAAACAAATGTTATATTTGCACATCACAATATATCTATCTGATAGATACAGGTCAGCTGCTTCGAATTCTTTTACGCTTTCTACTTGAACGAAAAAATGTTTGTAATAGAACAGGTGCGTACACAAAGCTACAAACGAACACTGCTTCCTCTCACTCACTCAACTGAGTGAACTCCACAGGATTTTTAAACTGTTTCCATAGATTTATAGTCACTTAAACCGGGAAAAATATCGAAAAATTTCATCTTATCAGGTTTTCTTGCAAAATTCATGTTTGTAACTTCATTTAGAGTGAAACGTCCGATTAATCGAACATCTGGTACCCTATTCTTGATTCTAAAAATTCTATGCAAATGTGATTTCTTACTTTCATTTAATATGTAATAAATACAAAGATAAAATGGGCCAAGTTGAAAGAAGGAGTTTTTACTGGCCTCAACATACGAAAACTGCTATCCAATTTATTCTTCTCAAAAACAACGGAAGAAATACTCTTTCAAAGAGGTAGTGCGTAATTTTTTGGATAATACTAAAGACCTTCACTACAAAACCATTGCAGAACGCATATTGGTTGGATACAAGAGAAGCCCAAAAGTTCATTTCTTCCCCCACCATGTCGACTATTTTTCTGAAAACTTGGGAGCCTTCAATGAAATGCATGGTGAAAGATTTCACCATGATGTCCGTGATGTCGAGAGACGCTACCAAAGAAGTTGCGGCGTCAATATGCTTTAGACCCTCAAGTGGTAAACAGAAAATGGTAAGCGGAAGCAAGTTTGAGAAAGTATCAAAGAGAAGAAGAAGAGGTTTTACAGGAAAAAGGAATGAACACGGAATTTTAAGTACATTTCATGAGGAAATTGTTTGTTTAATTATAGAAAATATTGTTTAGTTCATTGTAACAAAATGATTTTTATTTATTTGTGTTACGCTTTTTTTTATACAAACACCATGTATAGCAAAAAAACTATAAGTGATGGAGGGAAATTGATATCGTTTTAGATTTAGCAGACTAGAAAACATAATATTTACCAAAAACATCCCATGCAGCTGAAAAAGTATTTGTTTGCGTATCTGTGTTATTGGTGTAACGAGCCTTTTAAAAACTTGTACGTTAACTTCCTTAGGTATTTCTTTCTTACCAAAAAAACTATATTTAATTGACCTTAAGAGCTTGCGTCCTTTCGTTAATTTTTAATTTATTTCCTCTTCCATTCTTCCATCTTCCGAAATAATTAAACCCAAATATTTAAATTTTTCGGAATGCTCAATTGATAGCCTAATCTCCAATATGTACTATGTGTTGTTCTCCTGTTTTAAGTATCATGGCTTTTTGCTTCTTTTTGGACTTATGTTAATATTTATTTTCAGCAGCGCCTTTTTGTGTATTTCTAGATTTCTGTTTAAAGTTCTTTCGTCTTTAGCTATTAATACCATAACATATGTGAAGCACCATTCTGTTAAGAAGTAAATATGTAAACTATATTTTATTCTTAACAAGAGAAGATACATAGTGTAATATAAAATTGGAGACAAAAATATTGTAGCACTAAACATCTAAAAACATTTTTTACCTTGTCACATTTGGTAGACTATTTTCAGACGAAAACTTTTCGTTAGTAATATGCCTAATTTTATAGGAATGTTAATTGGGTATCAAAATTTTTTTCATACATACATGTTTGCAACATGAAATGTTTCAAATATTGTAATTTGCAGTTTCTCAAAGGCGTATTTTTCTGCTGCAACAAATTCATTAATATTCCGAATGGACAACTGTTGCGGTAAAGTGAGAAAAAAGAAGCATTTAAGTCTGGGCAGTTTAGAGGTTAGGATATTAACTGTAGATTTCATCTTTAATTTTTAATAATAATAATATTTATTGCCGAACAATCAATACAAATTACAGATTAATAATATATAATTTATAATTAATATATACTTAATCATAATTGAATTATTTTAGAAAACCATACATTTAATAACGATTTTCAAATTCTACATTTAGAAAATAAAGGCAATAAGTTAAATTTACTGGAAAGTTTAGAAATTAATACATTAAAACAATCACAAATTTTCCTTAACAATCAATTAGATTTAAATAAATCACCTTTCTTGAATTTATTCATTTAAAAACTGTTTGGACGATAATAGAAATGTACATTTAGTCTATTAAAACAATTTTTTTCTATTCCGGTGTCATTAAGTGCTAATTACCATACCCCGTTGCTTGGTTACATAGTATCGTAATGTATTACTTTACAACACTCTAATTTTTTTTTTCGAAGTTGGTCACAAGTGTAATAAGTAACTAAGTCATAGATCTAAATCGTTTTAAAAGTTAGATATGGTTAGATATGAACGTTTGACAGTGATAAAAATGTAAATAAAAACTATAGAGAGAATAGTAGAGACATTTGCTAAAACTTTATTAGTACTAATTATACATAATAAAAGACGTTCGACAGACTCTTGCTAAAGGAGTCTAAATACTTCTATTGAGATTACTTATCATTGTGAATACCAATTGTTATATACTTTTACTGTAACACTAGCAGATTCGTGGCCATTAATAGAAATTCCAGGCAGATATCTGAGAACACACTATATTTTGTTTGAATCCCTGCTCATTCCCATTAACTAATAAATCACTGTCCATTGAATTAGAAGTTGATGGATTTCCTGCGATTTTAGTAGACGAATAGGTGCAGTGTTAGATAGTATTTCAGCAACGTCTAATTTTTTCTTCATGGAATTATCAATGTAACCTTCAGCTCCAGCGGAAGATTTCCATCGTCTATGGCGCTTATTTGTAATTAAATCTCCTCCACTATAGGAATAGGTAATTTCAAGTAAGTAGCAATACTTCTTGGTACTTTTCCTATTGTATTAATACCTATTGGAATATTTATACACAAGCCATTTCTACATTTCAGGAAAAAACGCCTATGTGTAACATAACTAGGACGAAGGTGATAATATTTTTTCACCAAATCAAACCATAAGTTTTAGTTTTTAACACGTCAACCATTATGACATCATTTTTAAACTGTATATCAACTATAATCATGTTTGTTATTTCTTCACGACGGCAAGCTCCATTAAAGCCCATTATAAGAATGGCCTAACATTATTTTAATATGACTATTATAACAAAATAATGTACAAAATTAGTAAAATACTATTATAATTATGATTTCATTACTTACTATCATTGCTAAATTTCATTTCATTTTTAAATGTGTCGACTGCTTCTTCGGCCTATGCAAAACGTAAAACCCATAACTAATTCTTTACACATGGAAACAGAAAGAAATAACTAGGTGCCAGGTCTGGATTATACAACGAATGACTCCATTATTTCAATGTTTTGGACATTCAAATACTTAATCGTTTAAGCAGTAGTGTGAGCCCAAGCGTTATCGTGATGGTAGATTATTCTTCCTCTTTTCGCGGTCACTTTGGAGACCTTGAGAGAAACGAACTACAGTTTATCATTTTGCGTTAATAGTACGGCCGTCATCTAGCGCTACAATAGAAACATGTTCTTAATCCAAAAAAATAAATGTCACGATCATCTTTTCGTTTCTACAACTTTTATTGTTTTATAGGCTTCTATAATAAATCGGTTAATGTGCGCTATTTCTAAAATCTTCGATTTATTAGGGTCATAGCCTTCAGACAATCTTTTCAAATATGCTATTAGTTTAGAAAATTTTGAGATATTTGTATTTTTATAAATATTCAAACAATATTTTAACATCGAATATTTGAACCGCATGGAACATGCCTTTTTTATTTTACTTTCTTTGTCAAAATAGGCAATCATAATGTTTTCTGTAATAGTCACGATCTTATTTTCTTCACACCAAGTCATAAATTGGTTATGTTCATTTTTATAAATGTGTCGGGATTTTTTTGGCAGAAGATTTTCCAAATTGTCTCTGGCTCTGGCGGCGTACAATTACTTATTTCGTCCATTTTAAATAGTTACATAAATTAGTCTAAGATTTAAATTTCAAAACACATAACAATATTTCAAATATTTGAAATGTTCAAATTATAAGTCAGTATAACCAACGTCAAAAAAATAAAATATCTAAAACATTCGTATTGAACATGACTATTATTTTAAATATTTTTTAATATTTAAACGGCGGAATAGAAAAAATAGTAAAAGATACACGTTTCATTAGATACTCGTTCATTAGAAAACTCGCCTACGGCTCGTTTTCTAAACCTTGAACTCGTGCACAAAAATCATGTCTTATGAAACTTGTATCTTAATATATTATGACGCGCAAACATGTTTAGTACCCTGTAGTATAACAGTAAGGGTTGAACAGATGGGTCACATATTTTCATACAATATTTGTGTAAATTCTTTTTAAAAAAACATTGTAAGGTAATAATTCTTTCAATGGAGACTGTGGTTAAATAAAAATTTAAAAAAGGTATATAACCCCTTACCACAATTATTAGTCGTATCCTAAATACGTATTTCGACAACTAAGTTGTCATCATCAGTAGGTAAAAACTACTAATTAAAAGTCGCACATGGGGCACAGTAAAGTAAGAAAAACGTTTCCGCACAACTACTATACACTGCAACCCTGTAAAGACTCTGTAAAGTCTTTACAGGGTTGCAGTGTATAGTAGTTGTGCGGAAGCGTTTTTCTTACTTTACTGTGCCCCATGTGCGACTTTTAATTAGTAGTTTTTACCTACTGATGATGACAACTTAGTTGTCGAAATACGTATTTAGGATACGACTAATAATTGTGGTAAGGGGTTATATACCTTTTTTAAATTGTAAGGTAATACTGACCTTGTTCATTTTATATTTTTAATTTAGTTTGTAAGTGCCCTTTAACTGTAAGTACCTAATGAAACCAATGTGCTGACGAAACAATTGTCTTTTCACGATTACGTATTGATAAAATGAAAATTTTAAATATTAGTTTTAATTATAAACTTAAAGTAGCACACAAAAAAAGTATATTTTATATAACTTCTCTTTTAATTATGAAAAATATCTGTGAAATAATTATAAACTATTCTGCATATGTATATGCACAAAGGTGAGTTTATCAACGGCATCGGTAATACAAATATTGAAACGTATCTAGATGAACGACTAATAACATAGGAGTCCAGTTTAAACAATGGCTCGCTGCCGTCAAAAATCCCATTTGTAGCTTGCACAAAAATATTGATTAATATCTTTGTCTCTGTTCATGGAGTGATTGGAAACTATAACATTCTAATAATGAATTATAGTCGATATCCGTAATCGGATACTGGCTTCCAGCTTTAAACGGGTATATTTAAAAAAAATCCTCGTTGAACCTTTTCAATTCTTTATTGATGACAGACGTAATATGATGACCAGACAGTGGAAAACTTTTCCAAACAGCTCATAATAAACGCGAAATATAAAGACTTTTGAGTCCTAAAGTTACTAAATTGCCTAGAACTACGTATTATAAATCTTTATCGTTTAGAAGCTATTACAGAAACATATTCAATGTGATTCCTTTAATTCAGCTGTCGATTAAAAATCACTCTAAGATCTTTAAACACATCAACCGTAGGTAAAACTTGTTCATCAATATAATGAGGAAAAGGTTGCATTCTTTCTAGTATAGGTAACGATTTGATATTTATTGTTGTTTAATTTCAAGCTATTATTTCGACACCACTGAGACAAGACATCGACATTTTCCTGCAAAACCTGAACATCACTGTCGTACGAAATACAACTTTTTGATATCATTAGCATAAGCCAGTGAGAATACCAAGACGAGGATCTACATATATGAAACTTGTAATTATTCTGTTTGAAATTGAGTTGGGCTTGGAATGTTGTAAAAGTTTCAATCCTTAATGTGGCGTAACAGAATAATTGAAATTGTGTTCTTCACACCAGATTTTTAATAATATTTCATATTATTAAAAATACCTTTGTATTACCTTAATGTGGTATTAAACAATCGAGCTCCATTTCTTTCTTAGGGTTCATAATACCAAAATTTTACGTATTTGCCCATAAATTTTTTTGATCACATTACAATATCTATTGTCCAAATTTTTATGCTGTTTCTTTCTAAACGCTTTTGTACATTTTCTAGATACAATCTTGCAGACATTCTTCTGAAAAGTTTGGATTCTCATATTCATAATTGAACAGAATTAACTAACCGCAGACGTGACATTTACTTGGTTGATACTTTTTGCTTGAATGTCAGTTAAATCTGACAAATGCAGAAATTGATTACCAACAAAACCTCACTGGATTCAAAATTTTAATATACTCAATATAATTAAGGTAAAGTAATTCTATGGACATTAGACATCTACGGAAATTTTGCGGAATATGTAATACATGTTATTAATTCATACTTCAAATGTAAACTTTACATTATTATATAGTTAAAATATCTGTATCCGACATAATCTTAATTAACCAATACTAGATATAAACACATTGTCATAAGCAGTCTTGTTGGTACTCATAAAAGTTATAACCTGAAAATATCAAACTTCTTGAACATGTGTTTACCTCCATAATTAATTTATACGAATTAAAATGTGTGAATATACATAATGCTGCGATTCTTTCCAAAGTAAGGAGACTTAAATAAATAAAATGGAACATAAACTAAATGTACTAGAAATGGGCTTTATTTTAAATGTACCCAGTATAACTATCGACAGGATAAATTCAATGTCATTATGTAGAGATTTTTAACTATATTTTTGTAATAGATACAGAACGAAGTTATTAATTACGTTCTATCTGAAAACACAATTCGTTTAATTACTAATTTAACAGATTGTGTTTTTTTTTAAATTCATGTGTATATAACGTGTTAGATTTTGTTATTTAATGTTCAATATCAATAGGTTATTGTTTATGTTACAATTTAGCAATATAAACTCTTTAAATTTGGAAAAATACATGCTTACGTACCTAAATTAATTTAAAACGGTTTATCAAAGATCATTTACGGCACCATGAATCCATATCTAATGGAGAGCTATTAAGTTTCTCTTTATAAAAGTATCCACTGTCTATCATAGTTCGAATAATACGATTAATCATCTAAATGGTAAAATTTTTATTCGAAATTAACTGGAAGCAAGCCCATACATCAACAATCCATTGTTTATTATCATAAATAAAGTATCCTCAATATAAATGTCTGTAGCTATTGCAAGTTTTGTTTGAAATGTGTTTTGATGACACTCGTATGCACTTACGTTTATGAGTGTCAAAAGTGTATCTAACATTCCTAATTGGGAAAAACAGATACAATAAATCTTCGGAAATAGATCGATAATACTGGCTAAGTTTCGAAAGAATATTACAATGTTTAAATAATTCTTTATACAATATTTAGAATCTGTAAAGATGTGTATTTATTGCATACAATATAAGCAAAACAAATGTCAAGTTTAAGTTATATATTTAGAGGTTATGTATCACCAGAAAATATACAGTTTGGTAAAAATTGAAATGGAGGATATAAAATAACGCATTGGAGCTAAAACGTCGTTTGACCCGTTTTTAAATACGAGTTCACAATTTTTTAATATGCGCTAGACGTATAAAGAAGACGTGTTTTGCAAATTGGACAAGGAAAGAAGAAGTGTGATAAAAATACAATAGGTTTATTTAAATCATGCGAGGCACGACAACCAATGAAATATACGTATTATAATACTTCGTGCAACAAAACATTCAAAATTGACAAAAGAACATGGTTTCCTAGAATGCAGGTATACAGTTGAAAAAGCGATTAATAGAAGATTTTTATACATCTGAAAACACTTGGCGTATCCGAGCTACTAAAAGACCGTTTTTACGAAAAGAAAAGGATTCTATTGCGGGCGACGTTTCTGAATGGTATTTAAAAATTTACTTCATTGAATCATTTGTATGTCATAGATAATTTTGAAAACACTTTTAAGTTTAATTCTATGTAAAGCAAATATGTTATAATTTTATTTACAATAACCGTTGATTTTGTTAGGAATAGTTAATTTTCTTTTTATATTGTGATATCAAACAAAAATGTATCACGGAGAGTTTGATAGTATATATAATGAAGATAGGTCGGTATAGATCACGAAATGCGGTAAATCTTGAAGCTCATAGATTAAAGAGTTGAAGAACTTTAAGCGTATATGTATAAACTTGTAATCAATTTGTCATAATTTCTCTTATACCACAGGGCAATTACGCAAGATATCTTACTGAATACGTAGGAATTCTATCCCGCAAAGGATCTAATGATATCTGTGTTTGTTTGTAATAATGATTCATGGTACCAATTAGATTAAAGATTTTATAGTGTGGAGATAAATATTTCGTTCGGTACGAATTATTTTCCACTAAATGAATATTGAATGACACAATTCTTTAGTACGATAATATTAGTAAATTCAAAAATCCATGAATTTTTTATAAAGTGAATTAAACAAAACACCTTGGGGCCATAGCTTAGTATTTGGAGGGTTTTACATCCCCTAGGCTAAGATAATATACAAGTGTGCTGATTGAAAGATTTATAAAGGTCTGAAAAAGGACTTCAAGTTTATTTGTGTATATTTTTGACAATATGCACAAATTTATATGATTCTGATTTGATTTAAATTAATAAGAGAATTATAATGCTTTATTGAGTTCATGATTTATAACTAGACGCTCGTAGCCCTGATTTTAATGTCTTGAAAAGCTTTTGTAGTAATGTTCAAAATACGGAAATCGGTAGATATATTAAATTTACAGATTATTATTTCTATGCGCCACTTACTAGCTCTGATATTAAGCGAAATTTTTCTATATTTAAAGACATACTGTCCAATAAAAGAACACACTTTACAGAACAAAGTTTAGAATATATTGTAATAATTAATGTGAATAAAAAATGTTTACTGTGGTGTGACAAAGCATTCACTTTAATTATAGTTTAATTTCAAGTTTATATCTTTTCAATAATTTGAATTTTTTCACTGTATAAGTAAATGAATTTTGTGTATATATAAATATAAATATATATATATATATATATATATATATATATATATATATCTTGAATTAATTTCAATTCAAGTTAATTTAAATTCATTTAACTTCAGTGTTTTATTTATTTTCCTAAAAATAAATTTCCGTATATAAATGTCATTGGCTTTATTAAGACTCTGGCGAAATATATTTCACACTCCGTCTGTTTGCATTGAAATACGTACAAACAGACAACTTTTATCAATATCATCGCGCTATAACAATCATATATACTGTTGATTGATCGATTGCACATTGTCGGCACCGATGAATCACACCCGATACGAGATAGCGCCGGTTCCGCAGTCTATTTATAACTTTATATTGAAAGTATGAACAATAAATTTATTTAATCTGACATCTTGTCGCCTTATTCCTTTACCTTTTAGATCGGATGCTAGACCTAGTTACAAAGAACCCGGAAGCAAACGCTGAGAGCTATACATATTCAAAGAGACAAACATTATATATGCGTGTGTAACGATTTACATTGAATATAATTTGAGCCCGACTTATTAGAGAAAAAACAACACAGCAATATGTATTACCTGTATATTATGTTGTATTGAAATATATTTAAAATTTATTACTAAAAATAGAGATCCAGGCGAAAACATTCTCGTATATTTCTCTTAGCAATCTTGTGTATGAAAATCACATTTATATCAACATTTTTTTCAATTGGGATATTTTCCTTATTGTCTTCTAGCACCATCTATCAGAAAAGCATCATATTCTAAGTCATGTTTAATGACGGCAGACTATGTGCCCCAGCAGTGGCGTTGCGTGGAGAGTTTAGCAGAATAACAGTGCGCTTACTTAAAAATAAATATATCGAATCCCTATACAAAACGTTAAGAAAAAACATAAATAACTTACCCAACATGTTTACATTGTTGCAAAAAAATGCGGATGTGCGCGATGAAAAAACTACACCATAATATATGTTTCTGTATTAGTCTCGGAAAGGTTCGTACGTAGCGACGTATATATATGTTTATATACAGAGAAGGATTGTTCGACGTTGAGAGATGTTATATTTGCATAGTTAAAGCCCTCTTTGTATCTGTACAACGGATCTTCAGTATTGGTAAAAAGTTGCCCTAATTTTGTAAAATCTACATTTTTATCTAATACGCTGTTAAATTTTTCACGGACACAATCACTTTTTTTATCTTCAAGGATATGCAGCACTAGTTTTACGTGGTCAATAATTGCTAATGAGTCCGATAAGGACAGCGCAGTGTTCTGTAAATTTTTTATTGCGTCCAGTATTGGAACGTAACTGTCGTAAATAATTTTTAAATTTGCTGCAACTTGAGGATTGTTAAATTGAACCTGGCTGAGCCGTATTGCAGCTGCTTCTTTGGCATCTAGTTGTAAAATCACTGATTTAATTTTTTCAAAATGTTTATAATAATAAAATGCTGCTTCTAACCAAGTACCCCATCGTATAAGAATTGGTTGCGGCGGCTCGGGTATATATATATATATATCAGGACATAGCGAATGAAATAGCCGAATCCGTTTCGGAGATTTAAGAAAAACCGCTTTTGTTTGTCCTATCAGTTGATCCACATCAGGATAAGTTGTACGTATAGTGTTTGTTACAAGGTATAAAGCGTGAAGCAAACATGTGACATGCAGCAGTTTTGGTTGAATCGTTTTGAGTAAGTTTGCCGTGGAACACATAACCTTGGCAGCATCGGTAACTAACATTAACACTTGCTTCGGTAAAATCTCAAATTTGTGTAGTGTTTCTATTAATACATCATATATCGCTCTGGCAGTACACCCTTGCATTCGTTTACAGGTTAGTAAATAAGGAGGAAAAGGTCCTTGCGGAGTCAGCGTCCTTACTAGAATGGCTAGGATGGACTGTTTTTTAATATCTGTAGTTTCGTCTATTGTTAACCACAGGAATTTTTTTTTACCGTATTTTTCGTACAATTTACAATTCTCTCACGCACTGACGGTACGTAATTCCGTAGCGTACTTCTTGCTGGTAATTTCCACGTAGGATTGTATTTCTTCCAAACTGACGAAACATTGGATGTTCCACTTTCTGCATTGGTATATTGGTCGCAATTAACATCATTGTTAAATCACACACAAATTTATTATATGATCTGCGTCCACTATTATTCGAGTTATGTTTGTCACTATTTATATGTCTTTAGCACTGACTTGCTTTCCAAGTTAATAAAGTTGTTTCACAAACTAAACATTTCACTACGGTACCGTCATATATTAAATCGGGAAACCGACGTAAAAATTTCTTTACTACGTTAGCATGCAACCGAGTCGATGCATTGTTTCTACGCACTCCCGACATTTTCAACACGATTGTGTTAACAATGTATCGCTTACAACGTCTCAACGGCAACTGAATTGATCGTCGTACGCCTCTACTCGATCCCTCCACATCACGCTACTGTTCGGGCACATAGTCTGCCGTCTTTAGTCATGTTTAATTAGTTTCTAAATTGATTTAAAAGTTACAGCAGTATGAATAAAATGTCTAAACGAAAAATCCTAAAATTCATAAACTTCCAATTAGTGATGCAATCCAACATTTATTTCTTAAAGGACTAAATACATCTGAAATTTTGGGTGATAATGCTTTTTCGGACGCCATAATTTATCACTGGCATATGAGCATCGAAAATGATGTGCGACCACAACCATCAAAAACTGCAACAACTCCGGAAATAATCAATAAAAGTACTGATATTACTAATATCGGGATAAAATAAAACAAATTTTAATGAATTTCACTACTTCTTACTTCACAATGCTGCGATCGTTTCATTCACACAGGAGTTTTGTCAGACATATATAACTAATTTATGAATCTAACATTTCTTAACATAAATATACCGTCACAAACACACGTTTTGGATATTTGAAGAAATGGGTAGTTACTTAAATGTATATTAACGAAAACTTTACAAAAATATTGTTAACTACGGTTTATACTATACAGTTCATAAAGTGATAAAACTAAGGGTCTATATTATACAAATGAGCTGTTTTTAAAAAGATTTGTATCATTTGTATTACATTGCTTCACTAGCTTGACTGATGACGCGTATAGAACGCCGCAGAAACACCTGTCTTAAGCAGAAGTAAATGCTGAAAATACGAGGTGTATTGTCCATGTGTACAGTTACAGATATGTATAATGCATGTCTGTTTCATTTGTAACAAATGCGTAATACGTGCATAACGTGCTGATTTACTTAAACCTTTTTGTATTAGGTCTATATTATGTTAAAGAGATGAAGAGCAGCACGTACAGATATTACTTTGAACGACTTAAGAATTGACATTAAAGAGAGGAAATACATCGACTGAACATGTATCACCTTTTACAGGTAAAATTGAGCGTATCCAAGCTATTATCAAGGTGGGTGCCGCAACTCTTAAATATTTTCCTGAATCCAATCGACAAAATCAACAGTGGACACATCATAGTAATCTTCCCTGAAAGGCAGCCAAGATATTTTCGTGGATGGATAAGGTAATGGCTACGATTTTTTAGGATTCTAAGGGTATAATTTTCATGGTATATCTTACAAAGGACCAAAATATGAACGTATTATACCAGACAAATTGAAGAAAGTAATTTATGAAAAACGATCTGTAGTGACCTATAAAAAATATTTCTTTCACCATGAGAATTCGCCTTCTCATATCAGTCATGTTGTTTGGCGAAAAATTGAACTCACATTGTGCCTCGCTCGCTCGCTTCGCTAGATACAGCCCAAAGTAACTCCTACTTATTTCCTAAATCCAAATATTTCCTTCTTGGAACACAATTTATTGCAACAAGGAGCAATATTTTAAGGATCTTGACAAAGATCATTAGAAAAATGGCATAATGACGCTTCAGCATCGTTTTTGCAAGTGATGCAAGTGCATTGTAGGAGATTATGTTCAAAATAATAAAAGCATAACACTGTAACTTATTTGTTCATTTCGCGTTTTAAATCCCGTCAAATCATCCTCGTATATATTTACAATATACCGGGTGCGCTAATAGTGTCGGTGAAGTTTGGCGTGAAAGCTAACAAAGACAGGAAAGTGAGATTTTCTAGAAATATATAGTACAATACAACGGATATTGTAAAATTACAAATATACGGGTTGTTACAAATTCCCGCACCCACCTTCCGATTTTTCATTTTAAATGGATTGATATATGTTTTAGAAATTATATCGATAGCCACCTAAATTAGCTTTGCAGTGATATGGTTATGGGCACTTCTGACAACTAGCTTTAGTTATATTGAAATTTTTTTCAAAAATTTTACGGTTGCAGCGTCATATATTTTAAGACGCAAACTGAAGATGGTTGTCGTGTATCAAATTATTCTTTGGATATCAATTTAGGATCTAACACTTTATATGTTTCCAGATGGTGTAATGTAAAGATATATACAGGGTGTTAAATAGGTCGTGACACATTTATGGAAATTTAAACGCTTCTCTCTCGATTTTTTTGAATGGAACCTATATATCTCGATATTCAACAAATTCTCTGTAAAATTACCTTCGAAATGGTACCAATAACGTATTACTTATTTACAGTATTTTCAACGATATTCCACTTTTATAGGAAATATCTTTAATATTATTCAATATTGAGTATATCTAACCAGCTTATTGGACCTTCTCTCTCAATCCACCTATTAGTAAATACCCGCTCTTGCAGGAGCTCCCTAATGTGCGGGTGCACCATTCTATTACTACCACAATCTATTCATGTTACCTGGGAGGCATTGAGTAGTATTAGTAAATTATTTTGCAGGAAGTGTTTATAAATTTCACAATTTAAAGTATTGTTAAAGAAGAATGAACCTACAATGGTGTTTCCTATGATGCCTTCCCAAGTACTAACACTCTATTTTTGTTGTTACAAAATAGGTTACACAAAATGAGGGTTACTATTGTGATAGTAGTGTGAATTTTTCTTATTCAATTCCAGAATTGGCGAAGCATCTGTGAAAAGTACATAGTCTAGAAAGTTTTGATCTTCACGTAATCGTAAAAGCAGCCATTCACAATACATAAGTCTCTTTTCAAAATCTGCTTGTAATAAGTCTTGGTGAATATTAATTTTATAAGGGTGAAACATATGTTTTTTTAATTTTTCTCGTGCTAATGGTTGTAATTCCATGTTATGTCGAAATTCCCCTTGTAGACACGGGCAGATTTTCTATAACGGATTTAATGACTGTTGTCACTTCATTATCTTCTGTAACGATAGTTTTTGTCATTTCATGTTTAGGGTAATTCACTGAGCCCTACAGAAGAAACCTTACGAACAAATTGTCAAAACTCTTACTATCCGGCGTTCTACAGTGTTAGGATATTCCGCTGCATACATTCTGGATGCTAAAAGTGGATTTCTGTCGCAAGCTCCTAGAAAAAAATACCATGTCTATGAGAAATTCATTTTTAGTATATGAAAGTAGGCAAAAAATAACGGAAACAAAACGGTATAATTGACAACCAAATCAAAGTAACACGTAATAAGTTGTAATAACTGATAATCAACAACTAACTAATTCAAATTGCAATAAGCAAGTAGTGATAATAGTTATTTATGTAACGAGTACTATCGAATTAAAGAAAAATGGTAGTCATATTTTAATCGCTTTAAATTAGGCTGCATGAATGTAGGCGTCAAATTTAAATATTCAAATAACGTATAAGTGTCAAATAACATACAAGTCTCAAAAATGACTTTTGCACGTTACTACGATTTTAAGTATGTTAGCAACGTCACAATACTAAAATGTTTAAAAATTGACTTTACATATAACTTCACTACTGTACCACTTTTTTTTAATTCCATAGTACATAGAGTAGGATTTTATTATATAATAAAGATGTGGTCAAGAAAGTCCATTTATGTACGAGTTATATACATAATTATATGTTCGGCTGCTTTTTACATTTAATAAATAAATAATTAGAGTTCCGACAGTTCCTTATGTTAATATAATAGTAGCTGGGTAATTTAACTAGTTTGCATAAACGAAATATATGATAAAAATATTCCGTCGACATCGGGTTTGAACATTAATAACACAAATTGCGCGATAAATAACGGGTGTTCAGAAACATTCGAGTCAAGTGGGCTCTGAACAAAAAATCGTATATCTTTACTTAAGTACATTTGCGTGTATGATAACCTATAAAATTGTATTAAGTAAATGTATCAATCTATATCAACATGACTTCATATTTTCAAGGACTACTTTGACTTCGAATGTTTCTGAACACCCGTTATAAACTACAACAAAAATTAGTTATTAAATTATACTTAAAATGATGCTTACGTTTTACTGAAATAAAGTTTTTGAGTTGAGTTCGACAGTTGTTTGACACTGACAATGAGCAGTCCGTTTTCCAGTTTTTAAATACTAGCACTTTAAAGTGATCGTTTATGGACAGTAAACTAGTTCATAAAATAGGCAACTATCATGCAATCGTACAAAAAATTCTAACAAAGAGGAACTAAAAAAAAAACGCTTGATGGGGAAATTTTCAGCAGTGATTTGACGTTTAGTTAGATTCTTAGTTGTTGCTTGAAAATCATGGCCATCTAGACATATTGGATGACCCGCATATTGAATAGTATTGAAAATATTCCAATAAAAGGGGAATATCGTTGAAAATACTTTAAATAAGTATTACGTACTGGTACCATTTTTAAGGTAATTTTACAGGAAATTTACTGACAATATCCAAAATTTAGGTTCCATTTAAAAAAATCGAGAGAGAAGCGTTTGAATTTCGATAAATGTGGCACTACCAATTTAACACCCTGTATATATTTTTGCATTATACCATCTTGAAACATGTAAAGTGTTAAACCCCAAATTAATATCCAAATAATGATTGAATGCACGATACCCATCTTCAACCTACGTCTTAAGACGTCAGACGTTGCAAGTATAAAATTTTTGAAAAAAAATCCGATATTACCATAACTAGTTATCGGAAGTACACAAAACAAAAAAATGTAAGTGGCTATCGAAATAATTTTGAAAAAATATAGGAATCTATTTAAACTGAAAAATTAGAAGGCGGGCGCGGGAATTTGTAACGCCCTGTACGTTCGTAAATAATTTTTCCATATTCGCTGTGATATACTATATACGTACAGAAAATCTCACTTTCCTATCTTTATTAGTTTTCACGCCAAACTCTGCCGACTACTTTGACTTCGAATGTTTCTGAACATCCGTTATAAACTACAACAAAAATTAGTTATTAAATTATACTTAAAATGATGCTTACGTTTTACTGAAATAAAGTTTTTGAGTTGAGTTCGACAGTTGTTTGACACTGACAATGAGCAGTCCGTTTTCCAGTTTTTAAATACTAGCACTTTAAAGTGATCGTTTATGGACAGTAAACTAGTTCATAAAATAGGCAACTATCATGCAATCGTACAAAAAATTCTAACAAAGAGGAACTAAAAAAAAAACGCTTGATGGGGAAATTTTCAGCAGTGATTTGACGTTTGGTTAGATTCTTAGTTGTTGCTTGAAAATCATGGCCATCTAGCCATATTGGATGACCCGCATACTGAATAGTATTAAAAATATTCCAATAAAAGGGGAATATCGTTGAAAGTACTTTAAATAAGTATTACGTACTGGTACCATTTTTAAGGTAATTTTACAGGAAATTTACTGACAATATCCAAAATTTAGGTTCCATTTAAAAAAATCGAGAGAGAAGCGTTTGAATTTCGATAAATGTGGCACTACCAATTTAACACCCTGTATATATTTTTGCATTATACCATCTTGAAACATGTAAAGTGTTAAACCCCAAATTAATATCCAAATAATGATTGAATGCACGATACCCATCTTCAACCTACGTCTTAAGACGTCAGACGTTGCAAGTATAAAATTTTTGAAAAAAAATCCGATATTACCATAACTAGTTATCGGAAGTACACAAAACAAAAAAATGTAAGTGGCTATCGAAATAATTTCGAAAAAATATAGGAATCTATTTAAACTGAAAAATTAGAAGGCGGGCGCGGGAATTTG
Organism: Melolontha melolontha; assembly: GCA_935421215.2. Lineage (NCBI taxonomy): Eukaryota > Metazoa > Arthropoda > Insecta > Coleoptera > Scarabaeidae > Melolontha > Melolontha melolontha. Next base: position 63,258,002 of record OW285240.1, read on the forward strand.
TAACGCCCTGTACGTTCGTAAATAATTTTACTATATTTGCTGTGATATACTATATACGTACAGAAAATCTCACTTTCCTATCTTTATGAGTTTTCACGCCAAACTCTGCCGACCCACTAATGGCGCCCCCAGTAGACAAAGCACACTTGAAATAATAAATGCTGTAAGTATTCGCACTGATAGTTTTGATCGCCAATAATTTATCCCCACAATTTTTTTATATAGAGCAATTTATTGTGCCAGAAATAACGTATTTAGTAAAATGGTATTGCTTAAATTTTATGATTTTTTGATGTTTAGTAGTTTTCCAACTAAATTTTTATGACAGTTTCATAAAACTTGAAATTTATTGAACACCTACTGTACAATAAAAATTGTAGTTAAAGATAAAACGAAATACATTCATTGTAATAAAAGCCATATGAAATTATTTTGTAAGTAGTGATATCATTAAGAACTATTTTAAAGCAGTAGAAAAAATACCATGAATTAGCATCGATGCTAGTTATGAACATCCAAGGTCACCTTACATCACATTGCAGCACATAACGACTTTGACTGACATTGCTTCGATTATATTATTTAATATTTAATTTAATATTATTTATAGATATTTCAAATGAAAAATTTATACAAACATTTATCTGTTATCTGTTATTTAAAGAGAGATAACAAAGTGACAAATAAATAAAAGGCAAAATGCAATAGTATTTGTCAAGAAAAAAAGGACTATCTAGAATACCAACATCTATATTTTTTCAACATTTTTTCAACGAACTCTGTAATGCTTTCAACATAACGTGTGGTGAAAAAGCTTAATATTGTCGTAACTTGGACGAAGTTTATTAATTTACTCGTTTGTTCGCTATTTGCATACATCTCTTAAAAGCACAGCTCTTCTTGTCGTCGTAAACTATTCTATGGCAAGAAAGGTTGCAGTGAACTAGGCACAATAATTTACTTTGATGCTGATTCTTGTATGCATGTGCTGCAAGCCTTACTCTCTCCGTCAATAATGTAGGATAATTGCATAAAATGCATGCTAGCGGTTCATGTACACATTTCTCCACTGTGATACAGCTCAATGTATGTAATTTCGTCTAATTTGCACAAGCTCGTACTATTGAGTAAGTTTGAAGAACATTATACAATAAGTTATGCAACGGAAACTCATAATTGTCGATCTTAATAATTTATTACACTACGAGACTTTATATTTTATATTTTATTTTATATAATTAATTGACGAAGTAAATGTATGTTTAAACTTCACAAATTAATATTTCTCTTAGAGTTCAAAAGATTTCCAGTAAAAGCACTACAATTCTCTCATTCTACAAGAATTATATCAGGTGATAAAATATTATAATACAAAATAATTTATATAACTTTCACCCCATGGTTACAACTGTGATTTCCTTATTCATTTGTATCATATGGGCCGAAATTGTGTTTGGCAGCCTTCAATTCTGTCCATTACAATCGTGGGATGTTCTGTTTACATTCTAGATGCAATGTGTTTTGCGATTTTCAAGTTCATTCTAGTTTGCATTCCATTGAACTGTATACGCAGTTTCATGTGAATGGCATCTAAAAGTAAGTTATTATTTAAATAAATAAAAACAGCTTTATATGTTGTTTAATGTTTAAAATATATTAAAAAAATGTTAATTTACTTAGTTTCGTAACTATTTTTACAACCTGACTAATTAGATTATGAATTACTTTCATTATCACAATTGTGTCGTCGTGGAGCAATTGAATGCGAAACTAATAAATATTAATTTCTTATTCTTCCTTTTGTATCCTGTCACAAGTCAAAATATTGATGTAAAAGGACTTCACAACAATCCAGAAGCTATGGAATTGGATCTAATTTAGAGCTTGAAGATGATGACGGTTGGGAGGAAAATGAAATTTTTGGCGTCAATCTCGAAGAACAAAATCAAAATCTTCAAGAAAATGATAATATAATCGCTAGTAAAGAAGAATCATCCGCCAGTAGTGATGATTACGTACCATTAGTTAGATTCGCAAAGCTATTTTGGAAAAGGGATGTTATCCATCATCATGATTTGACTGATAATTTAAATGTAAATGAAAATGAAGTACAGAGTGGCCAAGATAAAAGAGGCCCGGAGTCATACTATACGGGATATTTGAATCGAGCGCTCGAGAGGCGTCACGTGATCTTCAGCGGCCATTCCATGTTAACTGTCATATTGTGTTTGCCAGTGCTATGTTGTCAGTTGTTAATGGTGGTTGTGAATAGGGTTCTCCATAATGCGGTTTTCAATCTAACAAAGAGTGTTTACTGTTGAAAATTATTTGGAATGAAAATCGTTTGTAACATTAAATGAAAGGTTCACGATAAAATAAGCACAAATGTCTGCTCCTTCTAAAAGTGTTGTGCAGAAAATGATTACTAAATTTAGAGCTACAGGTTTAGTCGCTAATTCCAAACGCAACCATGTAAAAACGATTTGTTCAGCGGAAAATACGTGTTCAAGAGACTATGCTAAGAAGTCCACGGAAATCAACTAGACGTCTATACTCCCAACTAAACATCAAGTGAACGTCATACCAGTACATGTTAAAGCAGTTGCATATGCGAGCGTACAAAATAAGAGTGATGCAAACATTAAAACCTACGGACTTTGCAAAACGGCAACATTATTACGAATGGTTACTCATTCATGTCGCTGGTGGTTATCTGGATCCGAATTTATACTTTATCATAGATGAAGCAAGGTTCCATCTTAGAGGGTACGTGAACTATCAAAGCACTTTAAGGAACCTTAAGGAACGTTATTGGTCAACGAACAATCCCAATGAACGTTTTGAGGTGCCTCTGCAGTTTCAGCCCGACAGATTATAAGCCCCATTTTCTTTAATAACACCGTGACCTCGAAGTGTATGTAACAGAATTGTTGTAACCATTGGTAGCGCAGCTGACGGAGGAAGAACGATAGTATGAGTTTTTTACAGCAAGATGGTGCCACGGCACATACTTCACGGTTTTCAATGTCATACGTCCATGGAATTTTCGAAGAAGAACGTACAGTTTCCGCAGGTTTATGGCCTCCCAGATCGCCGGATCTGTCTACCTGAGATTTTTATTTGTGAAGTTCCTTAAAGGGTAAAGTGTACAGTAGCAACGCGCATACAATTGAAGAGTTGAAAACTAACATTCGCAATACAATTGCTGACATCATACCAAATAAACTGGCAAAAGCTTTTCAAAACATGTTTAAACGTGCTAATTTGTGTATTGAAGTTCATGGTGAACACTTTCAACACCTCCTGTGAACTATTGAATGTTCATTGTATTGTTATTCATAATATTCTGTATTTACTACTTTTAAATAAATTTTATAATATATTAGGAATTAACTTTTCTCTAAGTATTTGTACTACTGTATTCATACCGGGCTTCTTTTATCTTGGCCACTCTGTACTAAGTCCTTGGCAATATTTTAAGAAGTATTTAGGGGATAATTTCCTTAGAATTGGTGCAGATCTTATGGCCTGGTATTACTTCCAAAATAATGGTAAATTTTGAATGTCTAAATTGATATTCAAACATTGCATGCAATTAGAGAGATGCATGAAGTTCCTTAGACTTCATATTAATTGAAATAAGAAATTCCAATTTTCTCTTTTGTCTGATGTAATGAGTCGTGACAAATTTGTTAGAAGCAAACCTACATCAGTTGGTATAAAAAATGGTGTCCTTACAACTTCTACAGGAATGGTACTAGATTTTGAAATGAAATATATCAGTGGCTCACAACCACCATGGCAAACAGATAGTTAGGTTTAGAACTATCCATTATCCTTCGTCTAGTGGAGACATTACCAAAGAAGTGTTATCTTCACTTTGACAGGTATTTCTGTACAGTACTACTAATGGATAAATTAAGTACCCTTAATATTTATGGAACTGGCACAATAACTGCAAACAGGGTAAAAGGTTGTGATTTGAAGAAAGACAAGGACATAAACCGTGGAGAATTCGATTCATGTGTTAGAAGTGACAAGAAAATTTGTGTTACAAAATGGATGGACACCAAGTCAGTCTTAATGTTATCCACCGTCTTTGGAACACAGCCTGAAACCACAGTAAAATGATAGGACAAAAGTAGAAAAGAAAGAGTTGAAGTGCCCTGCCCTAAAGTTGTTCAGTAATATCATCAAAAAATGGGAGGAGTCGACATGTCGACTATCAAATATTAGTATATTACCGGTCATTTTTTAAGACACGCAAATGGACTTTAAATTAATCCTTCATTTGTTTGACCTAGATATAATTAATAGTTGGATGGAATATAAAGAAGACGTAAAACGTCACATCAGCAAACTAAAGCAGTGGATTTTCTAGAATTTCTTCTAAATTTAGGTGAATACTTAATAGCAGGCAGGTACGAAGAAACGAAATGGTAATAATAAAAAAAAAGTTTTGACCGAAAATTAATATGGAGAAGATGAACAAGTGAATGCAAAGAAGAGAAAATATGTAGTTCCTATACCATTTAATGATAGAAAGTACGACGGCTTGAACATTGCCCAGTCAGCGATGATATGAAGCACCCTTCTCGATGTCGAGGAGAAAAATGCAAAGTAGATCCAGGATTCGTTGCAAAATATGTAATGTGTTTGACAATTTTATTCAGTATTGTTTGACATTTCATAATGCAAAAACTTACAGCTGAGCAGCGTCTAGAAATTGTGAAAATTTCTTTCTAAAATCAGTGTTCAGTTAAAAATGTTCACAAAGTGCTTCACCCAATTTACGGCATATATCATCGGCTAACTGAGACGACTAATCGCAGCACAATTGAAAAATTTTGCACTCAATTTACTCTTTTGGACGGTCATCCACCAACATGATTGTGTAGAGTGAGCACTGAAGAAAATATCGTCGCCCTTTAGGCCAGTGATGAGGATGATGCAAATTCATCGATTCTTCATCGTGTACAAGAACTTGGCCTGTGCCCATCGACTTTGTGGAAGAATTTACGCAAGAATTTTGGCTTATATGCTTACAAGATTAAATTGATTGCAAGAATTGAAGCCAACTGACTATCGTTTTTAACGTCAGTTCAGTAATTGGGAGCTTGAACAGCTGGAAGTCGATCAACTGTTTCATGGTCAAATTGAGTTCAGTGATGAGGCTGACTCTTGGCTCAGTGGCTTTGTGAATTAGCAAAATTGTTGTATTTTGAACGATACTAATCCACAGGTGACTCATCAACTACCGATTTACCCAGAAAAATGCGCTGTTTGGTGCGGTTTGTGTCCTAATGGCATAATCGGGTCATGCTTCTTCAAAAACGAAGATAATCGAGCTGTCGCCAACAATGCCGGCCGGTATAGAGGCATTTTCAACGATTTTTTATTCCCAAAAGTGCATGAACATGGCCTGGAAGACCCTTTGTTTCAGCAAGACGGTGCCACATGGCGAAACCATCGATATATTGATGGAAGTGTCCGGCGATAAGATTATCTTCAGAAATGGACCTGCACACTGGTCTTCAAGATTATATAATTTGATGCCTCTAGAATATTTTTTGTAGGTCTATTTGAAGTCATTGGCCTACACAAACAGGCAAACAACTATTGAAGCCTTGGAAACCAATACCGACTGCACCATTCGTAACATACGGCCTCAAACGCTCGAAAAAATAGTCTAGAATTAATGCTACACGATGACGTGCCTCAGCCGCTCCATTGATGGCCATATGTCCGAAATCATCTTCCATCATTAATGTCATAAAACTATTTTACGGATAAAAAAAAAATCTCATTTCCCTAATACTTATGTTTCTTATTTCAATTTATAATCTTACACTTCTTAAAAAAGCACATACTATTTTTTTAAACAATTTTTTTCGCAATTGTTACTAATGTTGTTGGCTCCCAAACGGCACAATTGTTGATATCTTAAAAGTCCTAGAAAAAACTAAAAAAATTTTAAAAATATTTTCTAATGAGTTTGAGTCAATTTTATCGAGACACCTTGAATTTCATTTTAATATTGAAATTTTAAAGTTTCTTGTGCGAAAGGGATAACTGCTAACGACATAGCAGCTGTAACAAATATCAAGTTCTACGTTAATAGTTGCCGGAAACATGAATATATTTAACTTTAAATTATAAATATAATAAAGAAGATTTATTTACATCTAGTTGGCCATTTAAAATAAGATCTAATTTATTTATTTATAAATTCTGTGAAATATTATATTTGTTACTCTAATAGTACAAATTTATGTGTTCTAATTAGTGTATATCGTGTTTGTTTTTTGTTAGTTTAGATCCCTTTGATGGTTCTTTGTTGAGTGAAGAAAAAATTCTCTACGCTTGGCTGATTTTGAATTTACCACATTCACAAGTTAACCTACATATCCCTTACTGTAAAGTTTTATCTGTTTCATCTTTATTATTTTCATGGCTTTCAATTGTGTTGTCTTTATGAAGTATAGATTTTGCAATTTTGTTTTGATTTCTAAAGAGTGTATAAATCCTGTATATGTTATTCGCGAATTTTTTTGATTGAGGGTTAGATCCTGTAGGATAAATCACAAGAGTGGCTTTGCTTTTTTGCTTTTTTTATAACATAGATCATTAATTAGTTATCGAGAGTAACTGTTATTCTAGACTATGATGTGAATTATACTTAATTCTAAATCAAAATTATCGTTATTCATTAAAACGTAAATCTACTTGGGTAACCTATTAATATCAGATGAAAACAATGTGGATGTATTGTAACATCTGTACTAGGTTTATAATATAAAGAGAATTCGTGTATATAGTATTTTTACGATAACAGATCACTCACGTCATAACCAGTAATGTCAGGTATATAGACTTAAGTGATTCAATTTACTAACGTAGTACATACAATTCTTCCAACATTTTATGAAATTTCTTTTTCAGTGTTACCTATTCCGTGCATTGTTGTCACGTATGATCTCATATGATATCCACCTGTCATCTGACAGTCGCCGTTACATATTACTGTTGCTCATTTTATTTTTCTCATATTATTTTTATGTATTGTTCGCCTTTCACAACAAAATATTGCAAAATATTGGTTTCCATTTTAAGAAAAACTAATCGACCATTAATAGAATTTCCTCATATTGTTTTGAAACGAATAACGTTTTTGCAAAAATATGTGCGTTTTAAAAATGAAAATATATTTCACTTTGTTTTTATTGATTAAACCTGGGTTTTTCAAGATGAAAGCTCTCTAAAATCCTGTCAAGATGATAATATTTAATCCATAAAAGCAAAACAAGTAGGTGACAAAGAGTATTAATTATTTAAATAGTATTGGCACGGGCAATATATCATTGACTTTTACTTACTCTGTAGATACATAGTTGTATATATTTCTAGAATGGTTCCAAAATCAGCTGCTTCAAAATTTAGAAAGCTCTTCAGTTATTATTATGATAATGCGAGCTATCCTACTACAATAATATATAAATCTTCTACTTCATCTTCAACAAAATACCAAATTTAGGAATGGTTAACCAACAATAAAATCAACTTCGACAAAACAGCTTCAAAAATACAGTTACTGGTGTTGGTTAAACTGTTCGTACATAAAATAATTACTAAATTAAGTTCAAATAGATAATAATTCTTATTTAAATATATAAATCGTCACCTATTTATGAAGCCGATGAATTAGCAGAGCAATATGGCCAAACAGTTCTTCGTCTTCCTCCATATTATTGTATTTTTAACCCTATAAAATGAATTTTGGGAATTACAAAAATATATTACTCTAGTAATATAGGTAAATATGGTATGATAAATAAAGGCTGTAAAAGATTGTGGCAAGAGGCACAAAGCAATTGCTGAAGAGCGGGCTAACAGTGTGAAGCTGAGATTGAGAAATGGTGCGACATCGAAGTAGGATTTGGTCAAAGTTATATCGCACCTTTCATAATTAATTTAGAGGAAGAGGAAGCTGATGTTTTGAGCTCAAGCGATTAACCGTTTTGGCCTCCTTGAGTTTTATTGACAAATTAGAGCAACTCTAGACTTTTTTGGCATTTATTCATATTCTTTATATATATATATATATATATATATATATATATATATATATATATATATAGTTGATTTAGATATTCGGCGATTGAAGGTCTGTTTTACATTAATATGTATATATTTAAAATAAGCTCTTACGTGTTTCGGTGAGTATTACTTTCATCAAAGAATTGCAAATGACACATATTAATGTGAAAGTTATATAAGTGATCACTTATATAACTTTGACATTAATATCTGTCATTTAGCAATTACATACTAATTTGATAATATTTATAAATATTTCATATAACAGCCGAAAAACTACAAGAATTTATCAATTGATATATTAAATGAACGGCTAAGAAATTATATATATATATATAGTAAATTCAATTTGTTGGCGATTTAATTTCTGGTTATATATATATATATATATATATATATATATATATAAAATATGAAAATATATATATATATATATATATATATATGGAATGTAAAGTGTAATGTCATTTATATTTTATATTCCTTGAAATAGGCATCATTTGCCGAAACATGTAGGATTGTTTTAAATATATAAATCGCCAACAAATTGAATTTACCATAACATACAAAGATCTCCAAATAATTATTTATATATATAATATATATATATATATATATAAAATATAAATGACATTATATTTTATAATGTCAGTTATGTGTACTGTATATAAATAACACACTTACCTTATTTACGATTATTATAGCATAGCGCCAAGTGGATAAGACTTGCAGTAAGTTTGTAGCATTAGATACGTTTCCATATTTGTAGCGGTGAGCGACGTACGCCGTGATGAATAAATTTTTTTATATTTTGAGAAAGACCGCTCGACATCTACGGATGTAACACACGCACTTATGCCATCTTAACTTTTTCCGCCGAAGCGGGGGCATAGCACACACGTCGAACGTGTGTGTGCTGTTAACGGCAGCCTAGCCAGGTTGTCGCCCAGGACCGGTCCTAGTGGTGTGTGCATTGCGCGGCGACGAGATAGCGCCGCGTAGCATGGTTCCTCACTCTTGCTGGAAAGGCGGAATGGCACCTGACTGCCCAACGGGCAGACCCCCCTAGAGTTTTGTAGCGCATATGCTAGGCTGCAACCTAGCAGAGGACCACATCAGCAAAAAACAGAAAACAGAGATAGGCAGGGAAAAGCAAGACATGAGTTATTATTACGTATGCGCCCGTGGAGCGACTTAAGATACAAAGTTGTCGGCATTCGCTCAAAACGAGAAGGAAAACCACGAAAACCTGCTCGGACAACTAGACAGGAATCAAAACACGGAACAGTCATCATGATAAGCAAAAGTATATGATATTTAAATGATATTTAAATAACATAAGGTATATAACAAAAAAAAAAAAATATATATAATATGATGGTAAATTGTAGATCGTTACAAAATTAAATTATAGTATATACTGCTTAGATTTTTTATATCATTTCTGTTGTTAATTGAATTTTTTTCCTGTTTAATACTGATCATTTCTTTAATTTGTCTTTTCACTGTGTGTTGTTCTTTATCAATTATCTGTGTGTTTTCAAAATCGAAATGGTGATCGCGTTGTAGTTTGTGTGTAGACAATGCAGTTTTGTCTGTTCTAGAGTATTTGTGGGCTTGTATTCTTTTGTATAAATATTGTTTCGTTTGGCCTATGTAGTAACTATCGCAATCGCGACATGGTATTTTATATACGACATGTGTTTCTCGATTTTTTTCTATTTTAGGTTTAAGTTTTGAAAATAAATGTTTATTAGTATTACTAAGTTTATATGTTGTAGCTATATCATATTTTTTTAAAGTGTATTTAATTTTTTCCGATAGTTGTGGAACATATGGAATTGTGATATATGTTGTGTCATTGTTCAAATTTTTATTGGTGTCTGCAGTGTTGTATATTTGGTGTACTCTTTTTTTAATAGTTTGGTCTATAAGTTGTGGTGGATAATTATTATCAGTTAGGATTGTTTTAATTTTTTTGATGTTATCTTTTCTGTATTGAGTATGTGATAGTTTTACTGCCCTATCAGTCAGATTATTTATAATCATTTTATTGAATACTGTAGGAGCATTTGAGTGGTAATTCATATATCGAAAAGAAGCTGTGGGTTTATTATACCAATTTGTATAAATAGTACCCTGTCTATCATAGCTCAAAGAAATATCAAGAAAATTAATACTGTTATTAAATTCTTCTTCAATAGTGAATTTTAATTTGTTGTGAAAACTGTTGAATTTATTTAAGAGATAGTTTATTTTGTTGGTCGGAATACATGTTATGATATCATCAACATATCTTTTGAAAAAAATGGGGTGGAAGTCTAATGAATTGATAACGTTTTGTTCTAAATGTTCCATTACTAGATTTGCAATAGGAGCAGCTAAAGGAGAGCCCATGGCAATACCAAATGTTTGACTATAAAAAGAATTTTTGTATTGAAAATATGTGTTATCGAGACAGAAGTGTATACCTCTAATAAACTCGTTTTTATTTAGTGATGTGTGTGGACTAATTTCATCCCATTTGGATTCTATTATGTTTATAGCTAGATCTGTAGGAATGTTAGTATATAAAGATTCTACATCAAGTGATATAATTTTGTGATTAGTTGGGACTTTTTGATCTTTGATGAAATTTTGAAATTGCCATGAGTCTTTAGTATGATATTCAGTTTTTCCTAACATCTTAGATATGCTATCACCTAGGAATTTTGCTGTATTATAAGTAGGGGCTTGTATGTTAGATACTATTGGTCTTAAAGGGATATTATTTTTGTGAATTTTAGGTAGACCATATATTGAAGGAGGGTGGGAATTAAAAATGCGAAGTTTGTTTTTAGTGTTGAAATCTATTAGGTTAAGTCTATGCCATTTATTTATTAAGTTATTATTTTCTTTTTGAGTTTTTTCTGTTGGATTATTTCTTTCTTTTTTATAGGTGAATTTATCGTCTAATAGTTTTTCTATTTTTTGATCATATTCCTCTTTAAGAATGATCACTGTTTTATTTGATTTATCTGCTGTTGCTATTATAATATGAGGGTTGTCCTGGATAAATCTTTTTGTTTCTTTAATGAATTTATGCATATATAGATTTGATATATGTTTTTTATTATTTACTTTCTTATGTTTATGGTTAGTGATTATATTACAAATTTTGTTACGTATTTCATTCTGTTTGTCTTGTGGTAAATTTTGTATTCCTGTTTCAATGTTAGCTATATAGTCATTAATGGGTATTTTATTAGGTGGCATATTAAATTTGGATCCTAGGCTAAGTATGTATTTAACATTATCGGGAATATTTATATTGGTTAAATTGATAATCCAGTTATTGTTAATTTTGTAATTTATCTCTAAGTGTTGTTTCTTAATTAGTTTATCTACTTTGTTTTTTAATTTATTTTTGTTTGTTAGGAAATGATGTGGTCCTCTGCTGGGTTGCAGCCTAGCATATGCGCTACAAAACTCTAGGGGGGTCTGCCCGTTGGGCAGTCAGGTGCCATTCCGCCTTTCCAGCAAGAGTGAGGAACCATGCTACGCGGCGCTATCTCGTCGCCGCGCAATGCACACACCACTAGGACCGGTCCTGGGCGACAACCTGGCTAGGCTGCCGTTAACAGCACACACACGTTCGACGTGTGTGCTATGCCCCCGCTTCGGCGGAAAACGTTAAGATGGCATAAGTGTGACCATCGTCGACCGAGGTAGCCACTAAGAGTGTTCCCTTAGTTGCGACGAGCAACCCCGTGCAGGGTGCGCTTCGCCTGTCTGCGCCTTGCCTCGTTGGGGCGGGGGTCAGACCGTCGAAGTACTGCACGTAATTGTAAAGAAGTTGTCGGGAAAGGGTTGGCGGCCCTACGCAACGGCTGGTTATCCGACCTCTCTAAATTCATGCGACCGATCACTAAACACACGCACGAACGCACCGACATACAAAACCCTACACTTACGCTCTCACACAAAACCACACACCCATAGAGAGACGCAAGCTGCCAGCAGCAACCAACACACAAGTTCATACCCAGAAGGAGACACAAATTGCTAGCAGCGAACAACACATATTTTCACACCTTGTTATCTATTTTTTGGAATACTAAGGCATGATTTATTATTATTACTAGAATGTATCTTTGAATAATTTAAACCATAGCAACTTAATTACTTGACATTTATATCCTGTCATTCATATTTTGTATTCTCTTGATAAAGGCGTATACAGCCGAAACATGTAGAGTTTTTTAAATACATATATTTTGAAGTAATATACAGACCTTTAATCGCCTACTGATTAGGTTTACCATATCATACCAAGGTCACGAAGTTATTATATATATATATATATATATATATATATATATATATATATAATTTCTTAGCCGTTCATTTAATATATCAATTGATAAATTCTTGGAGTTTTTTGGCTTTTATATGAAATATTTATAAATATTATCAAATTAGTATGTAATTGCGAAGTAAATATGAATGTAAACATTCCTATCTACAAATTACAACGCAAGCATACAAAATTTACTTGAAAAATTTGGCCTACGTTGGGACTTGAACTCAAGTCTACGGTTTACCGGACCCTCGCTTTAACCAATTCAGCCACATTAGACCTTGGTTCAAGCTAATTAGAAACGCATTATAAGGTGATAATGTTAATGATTCAGATGCCAGTTATTGAAAGCAGATGTCAGTTTTGAAAGCAGATGTCAGTATTGATATATATAACCTAGAAGAAGGTATACTTCATTAATATATTTACTCGTAAATTACTATTCTGGTTGATATCGAAAATTCATAACATACGAATAGTGGTTTTAGATTTATAAGTTACGACTGCGTTTTTACATTGTTCCAGTGGAAATATATGTGAAATGAAGAGTCAATATATGATATAGTGTTATGGCTTTAATATTTGTTTGACTTTATATTACACCATATATAATGCCAAGTATTATCTGCTTGGCAAGAGTACTTGGAGTACAACACTAATTATTACTCGTGTACTTATAAGTGTAATGTGATAAAAACTAAAAAATATAAAACCTTTATATTCTATTGTTTAGTTTAACATATGTCCTACTATATTATATCATGATTATTAACATTGACTATAAACAACTATTTCCATTCCTTCCGTTTTTTATTCTAAAACATTTATATATTTATAAATTTTGCAAAATAAAAGTACTAATACCTTTGTTAACTAACATAAACTATGTATTTTTCTAAATATAGGGTGAGTTCGGCCTGCTATGTTATCGTAATTATTAATTATACAATATTTGCACTAAATATATATACATAGTGCAAAGTAATTAATGGTTTTATTTCGTCCAATTTCTAAGGTAAATTTAATATTAAGGTCTAGTGAATTGATATAATTATAGTTGGTCGCTACTTTTGAAACAAACCAAGATGTTATCTATGTATCCAACCCAATACAATCCTTTTACTTTTAAATAAGCGAATATCAGTTATTGCGCAAAAGTTGGAATCTATATTTGATAAATGCTTTACGTTTTCTACTATTATTATTATTTTCTTAATTAACCGTTTTAGTAGCCATCCGATTTATATGAATCACATGATAGGGAGACGAAACAACATAATAATACTCAAGGCTGACCATGACATGACAAACAACTGTAATAGAGATAATAGCCGTAAAGTCTCTGCAAACACATTTGATGAAGCTACATATTTGTAGAGATTTATTTATAACATTATCAATGTGTAAATATTTGCTGGATGGAATCAAAAATTACACCCGGGTCAGTAACATAATCAACCCTTTCAAATCTACTGTACCTAAGCTTGTAAGTTTGCTTATTGAAAAAGTGATAATATGGCAAGCAAATAAATATTTTTCTGAAACGATGTCTCATTAGAGCAATCATCCACACAGCTACAAATTTTCAAATAATCTGTGTACATTAGATACTTAGAAGAGGTAACGTTTTCTAGAAATCATTTATAAAAAGTAAGAGTGAAATTGATGCTAAATGACGACCCTGAGGCAAACCGAAAGTGACTATTATTGGTTTCGACGTTACCAACCCAATCCCAACCTAACAATCTGACACCTAAAAGAGTAGTATGATGTAGTCCACGAAATCAAGTTACCATCAATTCCATAAAGTTCGAGTTTGTGGAACAACAAGTGACGATGAACACGGTCGAACGTTTTAGAAATGTTCTCATATGTGGCCTTCACTTGAGAACCTCGTTCAAATGCGTCGCTAATAAAATAGGCGAATTGTAATAAGTTCGTTTGAGTGCTACCGCTAGACACTAAATCATGCTGGTTTAAATCTATCACTTCCCGAAAGCTATCGGATATGAAATTTCATACAATATGTTAAAAAAGTTTAGAAATATTTTTGTAGTAACAAAATAGCACAATAATTGTTAACAAGAAATTTGTATCCTGATTTGGAAATTTAAAAAATATTAAAATATCACTTTATTTTCGTATTAATTTAAATATTTTGTTAATGCAGGTGCCAAACTTAAATTAAAACAAAATTTAAGTTGAATTTATTCACTCTTTATACATCAATTCAACGTCAAAAGCATGTGTCGTGGAAATATAAGTACACAAGGTAATATCCATTATAAGGGGAAATACCCAAAAGGAATTGGTTAATAAAGCACAATAAGAACTTTTCTATAAAATTAAATTGCTGGCTATAGAGTTCCATAGACTTAAAACATAGAAGTTACTATTTTGGTGTTAAGCAAAGGAACAGGTATTCGACATTTCAGCAATAGAAAGCTATAACATCCTTGTATTAGAGCCGGTAATTTTTATTGGTTATAGTTACCCAAAAATAGTTATTTACGAACCAAGTGCGTGAAATCATATTTCGCGAATGAGTGACCAGTTTAAAGCGCGAGCCGTAGGCGAGCGCTTTATGGACACGAATTGGCGAAATGTTTCACGCACGAAGTTTGTACAATATTTTTTGTACGAGAACTATAATAATAATACATATTGTTAAATACGTTATCGTTTATGACACACTACTAATCTCTTGATATTAATAAAAAAAATTTGAGTTGGCAGTATTGATTATTTGAAGTGACATTTAATTTAAAATTATCAAATTCAAAAAATTCCATACAAAATAAAAACCTCACCAACAACATGAATTCTGATAATGAAATGCAATGTACACCGCCTGAAATTCGCGAAGCTGCCAATATTGCAGTGGATAATTTATTACCCATAAAATCAAAAAACATTTACAAAAGCACTTATCAATCATTAATCAATCAAATGAATCATTATGGTCCACTTATTCTATGTTAAAATCATGCTTAATAATATATGATATTACGGATATATCTAAATATGCAAAACTCATAGCGTATTTAAAACAGATAACGAAGCAACATCAGCCTAAAAAATCAGCAGTATTAACCGAAGAACAAATTACTAAATTTATTGTTGAAGCACCAAATTCTTTGTTCCTACTAATGAAGGTAAAGTCATTTCCATATACTTAAATTCCATACAACACTATATGTATTTATAGGCTGTATTAATATTGAGTATTTCTGGAGCGTGTCGACGTGAAAAACTTTGCAAAATGTCATTGCGAGACATAGAATTTAAATCGAATTTAATTATCGTAACAATTACAGAAACTAAAACAGGTAACAGCCGTACAATTGCAATCATTAAGCCTGAATGGATTGCATTAATTCGGCAATATGCAAATTTAAGACCGGACGGCCAGCAGCGATTATTTTTAACATATCGCAATGGCAAGTGTGTTTGTTCACCTGTTGGTCTTAATACAATTGGCAAAATACCAATGCGAATAGCTGAGTACCTTCAGCTTGATAGCGCCAGTAACTTCACAGGTCACTGTTTTCGAAGGAGTTCAGCGACATTGTTGGTAAACCAAGGAGGTGACTTGCTTTCAATTAAAAGGCATGGTGGATGGAAATCATCTACGGTTGCAGAAGGATATATCGAAAATTCTCTGCATAGTAGAATTCAATTAGCTAAAACAAGGACCCCGTTAGAGATATCGACTCCGCCTGCAACTTGTTCGACATCTGAAATACAAGATATATGTAATAATACAATCAACGTTACTCTACCTTCGCAATCAAGATCAATTCATACAAACCAGTTAATCCCTGGGGTATCAATCTCTGGTTGTCAAAATTGCCCAATCAAAATTTTTAATAATTGTTCCGTTTCAATTTCTAAAAAGAATGAATAATGGTAATTTATATAATATTTGTTGCTGTATCAGAATAATTGAAACACACATGAGTAGGTAAACTCCACCAGTTTTGTATAATACAAAGGTATTTTTAATAATATAAAATATTATTAAAAATCTGGTGTGAAGAACACAAATGCAGGTTCACTATTAATATTTTCTGTGAACATGTCCGAATATATCCTATCCCCAGAGACGTAGATACGTATTTCGCTTTTCTACAAGCTCATCGGTACGCCCCTGCTGGAGAAAGGATATTTCCAGACACATTCACAGAAAAGAACCACCTCGCCCTATCACCGTAATTATCCAGACCGAGCGCAGAAGTAAATTCGGCGCTACCTGTTGTCAGACAGCCGAAGTACCTCGCATACCGTCCACATAATTAATGGTGTTCTTCACACCAGATTTTTAATAATATTTTATATTATTAAAAATACCTTTGTATATTTGTTGCTGTTCTGACATTGAATTACATACCTTCCAAATATAACAATTTCTATTTCATTTCTTTTTATTTTCATAGAAAAACAACGAACTGGGTAGCATATTATTAAGGTTAGGGATTTATGAAAATGTCACTAAATTAATCAAGTTCCAGGAAGTACCAACTTTACTTTACACTCGTGTTTAAAATGACATGTTTTGATAAGCGAGTACAAAATAAGTATTTTAAGTACACATACATGTAAATAACATGATAGAATTTAATATTAATTTTGTAAGCATACACTTTTACATTATTTTTTTGAGTGGAGCCCTAAAATTCATTAGTTAAATGGATTTACTTTATATTTTATCTTGTTCATCACTGCATTCATTTGTAATTAGCAAATTAAATTTCATGAAAGTTCAATAGGATCCCGTACAAATATATACTTTCAATAGGTACATACTTCGATTAAATGAGATGCAATTTCGTATCGAATAAACTGCAATTGCTGCGAAAGTCTGTAAACCCAGTGTAGTGAAATACAAATATACTAAACCTGGAAAGTGATCTCGACTTCGAGTAATTGCTTAAGTAATTACAGAATTTATTCCTTTTACGATAAACTCGAAAATTTACAGCTGACGCTTTTCCGTTTCTATCATTCGCTATTGCTAGCAATTTATCTTTACAAACGTTTAAAGTTTTCTTGTTTTTGGAAGTAGAATTTTTTAAAAAATTCAATAATATTAAAGTTCTATTCTTTGTATATATGTATTTTCTATTCTTCATCAACGAAGTATTATATCTCTTAACCGCAGAGAAACAATGAAATTAACGAGTCTATTTATATAAGGCAAATATTTTGGTCTAATGCTTTTTATTACTACATAATCCCAAGAAGTACTATCGATTATGTCACAAGAAAAATTTGGTAAGGACAATCTTATAAAGTCCCGGAAAGGTCGCATAACTTTGTTTTTCCAGAAGTCATTTTTTTGAAATTTATAATTGATATATAGTTAAAAATTACGAATTCGCTCATGACATTCATATTTATTTTCTATTCCCGGTTTAACCGGATATGCTTCCTATAATTTTTTTTTAATGGAATGCCCTGTATACTGTTGCAATTTTGGAAAGGAAATTAAAAACTACATGCAGAAATATAATTTTTTTTTCTTTATCCTAAAGAAACTAACAGATAAATTTAAAAAAATTAGTTAACTTGAAATAAAAAGTATTAATAAATAGATTTACAGACTACAGTAAATGTTGAAATTGTGCTCCGTTAACCACTTGACAGTGATATAATCTACCAACAAAATGTCTTAGTGAATTATGTAAAACTTGCTGTCTGATACTGTTGATTTCTTTAGTTAGTCGTCCCTCTAATTCTTTTAGATTATTTGGTCAATTTTTATACACTTAACATTTCAAATCACCCCACAAGAAGAAATCAAGTCTTGGGAACGGGCTGGCCTTTCGATTGCTCATCTGCGTGCAATTCAGCGTGCAGGAACTACCTCGTCCAGATAGGCACGGATATTACGCGTAAAATGTGTCGGAGCTCCATCCTGTTGGAACCAAATAGATTCGTTTGGTAGATTAAGTCTATTTGGATTTGGAAATAGCTCTGTAATTGCTGGTACGATATCGTTACGCAATAAATTTAAATATCTATTAGCATTTAAAGTTTCTCTTATGAAAAAAGCCCAATTATTTGATTCCCACACATTAACTTTTTGTGGGTGCTGTATATGGACTTCTTCCATCCAGTGAGGATTTTCTGTTGACAAGTAACGGCAGTTATGCCTGTTAACCGTACGATTGGGACAAAATGTTGCTTCGTCGGAAAAAACTATTTGATTTACGAAATTTGCCTGATCTATGATTAATGGTGTCATTATTTCGCAAAAATGTAGTCTGCGATCTGGATCATCTTCCAACAATTCATGTACGGTTTACATTTTATATGGTTTCAGTTTCGCAGACTGAAGGATGTTTTTGGCAGACTTTTGAGAAATGTTATGAATTTGTCCAAATTCCGATGCGACACATGACTATTTTCTTGTATTGAATGTAAAACATACAAACTGGTGTCTCCATCAGTTGCTGTTCTTGGACGTCTAGTTATTGGCAAATCTTTTATTTGGCGAAATGCTTCGTATTTCTGAATAGTTCGGCACACTCTACTTTTAGTGATTTGGCGATCGAGATAAACAGTATTGAATAAAACACGAACTTCATCATATGAACGTTGACGATCACCATATCCACGCATTATCAAATTTCCAATTCGCTCAGATTCTGTTAGTTTTAATATCATTTTCAAAATTTATAATTAGTGAATATAACTGACATTAATAAATTTTCACAACAATCTGACAGATTAGAGTAAAATGCTTGCTTTCAAACATAACTTGATTTTGCATTAACTTTTCTAAAATTTAGTTTGTTAGTTTCTTTAGGATAATTTTTTTTTTACATTTCTGAATGTAGTTTTGACTTCTCTTTCCAAAATGGCAACCATATAAAGGGAGTTCTATTAAAAAATATATAGTAGGTAGCATTTCCGGCCAAACCGGAAATAGAAAATAAATATGAATGTCATGAGTAAATTCGTAATTTTTAACTATATATCAATAATAAATTTCCAAAAAATTACTGCTGAAAAAACAAAGTTATGCAACCATGACTTTATACTAACCCTGTATATTTCGTATCAACATTTTCGTGAAATTGAGAATAATCTAAAGTATTTCGCTGTGTGTTCCTTCGTTTCGCTTTTCATACTTTTAGCTTATGTTCGGGTAGGTATAGTAGTACGCATTTGCAGTTTCACTTCGTAATTCATAACACATGAGATCTTGCTGAGATTGTAACCTACAGTGATAATTAAAAAGTGAAATTCATAAAATTTGTTTTATTTTATCTTAATAGTAACAGGTAGTACTTGAAGCGCATGAAGGATCTGCTTCGGTCGCTGGATTATTATTCTTTGATAATGATTGATATCCAGAGAACTGGTATACTCTACCAGTTCTCTGGATATCAATCATCACCAACAGCTCTGAAGTTATTTTCGTTTAAAAAAAACGATTTTCCTGAATCAATGTTATTTTTTACCCCATATATCAATTCACAGAATCGTATAAATAAAGATATCCGATTCTTCGAATCGATCTTCTGTAATAACGAGCCATCGAAAAAATTCATAATTGGAGTAGACTGTGAAATTGGGTTGATACTTTAACCACTTCCACATAATGACATTTATTATTTGGCATTGAAACTATAAGTTTGTGTCAAATTTTTCAAAACTCTTATTAAGAAAATTGTTTGTGTTTAGATGTAAATGGACAACATTTCCAACAACTTCTGTAGCTATATGTAAATTTTGGTTATGATTTCGATATTAAAAAAATTATTTGTTTTCTTTTTTTGTTGTAGTATCATTTCAATGCCATAATCTTTTTTTACAATGAAACTGTCACGCATCAAGTAATGTGTCATTATGTGGAAGTGGTTAAAGTGCCAATCCAATTTCACAGTCTACTGCAATTATGAATTTTTTCTATTTTGCACACACAATGATCTCATTTTGATACGCATTCGCGGCTCGAAATGAACCTTATTTCGAGACGAAACCTTTCATTATTCAGTGTTGGTTTCCTGTTCAATTTGGAATAATATTTGACACGCTGCTTAATATAGGTTATGTACCTACCAGAATACAAAAGATAATACATGAATATAGAATAGTGACTATTTATTATTATATTTTAGTACTTAAACAAGGTAATAATGAAGCACAAAACTCAATATAATAATATAATTATGTTAATGTATTTTATTTTAGTTATTGTAATTAGTATAAACATGTACATTAACTTGCGATGAATCATAAGCATTTATACTAATTCCAGGTAGGTTTTGATTGGAAACTAAAGTTTTCCTTGTAGTATTAGTTTCAACAATAACTTTAGATTTTTTATTTGAAGATTGTGGCTGTGAAACGCTTGAACACCCACTTGATGTATTTTGTTCAGACGAGAACATTTGAGCAACCTCAATTTTTCTTTTCATGGATGTATCAATATAACCCTTAGCTATAGCTGACGATTTCCATCCTCCATGTTGCTTAATTGTAATCAAATCACCACCCTTATTTGCTATATGAGACGCACTGGAACGTCTAAAACAGTGTCCACTAAATAATTCAGGATTTGGTAATTTAAGAAAGACCGCAATAAGTTTAGGCATCTTGCCTATTGTATGAATTCCAATTGGACATGATATACAATATCCATTGCGATAGGTAAGAAAGAAACGTTCAATGGTTGTATTTTTTGGTCTTAAACTTATATATTTTTTTATTAAATCAATCCATTTAGGGGTTGTGATTGCAAAACTTCTAGGTAAATAATTTTTGTTTTAGGTATCGAAAAAACAATGAAATCATCCTTATATTCAATATCATTGATTGACATATTTACTAATTCATCTCGTCTACAAGCTCCAGCATAACCTATTAATAATGCAACCAAAAATGAAAATGCTATGCAAATTGTGTTTTAATAGAGAAACAGAAATACCTTTATTGCAAGGTACAATTTATCATCAGCATTTTCTATAAAATTATGAATTTGTTCCATATCTAATATTTTAGATTTCTTTGGCTGATATGCTTGTCCACAACGTTTAAAGAATGCTTGTAGTTTAGAATATTTTGATATATCTAAGTTCTTATAGATATTTAACCAAGAACGCAACATAGAATATAATGCCCATAGTGTCGAGGGCTTTTTTATTTCACTTTGTAGCTTAAAATATGCCAATAAAACTTGCCAATGTGAACTTCATTTTCAATACACCAAGATTCAAATTGCTGATAATTTTTTTCATATACTACACGAGATTTTTCTGGCAATAAATTTCCAGATGTATTTTCTGCTATTTCACGGAGATTCGGTGTTGTCCCGCTTAGGTAATTAGAATTATTGATCGTTTCTTTATAGTTTCTGTTTGAATTAGAATAATAATAAATTTTGAATGACATTCGCTATTTAAAAATAGGGAATGTGAGTTCGACCAACGTTTACATTTCAAAAAAGTAAATGTCACTTATTTTATACAAATTGCATACTATGAAAAATACAAATTTTAAAAGTTATGGAAATGCGAAATAGAAAAAATAGTATAGAAAACTCGTTTCATAAGACGTTTTGTTGTCCTCGTCCTTTGGAAAACTCGCCTTCGGCTCGTTTTCCAAACTTGGCCTTGTACAACAAAATATCGTCTTATGACACTAGTTCTCTAATATACTATTTTCGATGGCTCGTTATAAGTGGGCATTACCAGTTTTGATATTTGTTTTTGTAATACCAATGGAAGGCTCTGGTCTTAGACAAGGCTTATCGAGCCGGTTTGGCCCCCTTTTTACTAGATCTATGGCCTTTGTGCGGTGGGATAGATTAATGTCACTTTCTTGTGATTACTTAGTTCATTTAGAGCACGCACACAATTCCATACAAACAAACTTAAGATTTAAATTACACCGAATCTCTACGGTGGGATTTGTTCTTCCCTGCCCATTAATTTCTCCAATGAAACGTGGAAATTTCGGCCACTTCTGCTTGAAATACTGTTGCATCTCTACTTAGGCTCACTTGAATCATCGTCCTTTTCATGATCTTTTTCTATTTTAGAGCTATCCGTGTACCAGATGGATTTCGCTTGCATAGGTGTGCCTATGTTTCCACTTCTCCTTATCTGACATGACATATTTTATATTTCTATTCAAAATTGAATTTCTGAATCATCGCGTCACTTGATTTCCCTATAATGGGATCTTCTTCGAGTTCTTTTGTCAACTTATGATGGTAAGTACCATAGACTTGAATTATAGGTATTTGACCTTACGTCTGTAGGATACTGATCTTATTTCTTCTTGTATATGGATATCTAGAGGTGTTAAATTTAGTATCACTTCTAGTACGACGGTAGGAGTTGTTCTCATGTCCCCCTACACTAATATGCTAGTTTTTGTATACTACTTAGCCGTCTACTAACTCATTTAGTTTCTTGGGCACAGCGTGACTGCCTCATAACTCATCATGGCTCTAATTAGCCTTGCGTATAGTTATAAAGTTTTTCTGGCACCAGTTTTTTAGGCAGATTCACCCATACCTGCCTAATGCCAGTGCAATGATTTCTTTATTGGTCGTTTTTACAATTTGTCTATATTGATTAGAATCCTCTTGTGTTTGAGATGTGATCTCAATATCTGACTGTATGAGCCTTCTTCCTGTGTAGCAGATATTGTAATTTTACCATTACTTTCAAGAATAGTAGTATTACCTACTTTTCTGTCTCATTTGTGAACTTGATAAATTAGCGTCTGTCTTCCATGTGACTACATCATTAATGTATCCTGGATCTGTGGCAGTAAACACTTTGTGATCTGTATAGTTTCTTTTGCGAGGATTTCCATAAACACGTTTATATTGGAGTTAGTTACAAGACCTATAGAAAAATCCGGTAAACCTTGTATTACTATCAATGACAACAGTGAAAACCTATAGAATTTGGTGAATCTCTATTTCCAATATATTTTATGCTAGGTATAGCTTCATTATTAAATAATTTGTTATAACTCTTTTGTAAATCTCATACCTTAAACCATATGAGAATTGTTTCTTCACTTCCTCTTCGTATCTAAGTTCAATGAGGACATTTACAGCAAGTGTAAATAATAAAAGACTAAAATTATATGCAACAAAAACAATTTGAATCTTACCGAAGCATGATTAAAAATCGGATGTAGATTAACAATACAAGCCAATATTTGTGTAAAAATTGCTTTCCGGACATGCAGATACGTATTTCGTCTTGCTATAGACTCTTCAGTGCATAATGATAGGAAAAACACATTTCACTACAAAAACTCAGTTGATACATAAAATCAAGTGACAAAAAACAGCAAATAAGTAGCTTATAACCACCCATTGACTAACGTCAATATCACGAGCGCCAAATCAATCATTATCGTCTACATGCCAAGTATAAGACAATGCAAGTGGCTTCCATTGGAGAGCCACAGCTTTAACCGGTAGATACTGTATTAACGTGCCTCCACTATCAGTCGAACTGCTTAGACAACGTACATATCATAAAGAATTTGAAACATACTTGAATAGGTAAAATCTCACAGTATCTTGTACAAAACAAAAACTTTTTAATAATATAAAAATATTATTAAAAATCGGGTGTGGAGAATACAATACAAGTTAATTATTGTGTGAAAATATCTTTTCAGACATGCAAACACATTTTTCGTCTTGCTATAGACTCGACAGTGCATGAGGCTGGAAAATACAGCAATGGTTGACTTGGCATTCGTGAACTGATATTATTCAATGAGTGGTGCTGGGTGTTTTTCCATGCCATTTGCTAAGGCTTGATTGTATGTAGTAAGGGAGTTTTTGTATTAAAATTGCCAGTCTTTCCGAGCATCGTCCACTGACGACTCCATAGTAAGACGAAACACGTGCCTGCATGTCTAGAAAGTAATTTTTACACAAATATTAACCTGTATTGTGTTCTCCACACCTAATTTTTAATAATATTTCGATATTATTAAAATGTTTGTTTTGGATTTATCAAATTGTATGTATTGGATTAGGAGTTACATAATTTTAAATATATGCAAAAAATTTCCGATCAAATGAAACGCGTCTTTTCAATAATAAAAGATCTAGAAAACGTAATATCGTCGGAGCTGTTTAAGTAGGAAGGATTTTCTTGGAAATGCGGTTTAGAATTGCAAGAGTCAGATGTATTTTTCAAAGAAAATTTGTCTTTGAATGTGTTCGTTAGCTGCGTATTGGCTGTGTATATATTAAAAAAGGACTTTAAGAAGTCGTTATAATTGTGTTCGAAAAAGGAGTATTATAAAGTTATGAAGACGTAATATTTTTTTCTTGTACGCAAAGTATAACAGTATTAACATACTTGTTTATTGTAGCATTTGGATAATTTTTTCAAACAAAGCAATAACTAATAATGATAATAAAGTAGTAGTCATAATACCAAACTCTATTTTATCAATTTCTATACACTGAGGAAACGCAATTTTGTAAAAGAAATGTTCAAAGGGTTTCTTTAATCAATATATTACATGCATGGGTTGGGTTGAGGCATTGTCATACATAAAAATTAACGAAAATAAAATTTATGGAGAATAAACCTTTAATAAAAGAATATCAAATTAAGTAAAATACTATTACATACATACATGTTTATATCAGGTGCTGTTCCTCTTAGAGAGCAGCTGAGCCATTGTCCCACACATCATACCAGGAGTCTTTATTTTCCTCGAAATTACTGATTAATGTATTAATTATTAAACGTCGTCAACATGTAATTGTAATTATAATTACATCTATTAAACATTGAACGCAGTCGGCTGTTGTATAAGCTTGTGTTAGAAAGTTTAAATAAAAATCACTTGATTTTATCACATTCGGGTCAAGTATCAAATGTTTTGGAATTCAATCAGTTTGTTGGCGTTTGTGGCTAGCTTGCGGGTGGAGAGGGTGGTCGGAGATCTGGCAATTTTATGAAACATTTGGGGCCAGCTTTTTTCTGGCTGAATTCGATCTGACCTGCATTCAGTGTTGACGAGTTCGCTCGTGGATGTTACTTTTTACACTCTTGACTTTCACTACTGTTTTATGTTTTTGACTGTTTCGTTTGTGTGAGTGTGTATTATTTTGCGTAGCTGAAATTATTAATAACCTTTTAAAAATTTTTTTTTTTCATATTCGTCCAAGGAAGAGTTTTAATTTAAGGCTTGACAATTAAGTACTCCATAAGTACTTAATGTATTTTTTACTTTCAAATCACTTCTCGATTCAGTTATATTATAATATATATTTATTTAATTTATAATAAAAGCTGAGTTAATTCTAACCTTTCTATTAAATGGAAAGGGGTGAGGGAGGGGGAAGATTGGGCCTACCAGTTAACTTTGTCACGAACAGGCACTGATTCATTTCTGTTATAGAATCTGTGTGATGTCAGGTACTCCCTAACCTCTCCTTTTAACATAATAAATAATATATCTCTAAGATGTGTATTATATATAAATATATATATATATATATATATATATATATATATATTGTTATATTACAGTGGCGTGGATTGTATATATGAATGAATGAATGTTATGAATGCCCCAAAACGTTGGGTTCTAAATATTATATTACTGTGAATTGTTGTATAATGAAATGTTTATTTAAATTAGTTTTATTCAATACTTAACTGTGTTTTAATCGGCTAGCTTATTTATCTCTCAGGGTTAAGGTAGGTTCACTTCTCTCCACTCTAGTTTACTTACATAGCTTGTTTAATCAGAAATGGAACAATATCTCAAGTAATTAAAATGCCAAGGTAAAATATCAACAATTAACGTTATTAATGAATAAACACATTTAAAAGTTTCAATATTAAAAAAAACAGTTTTCGTGACACACATATAATAAGGGAGACAACACTTAGCAGTTGGTATTCATACAGTTCAACTGCAATATGGTGAAAGAACATGTGCAAATAATTGTCGATTTATTACAATATTTTATAAATGTGAAATTGGATTAAGTTATAATATTAAAAATAGTGAATACTAATATTTAAATAAGTTTGAATAAGAATCACAATGTTTTAATATCAGTGAAAGCAATGCAAATAATTATGGATTGAGTAAACAAAAAGTTCTTGATGTGTTTATAAGCAAGTTAAAAATGGCGCGTATAATATTCGTAAAAATAGAGAAAACCTGAATCTTCGGATATAGCCTCTTGTGATCCCTGCGCATGGGTTGTGGAGAAGTCTTCACAGCGGGAAACTGGAGAATATTTCTGCTAATATCCCTCGGGATGATGCGAACTTTTCAATATTTCCAAGTCCGACGGCGGCTTGAACAGATGACCGATCTCGGGCGATCAAAGATGGTGTTCGATGTACGATGAAATTTCGGGCGGGTAGTTTTCGTATCAAAAACTTTAAAAATTATTAACTCTTGAACGGTCTGGTCGGAAGATGTAAAATTTGGTCTGCAGGTAGTCCTTAGGTAGGTGAAACGTTTGATTGACTTTAAAACCTCGAGCACTTAATATTTCCGCCAAATTATTTTAATTAAGCCGGAGCACAAAAAAACGTGACCTCTCGTTGCAACTACTAATTACCGACGCCAATCTTTTCATTTGTTTTTAATTGCATAACTTGCCGCAAATCGCTCCATTCTTTACTTGCATTATCTTTTTGAATACATCTAAACTAAACATTTTTACAGTGTAAAACAGTTAAAAAAATTACATTTAGATTTATGAAATATCTTTAGTTAGGCAACATATGTTGATGTGTTTACAATCACTCTGTCAACATCTGTTTCTTTGCGGGTTATTGTACCGTTAAAATTGTGGGCGGGGCTTGATTGTTCAAATACATTTGAATATAAATACGTTAAATATGTTCGAATAAAATCGCGTTAAATATTAATTTGAAATAGAAATGAGTATAAACATCACAATAAAAAAAGAAAAATAAGTTAATTATTTCAAGGCAAATTTGTATTTAATAAATAAATAAAGTATTTATACTTTGAATCAATTTTTCCCCTTCTTGGTATTGAATTATATAGTAAATATAGACATTACAGCTACATGTATCCTTTTGTATCTTTTCAGAGAAAGAGCCCTTCTTGTAATGCTTCAATATATATATATATAAATATAATATTTTCGTAACCTTGATATGATATGGTAAACTTAATAAGTCGGCGATTAAAGGTCTGGTTTATTACTTCAAAGTATATATATTTAAAACAACCCTACATGTTTCGGCAAAGATGCCTTTGTCAAGGGAATAAAAAATATAAATGACAATATAAATGTCAAATAATTGAGTTGCTATGGTTTAAATTATTCAAAGATACATTCCAATAATAATAATAAGTCATGCCTTAGTATTCCAAAAAATAGATAGCAAGGTGTGAACATATGTGTTGTTCGCTGCTAGCAGCTTTTGTCTCTTTCTGGGAATGGATTTGTGTGTTGGTTGCTCCTGGCAGTTTGCGTCTCTCTCTGGGTGTGTGGTTTTGTATTTGTGTGAACGCGTAAGTGTAGGGTTTTGTATGTTGGTGCGCTTGTGCTTGTGTTTAGTGACCGGTCACGTAAATTTAGAGAGATCGGATAACCAGCCATTGCGTAGGGCCGCCAACCCTTTCCCGGCAACTTCTTTACTTTTCGGTGCAGTACTTCGACGGCCCGACCCCCGCCCAAACGAGGCAAGGCGCAGACCAGCGAAGCGCACCCTGCACGGGGTTGCTCATCGCCAACCGAAGGAACACTCTTAGTGGCTACCTCAGTCGACGACGGTCACACTTTGTGCCATCTTAACGATTTCCGCAAAAGCGGAATATATATATATATATATATATATATATATATATATATATATTTATGAAGAACCTGTACATGTTCAAACTTTTTTTCAATAACTGACATCTGCTTTCAAATCTGACGTTTGCTTTCACAACAGACATCTGCTTTCAAAATAGACATCTGCCTTCAATAACTGAAATTTGCTTTCAATAACTGACATCTGCTATCAAAACTGATATCAGCTTTCAAAACTGACTTCTGCTTTCAACTTGGCATCTATATTCAATAACTGACATCTGATTCATTAACACTGTTACTTTATAATGCATTTCTAAATAGCTTGGATCTTACGTTTTCTTAAATTAGTTTCAATTGCATTTACATATTTGCATAAAACATTTTTTTAAGAAAAACTATTTCTTTGTTGAAATTATAAAATTAAAAAAAGTAAATACATAAACCAAGAGAGTTCTCTTCAAGAATGTCAAAGAGAAAAATGGAGAACTAGTTAATATATGTTTTCGTATAGTTTTCTCTTTGCATAACGCATAAATATTTCAATTTAAATGTTGTTTTCTGACTAACAAATATTTTCCTAACATACTAGATAGTTATAAATGATTTGTTGGGCATATTTTACTATCTTTTTACAAAACATATTTAATTTAAAGCATTCACGACATGCAATGTGCTCATTTCCGTTAAAATACTGACAAGTACGCTGAAAACCTTCTAGGTTCGATAAGATCTAGATGGACTTAACGTAAATTTAAGAACGAAGTACATAAACATTAATTTATTTATAAAACATAGAGTTTTAATACTACTTAACTAAATGAATTTTTACAAGTAATTTACATCGAGGCATTAAAATTAAATGCATTTTCCGTTATTTGATAAATAAAATATTACGTTGGAACATGCACTATATGCACTCACAATAAGTCCATTTCCATTAACTTTCTACGAATTTTGTGAAAATATTACATATTTGATAAAATTTAATTGATTTGCCGTAATTATGCACGCAGAGAAACACATTTTCAGATTATTATTATTAGATTTCAGATTCTAAGAAAAAATATTGTTTTAACTTTATTTGGTTGAACTACAAATAATAATTTCTTAATGCCAAAGTTTCTATTTATTCTGAAAATATGCACAGAATTAGACTAAGAATATAAATTTCTTATTGCAAATGATTTAATGTAAGAAAATTTAATTTGGAACAAATATCAATAATATCATCAGTTCTATTTTTAGAAATGATGATTTGTAGAAGGGATGAGGGTTACATTGATTGCATTATAGATGTGCATTTTTCGCATACTTTGCATAATATATTTATCGGGTGTTATATGTGTGAGAGTAATAAGACTAATAAGTAATAAAAATGGACAATTTTGTAAAAAAAAATGTTGTTTGAGTGGCAATTATATCTTGCTTTAGGTGTCATGTTCGAAGGTAAGTAATTGGACAGGTATTTTTTCTTCTATTAGTAATAATATTGGTACTTGTATACATCAATTACCAGTTTGATAGAATAATAATCTAATTCTATAATTTCATAAATAAATTGAACCCTTTCTATTAACAACACTAAACAACGTATTGATATTTTCTAAATTTTGTCACTTTAAATAAAATCCTTTTATATTGAAAAAATTCTGAAATTTATCTTATTTGTAATAGTGGTTTAATCAAAAATATCTGTGATAGCTTTATATGCTGTTCGGCGTTTTACCTCCAAAAGGAAGAATAAATAGGTAATTGACGAAAGAGATACTTGTTGAAACTTCATTATAACCCTAAGAAATAAGTAATTAAACTTCTAGTTTCAAAAATTCTTTTATTGTAAATCACTACAATATTGTTTCGCCATACAATGGCTTCACCTGATGAAGCCATTGTATGGCGAAACAATATTGTAGTGATTTACAATAAAAGAATTTTTGAAACTAGAAATTTAATTACTTATTTCTTAGCATTAGGAAGAATAAAATTGGAAAATAATAATTGTAAGTTTTCTGTTGCAGAATCTTTGGGCAGCGTCGTTGTATTTTCAAATGTAAGAAGGTACAGAGTCGTATGCAAAACCATATTTAAAATGTATTTTTTTCCAGAGTGCTGCGAACCTAGAAGAAACTATTGACCAACAAAGACAAAAAGCAATTGTTCAAAAACAAACAATCCAGCCATTCATACTAATTGTAGGCAGGAGATTTGGAAGTATTAATGCCAAATTTTTGGTTGTCGATAAAATAAAATATCAATCAAAGTCTGTTAGATACACTCTTTAAAGTTTACCATGTTTCCAATGCAAAATACATGTCATTTGATAATAATGCATTATATGTTACACTAAGTTCATAAGAATATTTAGAATATAGTGCTTAGTTACAAAGATATGTATATTAATATATGCAGACGTATATTTAATAAAAATAATGATTTATAATTAATTATAATTCTTGTATATTATTCAAAGCCTATACTAGATAATACTTCAACATAATCATAATTTAAAACTATTATTAGATAGTAGATTACAAGAAGAAAACGGTATCAGTATACTGAACTAAGAATTATCTAACAAAACAAAAATTGTAAATAC
Organism: Melolontha melolontha; assembly: GCA_935421215.2. Classification (NCBI taxonomy): domain Eukaryota; kingdom Metazoa; phylum Arthropoda; class Insecta; order Coleoptera; family Scarabaeidae; genus Melolontha; species Melolontha melolontha. Next base: position 63,288,842 of record OW285240.1, read on the forward strand.
AACGATTGATTCAACATTATTAATTCACGATTAATAAAACAGATATTAATTGTTAATTACACCGAAGATAACTTTTTGATCACATGGTATTCAAAAAATATCTTGGGTTTATTATAAACAAAAGTTTTCTTTCGTTTTAAAAACGGTCTTATATTTCTATAATCTCTGTTTTAAAAGAAAAAATGATTTTGAATGCAATTCGAAATGCCAAGTGTCTTTGCAACTAATTAAAATGAACAAAAAAATATATAAATGGAAACGTCGGAATGTTTTTAGATGAAATAATTAATTTTATTTATGATTGATGCACCAAGAATATCTTTTGGATATAAATTTAATTTTAGCAAAATTGCAATTTTCATTCAAACATACTACGAACAAGCACATTTAAAGTAAGTAAAAATAAAATCTCTATTTGAAAATTCTTTAATATTAAAATAACTGTAAAATTTATTTAGAACTAACATGCTATTTATTTGATCCAAATACTAATTTCTTAAAAAATCAACCGTGATTTTCTTGGTTTCCCTTCGGCTATTTTCTTGAGTTAAGAAAAAGCGCTAAGAAATTATTCTTCTTTCGACAAGACAATATGGGCTTGTGGATCTACAAAACAGAGGTTTTCTTGAATAAATGCAGATTTGTTTAACTAGAGTATACATTTCTCTGCGTGTGAAAACGAAGTAAAAATATTTACGAAAGCGTTATTTCGTTAAATATTATTTCTGCAGAAAACTTAAATTTGTTTCAGCATTATAATGAATCAATGCATAAGTTCGTAACGTTTGAACGCAAAATTTATTATTTTTTTAACAAACAAAATGCATGAACTAATCCAGAATATATTATCCTGCATTATTTAAGATTGACTCCCAATGATCTGCCAATTTTTCAATTCCACGCCTGCATAAATTCGGAGGTTGTGCAAAGTTTGTTTGCCAGAAAGTAGAAGAAATAGAAATCTGGCGGAGCGCGGTTAGGGGAATAAGACAGATGTAAAATAACCGCTTTAGTAATGGTAGCAGTAGCTGGCATTATCGTGCTGCAAAATAATTGAATGTCTTCGCATTTCTTTTTTTTTTTAGAATTGCGTCATCTACTCGACGAATTTGTGAACAGTAAATCTCAGCTGTGGTAGTTAGACTCCTCGGAAGAATTCATAGTAGACGATAGCTTCTTTATCCCATCAGACTCACATCAACTTACGTAGATGACTATCAGACTTTGCTTGGGGAGTGTGCTTTTTGTTAGGGCGAAGCCGTTCTTTTCTGTTTTTTATGTTAACATGAAGGCACCATTCCTCTTCATCAGTAACAATGTGGGACAAAAATGGTCGATGTTGCTAACAACCTAAACGATTATGAGCTAGCAAAGCGATACAAATAGTAAAGCTACTAGTACAGAAGATTGAAAAATCATGCGCAAGTTTGTCTTGCGCCAGAGAAAAAATCATAGATATTTACATAGGATACTTCATGCTTTTTTGGCTCATATGATACAATTAAGGCGCATTTGGAACAAATGTCGCACATCAGTTGCATGCCCGCTTACACATTACCATAAAATATAGTAATTGTAGGGAATTTTTCAATCGTGCAACAGAAAAATTGACCAGTTTTGTAAAATATTACGCATTAAGTATACGATTAAAACAGGAAAGGCTATGCTATAAAAATAAATTCAGACTTAACAATCTTAAAACCGAAAAATAATAAAATATTAGACAAATAACTTTTACATCATTTATATTCCTCATTGGACTGCACGGGTATCATAAGATCATTTGCCTCTTGGGAAAATGACTTCATTGGTGATTTTTTTGGGCCTTTCCATGCTACTCATTAGCGGGTGTGAGCTAAAGAGTAAAATACGATACATATCCGCATTGCATTCTTCTCTAGCGAATTTCCTAGCATAATTCTGGCCGTACGACCTAAAGTGTTTATTTCGGGCTTCATCTGCCTCTTCTTTTCGATGATGCTTGATTATTTTCGATGATGGCCATTCCATGGGTCAGGACTTTATGCATTGTTGGAGTTATTGGCTGCCACCCATACAACTTAATATATTGCTTAGCCGTCTCTAAGGCGCTAACAAGACTACTTTCAATGGCCTAGCAATATGTTAAATTACAACAAGTTTTATAAAAATTATCGTTTAATGTTAACTGTAGCACTAGAATCCATAGTCTTTAGAAACAAAAATTAATTCTAACCTATAAATATTCAGTTCGAAAACTTTATTTACTTTAAGAGCACTTTTAGACACGTGCACCACGAGCAACGACCAATTTCTGACTACCTTTAACCGCTCTAATGCACAATGTAAAGGATAAGAGGGGTTAGATATTGTTCTGTCTGCTAGCGCAGGTTATAACTTGCTTTGCTATCAAGTATACGTTTCCACATTCACTTTTGGCCGCCTAAATCGGCCAAATCGACATATGTGCAATGTACATCAACATAGATAAAGTCCGTAGTGGTTGCATGTACGGCGACAATACGACGGAAAAGATGTCTACATAGAAGGAAAAGGCTTTGGGTGAAACTTTGGATAAAGGAACGAGAAAACTGTAGTATTGTGGAAAACCTATTAAGTGAATTGGAACGTGAAGAGGAGGCGTTTTGTACCAATTTTTTACGGATGTCAGTTGCAGATTTTGCTTATTTATTAAGGAAAGTATCTCCTTTAATTGAAAAACAGGATAAGTACTACTATGCGACCAGCTATACCACCAGTTGAACGTTTAGTTGTAACATTAAAATTCTTGACAACAGGTAGACCGACTCTGTTGTCAGTGAACAATATAAAGGCCTGGCAAAGGTATAAACCTCAAAAAATATTGCACGCCTGGAAAGTTGCAGATTGACAGTTTTCTAAATTGTCTAGACTTTTATTTCACGCGCAAGATAAGTGATTTTTTTGTGTACACTATGCATTATTTGTTTAAACTGGTAACCCGACATATCACGCGTAAGCATGCGGCACATGCAATAATTCATCAATCGTTTCGTGCTTACACGTAAAAAAAATAAAAAAATCGAATTAATTGCGCTTGAAAATATGTATGTTGCGATTGAAGAAAAAATCACCGTGTATGAGTACCTTAACACGCTAATTCTTGTCGTTTTCGCCCAAAATATGCAGAAATCTTAAATTTGACTGAATTCTTGAATTTTCCCATGTGAAATGCAAACATCGTATTATGATCGCCTGATTACAATATTATAATGGCCAATTCACGAGTTGACTGGAGTGAATCATCATGAATTAACATAACATAACGCATATTGACAAACACATTAAAAATTGTAGATATTGTAAAAATTTGCTAAATATACTGAATTGTACCAAAAAAACGGTCGAGATCGACATTAGTTTCGTCAATAAATGATGTTCCCAGTTAGGGTACGTTGGCATCTTTATACGTCCCAATTCTTTGCCAACAACTAATGATTGCGCTACAATAATATACATTTTCAAAATAGTATAGAAAACTATTAAACCGTTTTATATACAAACATTTAAGGAATAAAACAAACAATCAAAGCATAGCATTTGTTATGTGTATATTTATTATTATATTATTAGATAATTATTTCTTGACCTTTGTATGTTATAGTAGATTCAATTAGTCGGTGATTTAAGGTCTGTTTTACTTTGATATGTATATATTTAAAACAATCTTACATGTTTCGACATATAGTGCCTTTATCAAAGAAATTTAAAATATAAATGACAGTATATCAATGTCAAACTTATATATCTTCAGTTGTCATGGATAAACTTAAAATATTCAAAGATACATTCAATAATCATTCATGCCACCGAACTTTGGACAGCAAGACATCAATTACGGGGGATTGGCAAGCCATGAGTTAAAACCGACTTACGATTTTAAGCTATCGGCATTCGCCTTGAACGAGAAAGAAAACCACGAAAACCTACCCGCACAGGCCAATCAGGAATCTAAGCACGAAAGTGCCAGCATGATAAGCAAATTTACAGATATTTAAATAAAACATAAGATATATATTTATATAACAGCAACATATATTGTGATGGTAAATTGCAGATCGTTACATTATTAGCTTATAGTATATACTGCTTAGATTGTTTATATCACTTCTGTTTTTTTCCTGTTAAATATTAATTATTTCTTTAATTTCTCTTTTCATTGTGTGTTGTTCTTTATCGATTATCTGGTTGTTTTCAAAATCTAAATGGTGATCGCGTTTTACTTTGTGTGTAAATAAAACAGTTTTGTCTGTTTTGGTGTATTTGTGGGCTTGTATTCTTTTGTATAAATATTGCTTAGTTTGGCCTGTGTAGTAACTATGGCAATCACGACATGGTATTTTATATATGACATGTGTTTCTGTTTTTTTCTATTTTTGGTTTTAGTTTTGAAAATAGATGTTTATTAGTATTACTAAGTTTATATGTTGTAGCTATATAATATTTTTTAAAGTATATTTAGTATTTCTTCTGATAATTGTGGAACATATGGATTCGCGATATATGTTGTTTCATTGTTTAAATTGTTATTGGTGTTATGATCGTTTTAATTTTCTTGATGTTATCTTTTCTGTATTGAGTATGTGATAATTTTACTGCTCTATCAGTCAGATTACTTATAATCACTTTAGTGTATACTGTAGGTGCATTCGAGTGGTAAGAAAAGAAGCTGTGGGTTTGTCGTACCAATTTGTTGAAATAGTACCTTGTCTATCATAGGTAAAAGAAACATCAAGAAAATTAATACTGTTATTAATTGAAGAAGACTTCAATTGTGAATTTTAGTTTGTTTGTGAAAGTTGTTGAATTTATTTAAATAAATTCAACAACTTTCACTTTCATCCAACTTTTATTTAAATAAATTCAACAACTTTCACAACAAATTAAAATTCACACCGAGACTGTTAAATGGACATAGAGCAAACCAGTTAGCACCACCAATAAAATTGCACAGTCTTTGAGGAAACTTTCACGACGTTACGGTGTTTCCAAGGATACAATTTCCAGAGAATTGAAGAGAAGTGGTGTAGAATATCGCAAAAGAAAGAAATGTCCTGAATATACTCCAAATCAGTTAGCTATAATAGCGAGATGTTGCCATGCATTAAGGCACACTCATTTTGTAAATGTAATAAATGTAACAAAGTCATTGTCATAGATGATGCAAAGTACATTACTCCAAGTATTTCTGAAATTAAAGAAAACTACGGTTTTTACACCGACAATGTAGAAGAATGTCCAGACAATATAATTTACAAGCAAAAGGCCAAATTTGCTGATAAAGTTTTAGTTTGGTGCGCGATATCAACTGGTGAGATTTCCAAACCTTATGTTCGACGAGTTAGGGACGAAGCTGTGGACAGTCGAAGTTATATTAACAATTGCTTAACACAAATGATTAATTTTATCCACCAGATTCATGTTTAAGATGATATTATATTTTGGCCGGACTTGGCTTCCTGCCATTATGCACGCGAAACTCAAAGTTGGCTGAATGCTCACAACATACTTTTTGTGCCGAAAAACCACGACACTGAAATTTTTCAGACATTTTGACTCGAAAAGTGTATGATGGAGGTTGGGAAGCCGAAAACGAGCAACAATTAAGACGGCTGATTTTTAGAAATATTCGAGAGATTGATGTTGAAGCTATCCAATGCTTGATGCGGGATGTTTCCAGAAAACTGCGTACCGTTGAAGACTATGAACCTTTAAATTTAATTTAAGACACAAATTTAGTTGTTAATAAAGCTGTTAATTATATCTTCTGAAAAATTGCCGTGAAATTATTTTTACTTTTAAGAAGTTTGTGCCAAAACTTTTGAGACACGTTAGTGTACTAAAGTAGCATGCCTAAGAATTTTTTTTAAAACACTTTTATCCTAAAAACCAAAACGCTACAAACTTATGCATCAACCTGATATACAATGTAGTGGCACTAAATAAATTTAGACAACTAATTTACATCAAGTTATATTTAAATTTAATTCATTTTTCTTTGCTTGGCGAATAATATAATGTTGCGTTAAACATGTATTCGTTTTAATTAGAATTCATATAAGTCTGGTGAAAATCCTATATATTTGATCAAATCTAAATTGGTTTAACGTGAGCATAGAAACGAGAATCTTATCATTTATTTATGTAGTAAGCTTTTGTAGTAGTGCATAAAGTTTTGGTGAACCTTAACTAAATGGATTTAGACAAGTAATTTACATCAAGATATATTCAAATTAGATTTATTTGCTTTAAATATAAATCTATATTCAAATGATGTAAAAGAAAACACTGCTCCACGTCAGGTTTGTTTTAATTTTGCATGCAAATTAATAATTTTGCCGGAAACATCGCTGATTCCACGTAATTGAATTAATCATTTCCATTCTAACTAGCTACTGAATATTCTCGAAGTCAATGTGCGTTTTCTAGTTTTCCAAGTATATCTTATTATATTTGTAGAAGTTTGTTAACTATTTTATTCCAATTACGTGGAAATTTTATAATGCCTTCAACAGTCAGGTCTATAAGTCTATAAGTTGAATTGCAGTAAATGTCTTAAATTCTACGTTGGTCAAACTTTCAAGGAAAAAAACATTGAACACTAAAGATTTTTTAGAGAGAAAAAATTAATCTTCTAACTCCAACCACCTGTTAGAACAAAATCGTAGTTTTAATTTCAACTTCAGATATATTCCGTACAGAAAATTAAGGAACAAAACTTAATTTATTAGAATCTTTAATAATATAAAAATAGAATTTCATATAACCTACTAAATGACTAACTAAATACAAATACCCTGTTGTTAAATTTATTTGTATAATTTTAATGTTATGCAATTAGCTACTATTCTACTCTTTCTCTTTTCGTTTTTAATTTGTGCTTTTCCCCTTTTGTATACATATATTGGTATTTCTACCTGTAATTGCTGAATTCATTTCTGAAGAAGCCACTGTTGGGCGAAACAATTATTAAAATGTTTATGTATTAAATAGTGAAAAGACGAACAGTTTCCATGATTTTGATGACAAATTTTGAACAAAATTTTTCAATTTCCACACGTACCTCTAATTTTTTTCAACAGCCTAACCAACTAGTAGTCACAAGGAAATAAATTTATTGTGGAAAAGGTATGAAAGTATTTTCCATTTCAATTCTGTAAAAGTAGTTTGTGTCAGCTTGTATGCCTTAAAAAGTTAAAAATTTCTTATTGATTGAATTCACCGCCTGATACGTGGGCGTACTTTCTAATTTAACATAAGTGGACAATAAATAACATTAATCGTTTTTTTTATATTAAAAAAAAGTAATATACCGGGTGTCCTTAAAAAGACAAAATGGAAAGATGTAATTATATAGAAATATTTTTCCAAAAAGGTACATTAAAAATTTAATGCAAGTATCAATTTTTAACAGCCGACTTTCGTATCACTTTATCGTACCCTTACTATAACAAAACTTAGATACAATGATACAATGTTGTCGTTTTTATGAACATAAACATTACCGCCGTTAAATGCAATAGCAACATTCTGAATCGATATTCATATTTTGTTTCTTACTACTCGCAACAAAAAAAAAACGTTCTCGTAATACACATGAAATAATGTCACTTCTAAAAGTCTACAAATTATTTTTAGTATAATTTTTAAAATGGTTTGTAAATTAATGTAACACAGATCTTAGTTCTTAATAATTTACCTCGATGTATACAAATCTGAATTTGTACGAGGTATTAACATAAGCATACAGGATGTTACAGTTTTTGGAACATTGACAGCTGTTGCGTATGTATACATATGGTGTGCATGTCATTTCAATATATGTACATACTTATATTCCGAAGATTTTGAATTCATAGTCGGAACATGATACGATTTTCAGGGAGTTCGCGTCATAAGTGATTCACAATATCTTTTTATTTCACCATATATATATATATATATATATATAAGACATTTCATGTCACAATCAGCATCACTCTTCCAGTAAATTCTGCTTTCTATTTTTGTTTTCGAACAATGCATTCTCTACTTACATGAAGTTAACAAAATACACTTTTGTTAACTCCATGTGATGTAACCGCGTCCTGTGGCAGCTACATGGTTACGTCGATAAGATGATGCACATAAGCATCGGAATAAAGCTACTATTAAGAGAAAAATATGAGCAGTTGAAATTGAATATTTATGGAGAGTAAAGGAAGCGTAAAGGAAGCGTAAAGGAAGCGTAAAGGAAGCGAATTTATCAATTCCATTGATCCTAATATCACGTTCACGATAAAAAAGGAGCTTAATAATAGTATACACTTTCTGGATCTCACTTTAAAACGTGTAAACAATAGGGTCCATTTTTCTATTTACCACAAAGTGGCTCATACAGATACCACGATACATAATAAATCTAACCACCCGGTCCAACACAAGGTAGTGGCTTTTCACAGCATGACACATAGACTTATTAACATCCCGATGTCCAATGAAGACTATAATAAAGAATACAATATTATAAAACAAATCGCTCACAACAACGGATATGACCCAAATCTAATAGATAAATTAATTTTTTCAAAATCTGTCAATAAATTATTAAGGGAGGTGTACCCGATCATTAAAGTGGAGCCAGACAAGCAGTTTAAATCATTTACTTACATAGGTCAACAGCAAGTTAAATTATCAAAATTCCTTAAAAAAGAAAACATTAATTTTGCTTATAAAACTAATAATAATATAGCCGAATATATTAAAAATAATAAAGAAAAAACTACCAAAGACAATAAATCAGGAGTCTATAAGTTATCATGCGGATCATGTACCAAAACATATATTGGACAGACTGGTAGAACGTTTAAAAAACGAATCCAAGACCACTATCATTCTTATATCAATAAGAAAACTGACTCAACCTACTCTAATCATTTAATAGAGAATGAGCACGAATTTAATTTACAATTCGATATCATACATGTAGAAAATAAAGGTAGAAAACTAAATTGTTTAGAGTCTTTAGAAATTAATAAACTTAAAAACTCAGAAATGTTACTAAACGATAAATTAGACTTGAATTCATCCCCACTGTTAAATCTGTTCACCCATTGAAATATTGTTTCTTAGTTGCTTATACTATATTTTTATACTTAAACCTCACACAAGTAGGACATGGTATAGTTTTCAAAAAGCAAAATATAAATGTAATAGTTCCTAGAATTTTAACTTGGGTCAACTATCTGATTAACGCTGTATCTTGTATGTATCTTTAGTCTTAAGTTGAATTTGAAGAAGCTACTGTGTTAGCGAAACAGCTGTCATTATTTTATTAATAAAATGTAAATCTAAAACATCTTATGTGTGTTTTATTTATTTGTAAAGGAAGCGTCGTTGAGGGTCCGAATAGCAAATTCAGTAACTGCGTTGGTGATGGGACATGAAAAAATTGAAAGACGAAATGCCAACAAAAAGGTATTGGAAGCAAAAGTGAAAAAAAAGAGACAAAGAAAGTCCGAAGGAAAACTGGGATAGTGTTGAAAATAATTTTAAAACTAGGAAAGACAGTAAGAAAAGCAAATTCAGAGGGCAAAGGCAGAAATAAGTGCGAATTTGTGGATTATGTATTCATGGGGATTGGACATACACAACGCATATTTAAGCAATGGTTACTTCAAGGTACAGACAGGTGTTTCGATTTCTTCTTAGGTCTAGTCCATGCAAGTGGTGAAGCATCTATTGCCACTCGCTGCCGCTAAGTATTATATAACACATTCTTGCAAGAGAAAACGTCTCGAAACATCCGACAGTCACGGCGGTATGTGAGGAAAACGCTTGCCGACGAGCTTTTTTGTATTTATTGTATTTACGCTTTTCATGATAAATGTAACTAAGTTCTAAAATACTTTATATTCGATTTTCTTATTATTTTATTATTAACTTATGTCAATCCAAAGGGTGCTATTGAAAACTCTACAATAATTATAAGAGAAGGCATGCGTAAAAACTCTTAAATTCTTTAATTTAATTTTTAATTTGCGCTTTAGAAGCTGGGGATTTTATCGAAGTATTTAGCGAGAACAATCATAGGTACTCGTAAATTAAAAAACTTAAATAAATTGAATTTCTGCAAAGTTGCAAAGTAAAAAAAATAAAAAATTACAGTATTCAAAATTACAGGAATTATTAAGCATACGCTAGTAATTTCTGTTTTTCAGAAACTGAATAAATACAAGCAGTCATTGTTATACATAGAGTTACACAAATAAGTTAATTAACGTTGAAAAAGTTCGTGCAGCAAGATTTTCTTTTCTAATAGAAATAACAAACTACTAAATTTTTTAATTACACGCTTATTGCCACTGTTAATGTGTTGTAAATATTATTAACTAATTTAGAGCTCATTTTCTGCATTTCTACAAGTATGAAACTGACATTTTATTATTTCATATAATGTAAAATAGCTTCGAATGATATGTTAGTAATTATATATATTTCATAATCCGAGAACATGAATTGCAACAGTTCAACGGGCTCATTAATGTAGACCATCGTCGTACTATTCTAAATATTAGCAATAAAGTTGGGAATGGAAATGGTACATGTCAGTGAATTATAACTGAAGAATTGAATACGCCCTGCATTGCCGCGAAATTTATTCCGAGACTCCTGCCTTACAATAAAAATCAACGAATTGCTATTTGTACTGATCTTGAACAGCTTTCTGCGAACAATGAAAACTCTTTGTCAATAGTGATTGTTGTCGACGAAAACTAGATTTATGGTTATAATCCACAAATTAAACAACAATCAAGCCAATGGAAGACTCTGAACTCGCCAAGATCATATAAATGCCGGAAAATGAAAAGCAATGTGAAGATCATGTTCATTGTTTTTTATTGACATAAAAGGCATAGTGTACAAAGAATTCGTTAAAGCTGGTCAGACGGTTAATTCCGAGTTCTATTCCAATTTTTTAAGGCAGCTCCGTGAGGATATCAGACGCAAACGTTCCGAACTTGAGCTAGGAGGAAATTGGTCGCTGCATCACGACAATGAGTCGTCTTACCGTTCGTTTTTCACACAAGTCTTTTTCACAAAAACATCAACGACTACCGCTCTCACCGTCCTACTAGCTAGATCTGGCTCCCTGCGCTTTGTGTCTTCCCGAAAATGTAACTGCAACTAGAAGGCTGATGTTTTGATAGCATTGAAGATATTTAAGAGGAATCGCAAGCAGTACTCTACTAGTTCAGAGAAAACGACTTCCTAAATGTCTTCCAGAACTGGCAAAAACCCAGTGACCGGTGCATTGCTACTCTCGGAGACTACTTCGCATGTGATAGCAACCGCCGAGAGTAAAAACTTAGTTTCGAATTTTTATAGCATCAGTCTGAGAACATCTGGATTACACCTCGTATTTTATTGAAATTTTCGAAATAGTTGCATCAGTACTTACATTAGTGTTACAAAATATAAAAATTTCAGCATAATACATTTAGTTACTCAAGATAGTATAGGCAATAAATTAAAATATTTTTATTTTTCTGTTAAATTTATTTTCTAATTGTTTTATGGAGTGAAGAAATAGAATTCAGCTACATACAAATTGTCATCAATTAATTGTGTTTGAACGTGACAAGATAATCGATATACGATTATTCATACATGATATTGCTGATCCTGTAAGATGTAGTGTAGCTACAAATGCTCTCTATCAGCGAAGATGGCCAGAAAATAATGAGGTACAACGAGGGTTACGGCCCGAACGTTCTAGACGTACAACTAATTGTGAAGATTGTGCATTTCGGTTAGCTGTTCTTAGAGGCCGTTTCTCCATAACGACAAAACTTCATTATAGGTGGAGAAGTTTTATTAATGAACAAATCTCTATACGATCTATATGTCGAAGAATTTGATCTCTTGAGCTTAGTTCATGTCGACTATTTCTTTGTTTACATCTAACTCCATGCAGCAAAAATTGTACAGCTAGAGTGGTGTAACGAAAATTTGCACTCGAATGAGTAATAAAATTGAGTAGTCTTCTACGCGACGAATCTAGATGTGTTATTTATAGGCTCACGATGGTCGTAAAATGGCTAGAAAGCGTTTCGGAAAAAGAAGAAACTAGCAGTTTTATGTAGAGCGACATAACGCGTGTTCATTTGAAAAATCAATCTAGTAGCATGTGATTTACTGAGAACATTTTGAAGTATGTCGTATGTAAATTAAAATTTACTACTTAACCTACGAAGTTGTATATTTTGACAGTTTCATACATACAAATAAATAACAAATGTGATTGACATTACCAAATGTCATTTGGATTTACGTTTACGGAACAACAAACACATACTAATATATATGCGTCTTATTCTATCAAAATGTCAAAGTAACCTACATTGACTTTTCAAATGAACACACGTTACAACTCTTACTCAAGTACCAAGTAAATCTCCCTTAGTACTCTTAGTAGTAATTCAAGGCACATTATTTATACATTTATGAACGCATTCTACCTAAAAATCGTTACTATCGAAAGGCGGAATCTGTAACTATCGAAATGTACCGATGTCGCACGAAATAAGAAAATCGTTCGAATTGACGTTAAAGCAAATAAGATATCCTTAACAGCATCACTTCGTAAACATTTTTGTAGAGATATTTAAAGAAAAAAAGGGAAATTCAAGTATCGAGATGAATAGTCATGTGTTATTTTGTTCTCTAGCACAGGAAGCTAATAACATAGAAAATAGTCTGGAAATAAAAAAATATCAGGTCTTCAACACTAAGGAAATATATTTCAGGAGAAATATTCGCTTTCATAATAGATGTTTTAGAAACGGAAGTAACTCCGTTGAATTACGTGAAGAAAATTTATTTCGCTTGATTAGAGAATACATTATTTGGTCAACGATCTGTAAGTCGAACTAAAAATCTGTTTCAAATTCAATAAATGAGAATTTTCTAAATACGCTCGTGGACAAAAAATTCCGGGCACCGAAATAAATGTCTGTTAGTACAAGAAAAATTTTTTTTTCTTTTTTTTAAACAAGATAGCATTATCTACAAGGTAAGAATGAGAAATAAAAAAGGTGCTTCACATTTTATTCAACAAGAAAAGTCACGAAACAGTAAATTGTGCAAAATAAACAAATTCATCGGCTAGGATTTACATCTACGCTTTTACATAATTTAAGCGAGTAATAGTGCGTATTACCTCCACGAACTCTAATGACTTCTGCCATATAGTGTGGTAAACTTTGAATGCAGTTGGCGACCTCTTCTTGTGTAATGTTTTCCCATTTCTCACGAAGATCCCGAATGGTTACCGGTATGGGTTGTCGGTGCCGAACATGTTGCCCTAATGAATCCCAGAGATTTTCGATAGGTTGAAGTCCAGGCTTCGAGCTGGCCATTGGAAACGGCGAAAGTTAATCGCATCCAAATTTTGCTCAACCATCCGTGCAATGTGAGGTAACGCGTTATTGTGTTTTAGAATAAAGTTCTCACTTACGAATGGATCAAATGGTACGACGTGATCAGCTAAACTTTGATGCACCTAGCAATCGTCATGGTACCATTTTCAATGAGAACAATCCCCGGTTTTCGCGTACAGTGAAATGTCAGTCGAAACGATTATACCGTCTCCCCCAAATGTCACTCTTGGAGATATACAACACGCTGAAAATCGTTCACCAGGCTTTCTCCACGTTCTCGTTCATCTGGTGAACGCAGACAAAAACGGAACTTATCCGTGAACAAAACGGAGCTCCATTGATCCATTGTCCAATGTCTATGTTCACGGGCAGATCGTAGTCGCTGAACATGATGAGCTGGGAGCAAAAGTGAACAAGCAGCAGGTTTCCTTGACATCAATCCGTATTCCTTCAATCTTCGACTTTGACTTGGCGAGACACAATTGTTGATGGTAAATCACGATCGCGTAGTGTAGATAACACCATAAGACGGACTTCTCGCCGATTTGTGGTCTGCCTGATCTTGGCCTTCTTGTGTATTCCCCATTTTGACGATGTCGCTGTATTGCGTCTTGGACGGTACTCCAGGAAACATTCAAGACAGCCGCGATGTATCGAATACTGGGTCCATCTTCGTTCAAAGCTACTGGTCGGGCTACATTTTCTCCTTGCATTTTGACAACCAATATGTGTCAGTACTGACAGTTCAAATGACCTTTCAACACAAGTGATAAAAGCTGAATAAAAATCACACCAATATTTTTTGGGTTAGGATGTTTTCTTTGGACACGTCATTAATTTTGGTTTTCTTTTGGCTGTTTTGATAAATTAAATGTTTCGTATCTTCTGTAATTTCCAATTTTTATTTCATAGATAATATTTCATGTCTTGTGAAAAAAAAACAGAAAAATAATTTTAATTATGATAACAGACATTTACTTCAGAGTCCGGAATTTTTTATCCACAAGTGTATTTGGATACAGTTTCCTTTTACCGATGGCAAATAAGGAAAAAAATGAGATTTTATGAAAAATTTAATTTTACTTGTGTAATAAGGTGTATATATTGTACTCATGTTGCAATTATGGCAGCACTAGCTCAACATGATAATTTTCCTGGATTAGTTCTTATACAGATTGACTGAAGTAACGGTGGAAATTTCGAAGCATATTACACACACTAGCACACGCATATTTAGACGTACATGTGACTCTAATGCCCGTAGACGTAGTTTAGTTACAATAGTGGTGATACATTCGTCAGTATTTAATATGTGTTTAATACGGCAGAATTAAAGTGTGGATGTAGAGATTTGCTTTAAGGAATTGCAGCCGCTATTATAATAATTGATGTATGTATGCGTTAACACTGAATGGAACAAAACTCTTTAAAAATTGTAACTAAAATCAAATTATTAATGAAACCTAAATAAAATTCTTATAAAAAAAACTGAACAAAAATGAAATGTACAAAATTGATTTGTTTTTCGCGAGAGTTTTCTCAGACGCACGCATCGAGAGCGATCAACGAAAGTCATCCCCGCTCTCCACATACCCCACTACATGAGTGAAAGCCATCCCTACCAGTATTCTTGAAAATTGTTATACATATACGTATATGTATGTAAATTTTAAGCTAGATATCTACTTTTAACTACGTCAATCTGTATAAATAAATAAGGGTACCACAGTAGAAGTAATGTACGAGAGTGATTAAATGGGAGAGCGACTTTTCAATAAAATACTTATTTTAGGGTAAAAAATATATTTTATTTTTCGACATAATTCCCTTGCAAGTCTGCACACAGCCCAGCAAGTTTACATTTTTTTCAAACCACACAAAAAGTAATCTTTCGGAAACTCCGCAAAATATGCATTTGTCTCGGTTATCACCTCTTCATTTGGCCGAAATTTGGAAAAAAAATTGGAAATAAGAAAAAATCGCTGGAAGCCAAATCTAGCGAATATGGCGGATGTGGTAGCAATCCGTAGCGCAATTCGAAAAATTTTGTTGTAGCAACAGCGGACGAATGAGAAAACGTTGTGATGAAACAACACACTTTTATTCAACAAATTCGGTCGTTTTTTCTTCAGTTCTGCAGCAAAAAGTGTCAGCAAATCAGCATAATATTGACCAATTATCGTTTTTCCCTTTTTTAAATAATAAATAATAAAGGTTAACACCTTTAGAATTCCAGAAAACTGTGGCCATGACCTTATCGATCGACAAAAGCGGTTTTTGCTTTCTTAGGGACACGTCCCCCAGAGAAATCCATTGTTGCGACTGTATTTTCGTTTCTGAAGTATAATTATATATTCAAGTTTTATTTAGTGTGACATTTCGACGGAAAAATTCCCGTGAATTACGTCTGAAGATACCATTCTCCTGATATTTGGATGCAAACGCGCATTTTATCAGCATTAAGCAAATGCGGCACCCATCTTGCGGATAGTTTTTTCATATTTAAATATTTATGCAAAATATTGCATATCAATTCGGTAGAAATTATATCTTCATTAGCTAATCGGCGATCTCTATTTACAAGGGCATGGGGTTTATTAAAAATTTCTGGAGTAGTTACAGTTATAGGCGGTGCTAGACGTTCTGCTTCATCAGTTCTCGTATGGCCACTTTTAAAAATCGAAAACCACTTACAAATCATTTCAATGGACGAAGCACATTCACGATAATATTTAGGTAAATTTTCCCCGGTTTCTCTTATTCTTTTTCCACTTAAAAATCATTTTTAATTAACACTCGGAATTCCCTTTTCTCCATATTTACGCAACAACAAAACAGTTTCCTGTAAATGAGTATAAAACACTTCAATTGAATTAAATTGATTCGACTTTTACTTGATGAAAATCCATAATTTAAAATAGAAATAAAACTAATAGTTAAAAACTTCACTTTTTTAATACGTAATCGTAGAACGACAATTGTTTCACCAACACAGTGGCTTCACAAGGTACCTACAGCTAAAGAGCATGTTATAAACTAAATTAAAAATATAAAATGAACAAGGTTAATATTATTTTACAACGTTTTTCAGAAATCTAAAAATTTACATAAATTCCTTTAGGTAGTGAGAAAAGGTGGCCCACCTGTTCAGCCTTAACTGTTATAAGTTATAACAGTTAAGTATAACTTATAACTATAGGGTACTAAACATGTTTTCGCATAAAATTTGTTTTCACAAACTAATGTAAACTGGCCGCCAAAAAACTGATCCACTTATTTTTTGCTTTATAAAACGATGTTCAATATGTCAAATTAATAATTATTATGGCTGTCATAATGTGTCATGTAATAAGTCATAACATTACTACAATAGTCTACTTAAATTAAGTCGATATAACCTCCAAATTCACAAACCTAATTCACACTATATAAATATACTTAAAATAGGTATTATTAAATGACAATATGATGGGTCAGTTTTTTTTGTCCGTCAGTCAAAATATTGTATCCATGCTTTTCATGTAATTCTACATAATTTTTCGATGTATCGGTCGCTTCGTTGCGTGAAAGCGCGACCGACTTCTCTCTTATCACGGGATCGATTTTCCAGAAATGATTGGCTTTATTGGCGAAGTGTGCAACAGCATGTCTTCCAAAATATCATAGCCGTTCTTTTCATCTAATTCTACGTCATTTTGATGTATCGGTCGCTTCGTTGCGTGAAAGCGCGACCATGTTCTCTCTTATCACGGGATCGATTTTCGAGGAATGATTGGCTTTATTGGCGAAGTGTGCAACAGCACGTCTTCCAAAATATCATATCCATGCTTTGCATGTATTTCTACATCATTTTGATGTATCGGTCGCTTCGTTGCGTAAAAGCGCGATCGATTTCTCTCTTATCACGGGATCGATTTTCCAGGAATGGTTGGCTTTATTGGCGAGGTGTGCAACAGTACATCTTCCAAAATATCATATCCGTGCTTTTCATGTAATTCTATCTAATGTATCAGTTGCTTCGTTGCGTGGAAGCGCGACCGACTTCTCTCTTATCACGTCATCGATTTTCGAGGAATGGTTGGCTTTATTGGCGAAGCGTGTAACAGCACGTCTTTAAAAATATCATATCTGTGCCTTTCATGTAATTCTACATCATTTTGATGTATCGGTCGCTTCGTTGCATAAAAGCGCGACCGATTTCTCTCTTATCACGGGATCGATTTTCCAGTAATGGTTGGTTTTATTGGCGAAGTGTGCATCCACGTCTTCCAAAATATCATATGCGTGCTTTTCATGTAATTCTACATCATTTTGATGTATCGATCGCTTCGTTGCGTAAAAGCACGACCGATTTCTCTCATCACGGGATCGATTTTCGAGGAATGGTTGGCTTTATTGGCGAAGTGTGCAACAGCACACACACAGCTTATTTCTATTATCGTCTAACCAGTTTTAATCAATAAATTTAACATGGGTGGGTTATTTAAATCTAATTAATCATTAAGTAAAATTTGTGATTGTTTTAATTTATTGATATCTAAATTTTCCAGCAAATTTAATTTATTGCCTTTATTTTCTAAATGTAGAATTCGAAAATTTTTATTCAAAGTGTTATTTTCTTCTAACAGATGATTAGCAAAAGTGGTATCTTGTTTTTTATTTATAAACAAGAACAATGTTAAGCAATGCGTTTTTCAAACGATGATGCCACTGTGCTGACGAAACAATTTTCATTTTTTTAAACATACGAACATTTACAGAGCGTTCATTTGTTTATGACAACCAGTATACATATCTTTATCACAAATAAAATACGTATCTCTATAAATTTCCCTATTAAATTAAAACCGAAATAAAAAGTATTTTTTGTGTAAGAATTAATTATAAAACGTTTCGAAACAAATCGAGATCGATTTTCTTATTATTATTCAGAATGCATAGAAGTTTAATCACTTACAACCAATCTACAAGCAATTTGTGGAAAACGAACAACTTCGCATGAAATCTTGTAAAAGTTGATAAAATTGGTGATAATAATAGAGTGAACGGAGCCGCGAAAAATAAAATTTATCATCTAGACATTTGCAATTGACAGCCCAGAGTGACAAACGGGTGTTGTCGAGGTTGCTAACCGCACGTTTACCGACGTTCATACTTCCTGTCCCTAATTATATTTTGTGTTCCTTCATCGGAAAGAAAAGTGTTCGTAATCACTGTGAATGGATATAATTAATTTATAGGAGGAAAATTTTCTTTAGATTTCAGTTAATTGAGGAGAAAACCAAAGGCGCTTAAGAATTTAAATTCGAAAATATTTGGATCCTATTTTTTGAAGTTAAATTAATGAACGGTCGAGCGTATATAATGTAAATTTGATATCTTTTGCATTAAATAATTTATTCTACACTTTATTGATTTCGAAAAAATTTAAAATTTCAAAACTTTTTCAAAACAGCTACAGAAGTGGAACTTTCATTTATCCCTATTTTGGATTATTTAGAAATATTATAAATAAAAAGCAATTTCTAAGAAAGCCTAACAAATAGTCGCAAAAACAAATTAAAAACGGAGGTAACCACCTACCCGGTGTTCGTCCCGGACGTTTTTAATTTGTTGTTGCGTCTTAATTTTACTTCGTTCACTTTGTTTTTTGAAATAATTAAACGAAATCTACAGTGTTTGATTGCTGAGACACAAGACATTATCCGTGTTAAATTTGTTACTTGCTCCGACCGGCCATGACATCAGTCGGTTTTGCGGACACCTTCTGTTTATATTGATGCTGTTTTTATTCAACTTAAACTTTTTTCCCTGATGAAGGTGACAAATTCACCGAAAGTTTGAAATAAATAAAAAAAAGTTTACTTTAATTCCGCCTTTTAACCGCGATTCCCACTGCCTTTTACTAATAATATATATATATATATATATATATATATATATATATATATATATATATATATATAAGTAAAAATTAATTAACGGGTGAGCGGTCTGTCAAGTAAAAAAAAAACACAATATATTAAACAATATAACAATAACTAAATACTTACAATTGAGAGTTAAAATCTAGCAAACAACGGCACTAAACATGTTAAAATTCATCAAATTTAAAACATCAAATCAATATGCTGTTAGTTTATCGTCAACCTTTTAAAAACAAATATACATAAATGTTAAAATATAAAACTAGACTTACAAAACACACACAAAAAAACTGATGTCATAAAAAATCGAAACCAACAACAACCACAAATCAAATACTTAATAGTCTATATATATGTTTTCTTTTAGGTTTTCGCGGGTAGTAGTATGTATTGTAACTGGATTACGGGTTTTCTTCCGCGTTTTCACTGTTTGGTCTTCGTAAAGACCAGTGCTGGCTTCTGGACGACGTTTCGGCAAAATCACATTTGCCATATTCAGATCTGCGATAACTGTCTGCTTCTGCTTCTGGAATTTACGAGTAATCAATATATATATATATATATATATATATATATATATATATATATATATTTCGTCTTATAAACGAAACTAATTTATATAATATATTAAATATAAGTATTATTCATTTTGTATATATTAAATATAAGGAATCATAGAATATAGTATTTGAACTTAAGGATCAGGTACAAAATTGAAACTTTTGTATAACTATAGTTTATGTACAAAAAGGTTTTAAATATTTCTATATGTTAATGCACGTATAATGCTTTTGTTTCATTATGAAACAGACATGTAAATAATTTACACATCTGTAAACATGGACAATACACCTCGTATTTTCGGCATTAACTTCTGCTTAAGACATATGTTTCTACTATCTATAGGCGTCATCAGCTAAGCTAGTGAAGCAATGTATACAAATGATACAAATCTTTATAAATAGATCTGTATCTGTATATAACATTAAGCCGCAATCCCTATTAGATAAAGCAAATTTCATCTTGTAAAGTGGCACTTATTAATAAGTGACATCTAACGGACGAAAGAAACTTTGCCGGAAAAGGGGACCTTTCGTTTGTGACCAGCTATGCGGGTACGACAAGCGAAACAATACGGGTTAGTCCATAACAAGCCAGATGGCGTAATGTACAAAAAGGTTTTAAATATTTCTATACGTTAATGCACGTATACTGCTTTTGTTTCATTATGAAACAGACATGTAAATAATTTACACATCTGTAAACATGGACAATACACCTCGTGTGTTTACAGATGTGTAAATTATTTACATGTCTGTTTCATAATGAAACAAAAGCATTATACGTGCATTAACGTATAGAAATATTTAAAACCTTTTTTGTACATTTACCGCCATCTGACTTGTTATGGACTAACTCGTATTGTTTCGCTTGTCGTACCCGCATAGCTGGTCACAAACGAAAGGTCCCCTTTTCCGGCAAAGTTTCTTTCGTCCGTTAGATGTCACTTATTAATAAGTGCCACCTTACAAGATGAAATTTGCTTTATCTAATAGGGATTGCGGCTTAATGTTATATACAGATACAGATCTATTTTTAAGATTTGTATCATTTGTATACATTGCTTCACTAGCTTAGCTGATGACGCCTATAGATGGCAGAAACATATGTCTTAAGCAGAAGTTAATGCCGAAAATACGAGGTGTATTGTCCATGTTTACAGATGTGTAAATTATTTACATGTCTGTTTCATAATGAAACTATAGTTTAGTTTATTCTCGTATTAAAATGCAAACGTTTCCCTGAATTTAGGATGCGGCATCGTTCATATTTATCAACCTTTATTCAATTTGGTACTTATTTTATTGCTGGACTCTTTAAACACTTTTCAATTTACCTTATTTTATGTGACAACGTGCCATGGAACTTTTACAGTTTGGAACTTTTAAATGCTTTATAAAACGCACGTTCACTAAATTTTGTCCCATAAAATATCAGAATGAAGAATGCCAGCACCATAAACTTGGTATTTAGTTAAAGTTAATATAGAATTAAAAACCATCTGTAATGTTTGCTATTTTAGTAAGCACAGTTTACAAACAAGTCTGTTCTTGGCAATTTTGCCGACCTTTGTTCGTCATCTGGCCGCATTCTGATGAGGCCTATTTTGTTAATTGTTTCAGAGTTTACTGAAGTTAGGGGTAAATTTTGCCTACAATTCTTAAACAGTCTCAATAGATCAGCGTGTGCGACAACAGTCGCAAGTGCCAACACAACAGTGTTCAAGACAAGACTCTCAACATAACAGTGTTCTAGACAACAGTCGTAAGAACATTGTTCAAAACAACAGTCTACATTTAATATTAAGAGACACCAGTCTCATGTTTTATCAATAAGACAACAGTCTTGCTTTATCAACAATTCTTATGTATCAAATAGTATAAATTTTGTAAATAAAGGTGTTATATTGGAGTGCCGCGTTTCATTAAAAACTGTCACCGACGAGTAAATAATTAGTGCGTATACGGCCTTACAACCCGTGCGCGGTGAAACAATACACAGGAGCATCAAGTCCACGTAACAGTTGCAGTTATCCCACTATATGGTCCTTCGAGATCGGATATCAGCGACAAATTACCGAGTTGTTTCAACTATATATATATATATATATATATATTTAGTGTTTATAAGAATTTTATTTTTCTTATTTATTTTATTGGCCGTGTCTTAATATTAAAAATAATAAACTTTTTATTGGTTTAGCGACCTTTTATTGAATTTTGATTCTACTTCGTAGAATAAAACATCAAAATTCAATAAAAGGTCGCTAAACCAATAAAAAGTCTATTATTTTTAATATATATATATATATATATATATATATATAGATAATTATTTCGTGACCTATGTATGTTATGGTAAATTCAATTTGTTGGCGATTTAATATCTGGTTTTACTTCAAAATATATATATTTAAAACAACCCTACATGCTCCGGCAAATGATGCCTTTTTCAGGGAATATAAAATATAAATATATATTTATTTATATTTTATATTCCTCTAAAGAAAGCAAAGAAATTAGCAACAAAAATAATATTTAATATAGTTAATTATAAGTATAAAAAAATATTATAAGATCTCAATTAGTTATTTAATTTTGAAATAATATTTCAGATAATTTATTGCATTTTAATTCATATTTTTATTTTATTTGTTCACATTTGCATTTATTTCCATTAAACACCGCAATTAAATAATAATTTTGAAACTAAGTCTGATTACAAAAGAAAATGTACAAATATTTTGAGCTAAATTGTATAAAGCTTTTGGTTGACAATTGTATAAGGATAAAAAGGATCAAAGAACTCGTGACTTAGTCATTAGCGAAACTCAGATAATTAAATATTTAATTCACATTCAAATGCATATTTGATCGACATGATAATACATATTTAAAAAAAAGAATAAAAAATATTCACCAGATAATGTTATATAAACTATCATTAAATTCTATATATATCGAGAAAGAAAAATTAATCTCTCATTCAATAATATTTGTTTTTATCATGACAACGATGAGTATCCTTAAATTATTAATTTCACCAATGCTACCGGAAGCACGCAAATTAAAATCAGCGATCTAAAAGTAAATAAAATAATCAAAATTTAGAAGATATAATCCTAGATATATTGTTTAATTAAATTAAAGGCACATAACCTATCTGTTAAACAATATTTGCTGTTCCGCCGATTTTCAAATTCCACAAAGCCAAAGAATATTCTCTGAGGACCAAGAAAGCCTGTATTCCTGTCTGGTCCGATCAGCAAGCTTTCCAATACAACTTCCTATTCACAATAATACGAACATCCATCCAGAAAATATAAAACAATCAAATTAATTTATTTTGTTTTTGATATTTCTGGCTTGATTTTTTGTCCAGTTCTCGTATTTAATTTCATTTCAAACTTTTTACTTCTATAGTTATATATATTTTTTTGCCACAGCTGGTTTTTGTATCACGAGTCTTTCCTCGGAGGTGTGCATTTTTGTATCTCTTATCGTGTCCAGAATGCATTGATAAGGAACTAGTACATTTTAAACTTTGTTTGATATGAATTTTAATTAGTATCTTCATTTTATAATATTGCTTAGAAATTGTTAATTGCTAATGTAAATACATTTTAATATTTTACTGTGTATGGCTAATCTGTAAATATTTTATCAGGTCTGATGAAGAAACAAATACAGTTTTGAACATTACGTAGCTATAAGTCGTGTTTTTTATACATTGACCCAAATTCTGTTTTTATTAACAGTGAAATTTTGTACATATTAGGGTAAATTTGATCCAGCCTTTTACACTCAAAGGAATTTTTCCCTATAATATATAGAATTCAATAATTATGAGTTCTCATTAGCATTACGTTTATCGTATATATATATATATATATATATATATATATATATATATATATATATATAATAACTTCCTGACTTTGGTATGATATGGTAAACCTAATCAGTAGGCGATTAAAGGTCTGTATATTACTTCAAAATATATGTATTTAAAAAACTCTACATGTTTCGGCTGTATACGCCTTTATCAAGAGAATACAAAATATGAATGACAGGATATAAA
This sequence comes from Melolontha melolontha, assembly GCA_935421215.2. NCBI lineage: Eukaryota > Metazoa > Arthropoda > Insecta > Coleoptera > Scarabaeidae > Melolontha > Melolontha melolontha. Next base: position 63,312,849 of record OW285240.1, read on the forward strand.
TGTCAAGTAATTAAGTTGCTATGGTTTAAATTATTCAAAGATACATTCTAGTAATAATAATAAATCATGCCTTAGTATTCCAAAAAATAGATAACAAGGTGTGAAAATATGTGTTGTTCGCTGCTAGCAATTTGTGTCTCCTTTTGGGTATTAACTTGTGTGTTGGTTGCTGCTGGCAGCCTGCGTCTCTCTATGGGTGTGTGGTTTTGTGTGAGAGCGTAAGTGTAGGGTTTTGTATGTCGGTGCGTTCGTGCGTGTGTTTAGTGATCGGTCGCATGAATTTAGAGAGGTCGGATAACCAGCCGTTGCGTAGGGCCGCCAACCCTTTCCCGACAACTTCTTTACAATTCCGTGCAGTACTTCGACGGTCTGACCCCCGCCCCAAAGAGGCAAGGCGCAGACAGGCGAAGCGCACCCTGTACGGGGTTGCTCATCGCAACTAAGGGAACACTCTTAGTGGCTACCTCGGTCGACGATGGTCACACTTATGCCATCTTAACGTTTTCCGCCGAAGCGGGGGCATAGCACACACGTCGAACGTGTGTGTGCTGTTAACGGCAGCCTAGCCAGGTTGTCGCCCAGAATGCCGCGCAATGCACACACCACTAGGACCGTTCCTGGGCGACAACCTGGCTAGGCTGCCGTTAACAGCACACACACGTTCGACGTGTGTGCTATGCCCCCGCTTCGGCGGAAAACGTTAAGATGGCATAAGTATGACCATCGTCGACCGAGGTAGCCACTAAGAGTGTTCCCTTAGTTGCGATGAGCAACCCCGTACAGGGTGCGCTTCGCCTGTCTGCGCCTTGCCTCGTTGGGGCGGGGGTCAGACCGTCGAAGTACTGCACGGAATTGTAAAGAAGTTGTCGGGAAAGGGTTGGCGGCCCTACGCAACGGCTGGTTATCCGACCTCTCTAAATTCATGCGACCGATCACTAAACACACGCACGAACGCACCGACATACAAAACCCTACACTTACGCTCTCACACAAAACCACACACCCATAGAGAGACGCAAGCTGCCAGCAGCAACCAACACACAAGTTCATACCCAGAAGGAGACACAAATTGCTAGCAGCGAACAACACATATTTTCACACCTTGTTATCTATTTTTTGGAATACTAAGGCATGATTTATTATTATTACTAGAATGTATCTTTGAATAATTTAAACCATAGCAACTTAATTACTTGACATTTATATCCTGTCATTCATATTTTGTATTCTCTTGATAAAGGCGTATACAGCCGAAACATGTAGAGTTTTTTAAATACATATATTTTGAAGTAATATACAGACCTTTAATCGCCTACTGATTAGGTTTACCATATATATATATATATATATATATATATATATATATATGTGTGTGTGTGTGTGTGAGTGTGTATTATATTTAATTAGGAATTTAATTACATTTTGGTCATTATTCGTTATAAATGGAATAAATATTTAATAATACACTCCCTACATACGTATGAATAAGCTGAAATATCTTATTACAATTATTTTGTTTCGAAATTTATGTTTGAAGCAGTAGCGGCGGTAATTAAGTGTAATAAACATTTACACAATGCTTACCCGAATTTACCAGAACGCATTGTCATTACTTGACCCTAAATCTACCTCATGCAACAGGTCTACTCTAACGTGTTCAACAAGTGATATGTTTTTAACATTCAGTGTTGCTAAAGATATTTTTATTCGACCCTATTTGTTTAAAAACAGTTTATAAATAAACTTATTGATCTAAAATTGTTCCTTACAAAATTTAATAGAAACATTTCATTACAGATTATTGAAATATAGTATAGACTTTCAATAAAATATACATCACAACTTAAAAAGTTTGTAATAATTTTTTTCTAATAAAAGCAAAACTTCACTATTTTAATCAATGCCTGAAGTCACTATTATGAGACTAATACTGTAAAATAATTACTAAATATAATATCAATAAAAATTTGAACAATGAGACAACATATATCACGATTCCATATGTTCCACAACTATCAGAAAAAATTAAATACACTTTAAAAAAATATGATATAGCTACAACATATAAACTTAGTAATACTAATAAACATTTATTTTCAAAACATAAACCTAAAATAGAAAAAAATCGAGAAACACATGTCATATATAAAATACCATTTCGCGATTGCGATACTTACTACATTGGCCAAACGAAACAATATTTATACAAAAGAATACAAGCCCCCAAATACTCTAAAACAAACAAAACTGTTTTATCTACACACAAACTGCAACGCGATCACCATTTCGATTTTGAAAACATACAGATAATTGATAAAGAACAACACACAATGAAAAGAGAAATTAAAGAAATGATTAGTATTAAACAGGAAAAAAATTCAATTAATAACAGAAATTATATAAAAAATTTAAGCAGTATATACTATAACTTAATTGTGTAACGATCTGCAGTTTACCATCATAATTTTTTTTTTGTTATATAATTATATATCTTTAGTTATTTAAATATCAATTACATTTAAATATTATATACATTTGCTTATCATGCTGACTGTTCCGTGTTTTGATTCCTGTCTGGTTGTCCGAGTAGGTTTTCGTGGTTTTCCTTCTCGTTTAAGGCGAATGCCGACAAATTTGCATCTTAAGACGCTCCACGGGCGCATGCATAATAATAACTCATGTCTTGCTTTTCCCTGTTTTTGTTGTCTATCTGTTTTTGGAATACTAAGGCATGATTTATTAGTATTCAATTGGAATGTATCTTTGAATAATTTTATCCATAGCAACTCAATTATATGACATTTGTATACTGTCATTCATATTTTATATCCTTGATAAAGGCATCATTGCCGAAACATGTAGGGTTGTTTTAAATATATATACTTTAAAGTAAAGCCAGACCTTAAATCGCCAACTGATTGAATTTACTATATATATATATATATATATATATATATATATATATATATATATATATGCCTATATATAAGAGTACATAAATTCACTAATATTTGAGTTATCGGTCTGCTTACAATAACACTCAAATGTTCATTATCAATATTTCGTCATTTATTAATGAATTCACCAGGAGATGGTATAAAATTGCAATACATAATTTACCTTTATACTAATATATTCAAAAAGAAACTTACAGCTAGAGCTAAGCGTTGGTAGTCTTATTAATTAATTTGCACATAATTGTCACTAGTAATTCACTACTAAACACTTGAAAATTACTTTTTAAAACAAAACTAACACTGTAATGTTTGAAATTTGAACCTCTTTCAACTGCTGTCTGTATAATATGTATGTGAAAACAAATCTATCCTAATTTCTATGTTCGGTCCTTATTCGGTTGTAAAAAGTCGAGGTGCTAAGAAAAAAGGGTAGATGTACAAAAATCTATCTATATACATAATGTTTTAGTAAATAAGATAAATTCGCTAGTTACAATGTCATGTGCAAGATATAAGTACGTTAAATTTTAAAACGAACGCCAATAGTTTAAGTGTAATTTACTCAAACTTATTAAACAGAGAATAAATAGTCATTTTTAGTATTTGTAGTAGCGGAGTAAATTCGAGTAATAGAGCAGCAGCTAGAGTAGGTGTGATAATACATAGAAATTTGAGAAGCATATCGGAACGCATATTAGTAGTAAAACTTAAAAACAGTAAAAAGAAGGTAATGACAATAATAGCAGTGCATGGCCCTATTGCCAATGATAAAGTAGAAGAAAAAGATAAATTCTGGGAGGAGCTGACATTAGTAATGGATGGAACTAAAGGAATATTGTTTATCGATGGGGACTTTAATGGCAGAATAGGGAAAAGAGACGACAAATTATAAGGCAGTTATAGAAAACATGTAGAAGAAATTAGAAATGATAATGGAAAAAAAATATAGGACTTTTGTTTACACCATGATCTCCTAATAACTAAGTCATTCTATAAATACAAAGATATTCACAAATATAGGCGTGTACAACTCAGTAGAGGGGAAAAACCTATAATTGACTATGTGCTGATAGAAAGGGAAAACGAAGAAGTGTCTTAGATGTTAAACTTAGGAGAGGACGGAGATACATAGTAACCGTTATTTAGTAGTTCCTAGAATCAAAGAAGAACTAGAAAACAAACATAACAATGAAATCAAAATAAATAAAATAGAATTCACGTCAATAAAGACATTTAAATTGAAGGAACAAGAAATAGCCGGAAAATATAAACAGCAAGATAGGTCAGAGAGAACAAATCTGGCCAATTTAAAAGAAAAATGGAATATGATCACACATATAGTTGTAGTCTACAACCTGTAGATATGCGGAGTATACATAATATGTAACACAAGGAAGCAGACTGCTTGCGGTGTTATTAGTGCCACTTCCCAAACTTCTGATATGTTTTCGTATTTCCACGCCATATTAATGATCTCTAAAAGTATCTTTGTTCCTGCTTCACCAATGATCTTAATCATTTCTGCCACTATTTTGTTATTACTAGGAGTTTTTACATTTTTAAATTTTTTTTTAGATCTGTGAATTCTTCTAGAGCAAATTCTGTATCCTCATCTGCTATATTTCCACTTTTTATAACAGCCTTCCCATTTTTGTTTCCTTTGCTGCAGAGTAGCTCCTCAAAGTATTCTTTCCATGTGTTCATTACCTCTCTTTTATTCGTGATTATTTCTTGCTGTTTATTGTATATGCTTCTATTGATCATCTATCGATTTTTATTTTCTGCTTGATTTCAAAACTTCATAGAATAGTTTTTGATTACCAGTGCTATCTCTCTCCATTCTATCGCCAAATTCTTTCCATTTATTTGCTTTTGCTATTAACACTAATTCTGTTAACCGTTTTTGTATTATGTATTGTTCTGTTCTATTATTTGCTAAGTACTTTCTCCACAATTTCTTTTTATTTTTTATTTCTTCTTTTATATCGTACGTATACAAAAAAGGAAATTATAGAGAATGTAATAACTACAGAGATATAACGTTACTAAGCACAGTCATCAAAATATATGAGCAATTAATTAACAACAGGCTAAGATCGTTAATCGAACCATCACTATCGGAATCAGAAAGTAGATTTAGATCTAGAAGGACCACGCAAAATCATATATTTACGCTATAACAAATACTTAACAAAAGATTGCAACAAGGGAGAAAGGTATATTTCGCAATTATTGATTTAGAAAAAGTCTTTGATAGAGTGCCAAGGTATGAAATATGGAAAGCTCTTGAAGAAAGGGGAGTCAACAAAAAACAATTCGAAATATCCAAAGGTTATATAAGAACAACCTAAATTATATAATAAAGCGTAGCATGAGATCCGAGGGATTTGTATCTCAAGACGGGTTAAGGCAGGGCGGACGATTAAGTCCCGTACTGTTCACTGTATTTATGGTCGATGTAATAAGACAATACTCAACGCAGACGAAAAAAATTCAAATTGGCTACAGGAATCTAGAGAGGATACAAATAGCTGAGGCAGCATTGGCAGATGACATAGTACTAATACCTCAAAATGAAAATAACCTTCAAGAAAGTATAGATATATGAACGAAACACTTAAGAAAAAAGGTATGAGCATAAATAAAAAAAAAAAAAAGGTATATAACCCCTTACCACAATTATTAGTCGTATCCTAAATACGTATTTCGACAACTAAGTTGTCATCATCAGTAGGTAAAAACTACTAATTAAAAGTCGCACATGGGGCACAGTTAAACAAGAGAAACGCTTCCGCACAACTATTATACACTGCAACCCTGTATAGACTCATAGACTGATGATGACAACTTAGTTGTCGAAATACGTATTTAGGATACGACTAATAATTGTGGTAAGGGGTTATATACCTTTTTTTAAAATTTTTATTTAACCACAGTCTCCATTGAAAGAAATAAATAAAAATAAAACAAAAGTGATGACCGTGGGTGAAGGACAACTAAATATTCAAATTAAAGGAACAAACATTCAACAAGTAAACGAGTTTCATTATTTAGGTGTCCTGATAGAAAACACTGGGAAAAATGAGTCAGCAAGTAATGAAAGAATTGAAAAGGCAACCATATTGTATTACGCAATGAATAAGAACGACATTACGAAAAAATAAATACCACGAAACACCAAGATAAAAGTATACAAACAGTTTACAAAGCAGTTCTGACATACGGAGTGAATCATGAGTACTCAATAATAAAGCAAAATCCAGGCTGAAGAAATGAGATATCTTAGAAGAGTGAGAGGCGTAACTAGAACGAAGGAAAGGAGACTGGAGTTTATTTATTATAGATATTTCCTGAAAACATTTTTCTGATATACTAGCAAGGTAAATAATTTACATATCTGTAACTATGCACATGGACAATACACCTCGTATTTTCAGCATTTACTTCTGCTTAATACATATGTTTAAGCAGAAGTAAAGGTAATACGAGGTGTATTGTCCATGTGCATAGTTACAGATATGTAAATTATTTACATGTTTGTTTCATATTGTACAAACGCGTTATAGGTGCTTAACGTATTGTCATACTTAAACAAAACCTTTTTGAAATAGTATATTAAAACACAAGTTTCATAAGGCACCATTTTATCGCAAGAGTTTTCTAAAGAACGAGGGCTACAAAAGGCCTTATGAAACGAGATTTTTAAATTGTTTTTTCTATTTTCCTATTTTTACACTACTAATTAGAAATTGTTTAATTCGAAAGTTTTATTTTTATATAATGTAATTGATACTTAACATTTTCAAATTTAAATATCTTGTACTTCACCCCAATATACGTTGTTTGTGTAGCATCTTTCTTTTCTATGTATATAATTTCTGTCAAATGTACTTAAAATCAAATGATAGCAATAGGAAACAATAAAAATACTTTGATTAATAAACCTTAAATAAATCCTTAGTTTTAAATCAAATTGATTCACAAGGATATCCATTTCTGTGTTCCGACAATGCCAACATTTAAAAATGAAAAAAGAGTATCAAAACGAAGCTAATTTCGATTCTGTTTTGGGTTTCACAATGAGTTCATTACGAACGCAAAATAGAAAAAAATTATTTTTTCTATTTTGCGTTCGAAATGAACTCATTATGAAACCCAAAACAGTATCGAAATGAGCTTCATTTCGATACGCTTTTTTTCATTTTTCAATGTTGGCGTTGTTCGAATACAGAAATAAATATCATTGCTGTCATTTGATTTTAAGAATTTATGTACATTTGACAGATATGATATATGTCCGTATTTTACACAAACAACGTATGTTGTATACAATTAACAACAACATATATATGTTTCTTATGTCACTCATGTTTATATTTTTAAATGAAATATCAAGTAATGTTAACGAAAATTAATAAATAATATGTAATATAATATACTTCGCGGATAGCAAGATTTAAATTTGAAAATGTCAAGTATCAATGTGACCAACTGCATGCTTTATATAAAAATTAAACTCTGAACTTTCAAATTAAATAATTCCAATTTAAGCAATTTATTAATGTAAAAAACGCAAAATAGAAAAAATAGTATAAAAAACTCGTTTCATAAGGCCTTTTGCCGCACTCGCTCTTTAGAAAACTCGCCGCAAGCGGCTCGTTTTCTAAACTGATCTCGTGCGGCAAAATGGTGCCTTATGAAACTCTTTTTTTAATATACTATTTTGTATTATCTTAAATTTATGCAGGTATACAGACTGTCCCGTAAAAACGCCAACATTCATAATTCCGTTATTTATTGTCCGGTTTTATTTAAACAAAAAGTAAATTTAATAGCATCAAAAACACTATAAGATAGCAGTGTTTTATTTGTTTTCAATTGTTTTCATTAATGTCAAACGACAGTCAAGTTTTTTATTTTAAATGGCAACATATATATTTTTGGCTATATTCGGATTGGATTTTTTTTTTCTGAATTCAACGATGTATAACATGTTTATTTTTAATAAACGTTTATTGCAAAAAAAATCTTTGTTTTGTTTCACAAAATATATTTAATTTAATCTCTAACATATGTTTCGCCTTTTCAGGCATTATCAAAGAGTTATTTTTAAAAACTAAAATAGAAAGTACACTTCCACCACTATTTATGAGTTTTTAAGGGACTTTATTATGGCATCAATGGTCGGAGTGTTGACAAAATCCAGCTGTGCGTTTGTTACATGTCTATTAAGGTTTATGGCTTTTTTAATTTCTAATATTTCGAGGAGGTCTAGTCTCTTTCCTTTATTGCAAGTATGTAACAGTTTAAAATTACTGGTATTGAACAAGTGTGTCTTTTCAATGCAGTGTTCGGAGAATCCGATATTCATTTTTCCATAAAGAATAGAACTTCTATGCTCTTTGATCCGTTCTTTTATTGAGCGTCCTGATTGGCCGATATATATCGCATCACAATCACTGCACCTTAATTCGTACACACCTGACTTATCACACAATTCTGTTTTTTCTTTATTATTAACTAAAATATTTCCTAGATTTACTTTATTCACTTGGATGACATTTAACCCTAATTGATTCAATTTATTAGAAACTTTATTGCTAACCCCAGGTATATAGTTGAGTGTGTGAAATGTTTTATTCGTTTTTGTATATGTGTGCCCGTAGTAAAAATTCTTCATAACGATAGTGCGTTGTTTTTTGATAATCATTTTATCTATAAATTCTGTTTTATAACCGTTGTTTCTAGCTATTGTTTTTATGGTGGTTACTTCTTTTTCGTAATTCTCATTATTTAAAGGGAAATTAATCAGTCTATGTATAAAACTATGAAACGCTGCCATTTTTATATTCCATGATTGACAAGAATTAGCCGGGATTACTGTATCAGTTGTAGTGGGTTTTCTAAATATAATCAAACTCGAATCGTTTATCAATTCTTGTTAATTTTAAGTCTAAAAAATTTAGCGTCCCGTCTAACTCTTTTTCTATAGTGAATTGTATTTTATTGTTAAGAGAATTTAAATACATGAGAAATTTGTCTAGCTGTCTATCTGTGCCTGACCACAGGCATAAAATATCGTCTACATATCTGCCCCAGAAGGAAATGTATTTTAATAGTGGACTGCGGTTGACATTGTTTATATGTTTAGATTCAAAATCTGACAAATATAATTCAGCTAGCAACGGGCTTAGGGGGCTGCCCATTGGCAAACCGTTGGTTTGAGTATAAAATTTGTAATGAAATTTAAAATAGTTTTGTTTAAGGCAAATATTAATTAGGTTAAATAAAGTATTCTGGACGCTCAATAAAAAAACGGATCAAAGTGCATAGAAGTTCTATTCTTTATGGAAAAATGAATACCGGATTCTCCGAACACTGCATTGCAAAGACATACGTGTTCAATGCCAGTAATTTTAAACTGTTACATACTTGCAATAAAGGAAAGAGACTAGACCTCCTCGAAATATTAGAAATTAAAAAAGCCATAAACCTTAATAGACATGTAACGAACGCACAGCTGGATTTTGTCAACACTCCGACCATTGATGCCATAATAAAGTCCCTTAAAAACTCATAAATAGTGGTGGATGTGTACTTTCTATTTTAGTTTTTAAAAATAACTCTTTGATAATGCCTGAAAAGGCGAAACATATGTTAGAGATTAAATTAAATATATTTTGTGAAACAAAACATACCGAGTGTTTTCTTTAGTAAATTATTCATTATGTTTCACCAAGAGCCAACCGTGGATTCTATACATTATACTAATGAATATTATTGGAAAATATACGAAGAGAAAGGTTATTGAAGTATAAGGAAATACAGGAAAATGCTGGTTGACAGAAAATATTAAAATAATGTCAAAAATTAAGAGACAACTTTACGAAGCTATGATAAGTAATAGAATACAAAAAACAATGTACACCAACTACTGTAAGCTATTGCGGAGGGAAATACAAGCCTCGAGGAAGAAATCATATTCAGAATACCATAATAAATTCAAACAATAAAGCAAAAGCAACGTGAGATATAGTAAAGAATATAAATGGTATAAAAAAGAAAATGAATTTTACAAAATTTCTGTAATGGTAATAAAAGTTCAGAAGAAGTATTAACAAATCTAAATGAATATTTTATAAACGTTTGTGCAAATATAAACAATAATAATAGTGGACCTATGTATGAAAATGTCAAACACATTTCTGAGATAGGTTCGCTTCATTTTACAGATATCGACGAAATAAAGCACACAATGTACAGTTTGAATGATACAAAATCTGTAGGAGAGGATGAAGTACCTGCTACTCTTATAAAATACTGTGAGCAGTACCGCTGTAACACATAGCAAATCTCTCTTTTTTAAAAGGTAAATACCCAGATAAGATGAAGTCTAGCATAGTAAAACCAATGTAAAAAAAGGGTGATAGGTCGGTATTTGATAATTACCGTCCTATAGCATCGGTCTCAAACTTATCAAAAATTCTAGAGAAGCTTATGTTCTCCAGGTTGACAAATTTCATTAATAAACATGGAAAATTAAATAACACACAAAATGGATTTACAAAAGGCCAATCAACCTCAAGGGCCATGTTCTAGTCGCAGGAAGAAATTTCGAATGGATTAAGCATGGGAGAAACAACTATCTGTATGTTCACGCACTTGTCAAAGGCATTTGATAGCGTGGATTATAGAGTGTTTCTTGAGATCATGAGTTTTCGTGGAGGGGCATTTGCGTGGATTGGTTCATATCTCTCGGGTGGGAGGCAGTGTGTCAGTGCCAATAAAATTTCTGCACAAGAGGTACGATCTGAATGGGTCAATGTTCATTATGGGATCAATTTTCGGTCCATTATTGTTCCTTTTATATGTAAATGACCTGCCAGCAGTAAATGCATGCCCAACTATACAATTTGCTGATGACTCTTCATCAGTAGTAAGAGCAAAAACAGAAGATAGTGCTACTGAATTGTTAACGACGCCCTTGTCATGCTTTGCGTATTGGTTTATAAGAAACAATTTAAAAATGAATGTAAGTAAAACTAATCTAATCAGATTTAGTGCCAAAAGAATGGAAATTGATATCGAATACAGGGATGTGCAACTTATCTTTGGCGAGGAGGCCGACTTCTTGGGATGGAGCTTGGATTCGCAACTGTCATGGAAGGTATACCTCGAACGACTAGCACCTAAATTGAGTGGTTTTTGTTACGCTCTGAGAGTGGTTTCGCGAAGTGTTAGTGCTGATGCCGCGGTAAGTGCATATTATGCCTACGTGCATTCTAGACTTGCATATGATGTTCTCTTTTGGAGAAATTCAGTTGATGTAGGACGAATTTTCGTAATTCAAAAGGCATGTATTAGTTTTATATTTAACATAAACTCACGGGATACTTGTAAGAGCACTTTTAGGGATAAAAAAATACTTGCCCTACCCGCAGTATACATTTTGCAGTGCGGATTGTCAAAACACATTATCCTAATTTTTTTGATAAATATGAATTCAAGCATAGTTCTAGCACAAGAGGGACTTCTGAGATATATTTGTGTCCTCCACGATCTCATTTAACAAAAATACAAAGAAATGTACTCAATCGGTGTATCAAAATATACAACCACTTACCTGAGTCTCTAAAATCATTGTCAACAAAACAATTCAAATACCGACTTAAGGAACTACTAATAAACAAAGTGTTGTATAAAGTTGAAAATTTCTTTTTAGAAAGAATTATGTAATAGTTGCTATGGACTTGAAAATCGTTTTAATGTATATGCTTATTATTTTATATATACAGATTTTTTTATTTTATTTATGTACTTGTGACGTTTCGTATACATTTTGTGTGTCTTAACGACTAAAGGTATATTATTATTATTATAAAATGATCGATTTTATATAGCATAAAGTATGTAGATTTCTCGGAACATTGCACACTTTTTCGACATGGGCGACAGTAAATTGCTGCATAATTTAAACAAAGGCAAGAAACTTACATATTATTTGAAAATCTAGAGATCAAAAGAGCCTTAAATGAAAAGATAAAAGTAACAAATACATATACAGATATAATAAATACATCTATCCTAGATGACTATATTAAAATAAGAATGTCAACTTAAGTAATTAGGCTAATGACATTGTAACTAGTACTTGGGTATAACGTTTGTTCATTTGAAATGTCAATCTAGGTTACTTTGAAATTTTGATAGAATAAGGCGCATATATATTAGTATGTGTTTGTTGTTCCGTAAACGTAAATCCAAATGACATTTGATAATGTCAATCACATTTGTTATTTATTTGTATGTATGAAATTGTCAAAATATACGACTTCGTAGGTTAAGTAGTAAATTTTAATTTACGACATACTTCAAAATGTTCTCAGTAAATCACATGCTACTAGATTGACTTTTCAAATGAACAACCGTTATATAGTTGCCTATGTTCACATTTGTTTAGTCTTCTTGTCTCTTTAATAATGGTAAGTTGTCTTACCGAAACATATGTTAGAGAAATCTAATAAGGTAGTGAAACAGTTAATGTGAAGTGAATTTATTTACTAGAATTTTAACATTTTGTATTACCGTATGCTCTTCAGTAATAAATTATTATTTTTTGTGGTAATTATAATAATAAATTACTCAAAGTTTTTTGGCTATTATTTTTAATTGTATATCTCCTCAACAGTTTCTTGTACTTCTTATTAGATCAAAGTTTTGCAATCATTCGTTCTTAAGGTATAATACATAATCAATTACAATTAACGAATTTACCTATATTTTATTTATAATCAACTTTCAATACAGCATTTTTAGAGATAATATAAAATTAGAACTTTAAAAAATCTACACAGAGTTAAAGTTTCTTAAAAATCTTTTGGTTTCTAAAGTTTCATTTGAATTACTGTTGCTAACATACACTTCTAAAAAGAACTTCATAAGGATATATTATTATAATAAACTTAACTGCAAAATTCGACTTACCGGTACGAAAATTAACGTAAAAGTTAAACTAAAAGCTGTATGTACACATCCGTATAATACAAATTTATATAAATGTATGTACAGTTTATTCAGCGTGTGTATACATATATCTACCCTAGTTAAACATTTCGATCCCTGCCTCAAGCTAAATTCAAATACGGATTTGTTTACCTTATATCTTAAATTCCACGTTGTTATTGTTGAATAGGTCTATTGTCTTGCCGTTTTGTTAATAAACAATATACTAACATCAAAGAAAATTGAAGTGGCATTGTAAGAGGAATAGCTTTAATATCCGCTTTATTATCGGAACTTGTTTTGTCCCAACACTAATTAAAATGTAAATTATAATGTATGAAAGAAATATTACTCACAGATTATGTTCTGATTGATTGGAATAGAGGAAGCATATTAATACATTAATCTACCAGATAATTATTTTTTAACGAACAATTAATATTTTTTGACAAAAAATGCCCGAAATACAAAATAATGTAGAAATAGTGAATTCTGTTAAAAATATTTTTAAGTCCTGGGACGTTTCCTGCAATGTATATGAATAATAAGTGCATATATTGATGAACATGTTAATGGTGTATAGAACTTCTGATTAATATGGAAAGTAGTTAAAAGGGATTCACGTATTATGCATACGTATATTAGCTTTTATTTTTGCTATATTTGCACTATTTTCTAAAATATTTACGCACTACTCAATAACGGAATTTGCGTAGACAATATTTTTAAATTAAAAATTTCGTACGATTTGCTTTGTAATTTGTAGACAGCGATGTTTACATCCTCATTTACTTGGCATTACATACTAATTTGATAATATTTGTATATATTTCATATAAAAGCCGAAAATCTCCAAGAATTTATGAATTGATATATTTAACGAACGGCTGAGAAATTATCTAAACACTTATATATATATATATATATATATATATATATATATATATAGAATTTAATTGGAGTGAGATATAGCAATTATTCAAATCTCCTCTCACATGTAATTGTCGCTAAATTTGTGCAATTGATTCTACAATCTGACAAGATTACTCCTGCCGAAGAATGTAGACGCAAACACGTCGCGACGTTAGCCATCCACCTGTGCGGATAATGAAAATTGTATGAAAAAAACCACATCCGTCCAGAAACGTGCATATATCGATATTTCACTGTCGTTACAGATCATCAGTACACGATATTCTAACATGTACATGATTTTATTTTTATACTTTCGTGTATATATACGAATTATATTGAATTTAATTGAAGTGGGAAATAGCAATTATTCAAATCTCCTCTCACATGTAATTGTCGCTAAATTTGTGCAATTGATTCTACAATCTGACAAGATTACTCCTGCCGAAGAATGTAGACGCAAACACGTCGCGACGTTAGCCATCCACCTGTGCGGATAATGAAAATTGTATGAAAAAAAAACACATCCGTCCAGAAATGTGCATATATCGATATTTCACTGTCGTTACAGATCATCAGTATATATGCACGTTTCTGGACGGATGTGGTTTTCTTCATACAATTTTCATTATCCGCACAGGTGGATGGCTAACGTCGCGACGTGTTTGCGTCTACATTCTTCGGAAGGAGTAATCTTGTCAGATTGTAGAATCAATTGCACAAATTTAGCGACAATTACATGTGAGAGGAGATTTGAATAATTGCTATTTCTCACTCCAATTAAATTCAATATAATTCGAATATATACACGAAAGTATAAAAATAAAATCATGTCCATGTTAGAATATCGTGTACTGATGATCTGTAACGACAGTGAAATATCGATATATGCACGTTTCTGGACGGATGTGGTTTTTTCATACAATTTTCATTATCCGCACAGGTGGATGGCTAACGTCGCGACGTGTTTACGTCTACATTCTTCGGCAGGAGTAATCTTGTCAGATTGTAGAATCAATTGCACAAATTTAGCGACAATTACATGTGAGAGGAGATTTGAATAATTGCTATTTCTCACTCCAATTAAATTCAATATAATTCGTATATATACACGAAAGTATAAAAATAAAATCATGTCCATGTTAGAATATCGTGTACTGATGGTCTGTAACGACAGTGAAATATCGATATATGCACGTTTCTGGACGGATGTGTTATATATATATATATATATATATATATATATATATATAAGGTAAACTTAATTAGTCGGCGATTAAAGGTCTGGTTATTACTTCAAAGTGTATATATTTAAAATAATCCTACATGTTTCGGCAATGATGCCTTTGTCAAGGATATAAAAAATATAAATGACTGAATATAAATGTCAAGTAATTGAGTTGCTATGGTTTAAATTATTGAAAGATACATTCCGATCTCTCTAATTTACGTGACCGGTCACTTAACACACGCACGAGCGCACCATCATACAAAACCCTATACTTACGCTCTTACACAAACACAAAATCACACACCCAAAGACACGCAAGCTGCCAGCAGCAACCAACACACAAATTCATACCCAGAAAAAGACCCAAGCTGCTAGCAGCGAACAACACATCTGTTCTCACCTTGCTATCTATTTTTTGGAATACTAAGGCATGATTTATTATTACTATTTGAATGTATCTTTGAATAATTTAAACCATAGCAACTCAATTACTTGACATTTATATTTTTTTTATCCTTGACAAAGGCATCATTGCCGAAACATGTAGGATTATTTTAAATATATACACTTTGAAGTAATAACCAGACCTTTAATCGCCGACTAATTAAGTTTACCTTATCATACCAAGGCCACGAAAATACTATATTTATATATATATATATATATATATATATATATATATATATATTATTACAAATTAGGGGGGGCGACACCTATTACAAACGGTGGCTTTCGGTGTGCTAATAATAATAAAATGATTTCCTAATAAAACAATTAATTGGTGGTGGTGAAGTTCCCTCAAAGGTCCGGACGTGCGTGATGATTGTTAATTAAAATATATATATAACTTATTACTAAATAAAACCCATGTTGTCCTTAAAGTTTGTATTTATATTTACATAAGAAAGAAATGAAATTGGTATATTTAAAAGTAATTAAAACAAAAGTAATATGTACACAAGGAGCGGTAAATAAGTAGATTAAAAATTAACACAAAATTATACTGAAAAGAATGTTAAATGGAGTAGTAAATTAAGGGTTAATTAATTACGATGAATATAAAATAATCTCTGTATAGAACAATACAAAGTTACCTTGAGTGGCGGCCACGTGGTCTGAAGATATACTCGGACAAGTATATGTAGAGCGATGGTCGGCCGGAGGAATAAGCAATTAATTAGTTAAATTAAAATGAATTCGCTTAAAAGAATAATATATATCGAACAATACAAAATTACCTTTTAATTGCAGTGAGATGCAGGTGCACGTCGAATCATGGCTAGCACTTGAACAGTACCGCGCGTAAGATGTGGATCTTACGATAGTTCTAACGAGAAGAAGGACTGATTGTTTGGTATCGAAAAGAGAAGGTCTAGAAAACGGTCTGTTTTATGATCCATCGAAGAGAGGGCCGATAACTTGAATTATAATTAATAAGAAGCGCGACCTGAAGGGTTGATCTGTCAATGGCATCAATATTATTAAAATAACGCTTGTGACATAAGCTTTCTAATAATATGACACACCATATATGAAAGAAGATGTATAATTAAATTAGACAATTTAAAATTGAAATGTATCTAGAAAGAAATTCCACAGTGACGGTTAGGGTTGCTGAGGGTCAGGTAGAAGGAAGGATCTGTCGGTCAAGAATATATAAGAAAAGAAAAACTTTCTCTTTGGACACGAATATGTACAGTTGTACAAATGTAAAAATGTCTTACGTTAAATATATTTTAAAACGAGGTATTCAAAGAAGAAATAGGATTTAAAAATAGATTAAAAATTTACTATATGCTAAGCGTAACAATATATATATATATATATATATATATATATATATATATATATATATATATATATATATATATATATTGCTATGTGCCCCCACAAGCACTAGACTTGCGCCGACAATTATCTTCTAAACTTACCCAACTTACCTACAACTCATGGTTGCCCCGGAGATCTTTTGGCTAAAGGGCTAACTCAGTTAAGAGGCGAGTTGCGGGGAGGTTCTTACATAAACAAGGGCGCCACCATGTTTTACCTTTAGCCAACAGAGAAGACTCTGCCGTAGTAAATGGATAACTTAGTAATTTCGAATAAGCTGATACTCAATTAAAAAAATAAAGAAAGAAAAACAGAGTTCATAACAATAACAACTATATTTATTATATAAGCAACAAAGAAAATAAAAATATATATCATATACCAGGGAAGTATAAGTAGTGAGCCAACAAAATATTTTTATATAGTTGGAATATCATAGATCACATAAACATCGTATTCTACACTATAAATTATTGCATAGGTAGTCCATCAAAACTTTAATGTACCTTACATAGTTTCGTTACACTCAGTATATGCAATAAATTTTTAGGTGGTACACACAGATGGAAATTATTAATTATGTGAAAAATAATAATACACAATGTATTCACAAAATCGGATACTTCAATCAGATAGTAATATAACAATAAAGGCTCAGCCTGTATATGCAAAATTATATGTTTAAGTATAAAAAAAAATAATGTAACTAGAATATTTTTCTATAATTGTGAAAATTGATCAATTAAATGGAAAATATATTATTTAAACAAAATTAGATATATATAAAAAGAATCACATAAGATTCCGTTACTGATAAAAAAATATATATTGGGTGGGGCAAAAGTCCCGCTACCATTTTGATTGCGCGCCATCTTGGTTATGTGACGTTTAGTTCAGTTTAGCTTTAACCATTGTGTTGTGTAGACGTCCACATTTTATTATGGATAAATATACGCAACAAGAACGAGCAGAAATAGTGACAATATTTATTGAAAATAATCGTTCCATTATTGCCACTCAGCGGAAATTGCGTCAAAAATATCCTAATCGTCCAGTGCCTCACAAAACCACAATTTATCGTTTACATGCGAATTTTCGACAGTACGGTACGACAGCAGACAGGCCTCGTTCTGGAAGACAACGGATGTCTCGTAACGCTGAAAATGTGGCTCTGGTGCGCGACAGTGTTGCAGAGTCTCCAGAAACATAAATTCGGAGACGTGGTTTCCAGTTACACATGTCTGCACGCAGTTAAAGGCGAATTTTGAAAACTGATTTGAAAATGTTCCCGTACAAAGTTCAATTAGTCCATAAATTGCTACCGAGAGATCATGATCAACGAGTTGAGTACAGTAATGCAATCCTAAGGCTGTCTGATGAAATTGAAGATTTTTCGTCTAAATTGATAATGAGCGATGAAGCCCATTTTCTTCTCAGTGGCCACGTCAATAAACAGAACAGTCGGTTTTGGGGGACACAGAATCCTCAATTAATTCATAAAACGTCATTGCATTCACAAAAAACAACTGTATGGTGTGGTATTCATGCTGGAAACATTATTGGTCCCTATTTTTTTGTAACTGACGAAGGTGTTGGAGTTACTGTTACTGCTGAACGGTACCAAGACATGATTCGAAATTTTCTTGTGCCTGAAATGGAAGAGCAAGGACTAGAGGAAATGTGGTTTCAGCAGGATGGGGCCACAGCACACACAGCTCGTTCAACAATTCAATTATTGAATGACGTTTTTCCACGAAGACTTATTTTCTCGAAATGGCGATTTAGCATGGCCAGCCAGATCTCCAGATTTAGCTGCACCTGACTTTTTCTTATGGGGTTTTTTAAAATCAAAAGTTTATGTGAATAAGCCCCAAACGATTCAACATCTTAAAGAGAATATTCGTCAAGAAATTGAAGAAATTCAGCCTGAGATGTTGCAGGATGTCATGAAAAATGCCTTAAAAGGAGCCGAAAGTTGCATAGCGAATCGCGGTCACCATTTAGCGGATATAATTTTCCAATCATAACGAAAAAAAATGTAAAGAGCAAATAAACTTTTTATGAAAACCAAACTTACTTATCTTTTCTTTCAACAAAATTATAGGCAATCAAAATGGTAGCGTGACTTTTGCCCCACCTTGATTAAGTTTAATTTGCTCAAATTCCTTACTTTAAAACAAATCTAACATATGCGTTTGATACTATATAAAAAATAATATTACTGCAACTTGAACTAGAAAAGTGATAAAGCGAGTTATTTATGTTATGAACTTGGTTAAATTTCACATGGATGCAAGAAAAAAATAAAATAAAATGGTGAGTCGAACACCATGTTTTAGGACACCATGCGGTCCTCCAAAATAACTATTATATTAATTTTTCTGGGACTCTGTCACAAAAAAATGTTATTTTACACACACTACCTTGCGCGATAGATGACCCTTAGATCCAATTTCGTGGTATTTCTGGGTCCAGGTAATTAGATGGTTACGCATGAATTTTCTTAGCGTATACTGACAATAACCGTTTTACTTAGCAGAAAATAACACAGCAACTTTCTGTTAGCCGATACAAACAATAGCCACTTTTTCTAGCCAAAAATAATACAGCAGCTTTTCATTAGCCTATACTAACGGCCCTAAATAAATGAGAAAAGAAAAGAATAAATGGAAGATTCCAGAGTAATATAATAAACGGAGAACAATGCCGTGATAAAATTACAGCCGTCCCCTTATCTTAGACACTCACCTGAAGCAACACATGGTCATAAAAACTTTCAATTCCGAGGAACAAACCCCGATTAAAATATACTATAGAATAATTTAATTAAATAAAATCAATTTTTAACAACTCCTGCATATCACAGAATAGTAACACTATAAGAGGATCTCCCGAACGAATGCGTGAGTATTTATCCAGAAAGAGGGATACGTCACTAGTAACAAAAAACTACCCCATTTGCAGACTCCCCGGAGGTAGTAGTCGATGACACCTTCAGACACCATCATCTCATCAACGAATCTAAATCCGACGAATCATCTTTAATTACCGTAATCCACTGGCCTCTGCGATCCCGAAGGACAACGTGTACTCGTATGTTTAAATAAAATCGTAAAATTTAGTTTTCTTTGAATATCTAATAAGCCATGAAAGTTATCGGAGAAACAAAAGCAGTTTTAAATCAAACTCGTAAAACTGCGCATCTTTCCCCATTTAAGCGTTTTTCTATCTCCTGTAGTTTCTGAGATCCCAATGCTAAACATTCAAAAAAACTCACCTGTATATAAATATTACATTCTATTCTTCTATTCTATTAAATAATTAAAACATTAGTTTTGTAATTCTGAAGTTAACTCAATTTATTAATTATAATTTATGTAGTTAATAAACCAAATCAACTATATAAAGATTATTTTTATAATAATTAGAATATCAATTATGTGTAGTTAATGTATACAAAGGAAAGTCTCCAAAAAGGTATAAACAAAAATCAAAAGAAAAGAAATAGCAGGGGTTTTGAATAGTAGAACTTTGTTTTCAATATTTAAGTAAATATTAAAAATGAAAAATATGCTTAGTTCTATCATTTCTATTTATCAATACAGAAAATTACTTAGAAATATAATCGAAATAAATTTAACAATCCCGAACCTATTTCAAGGAAGAATGGTTCCACTAATTGATGCTTCCGGGAATTTATTAACTAAGAAGAATACATATCCTCTTGAATAGCCCTGAAGGCAGCCCGAATTTCATTATCTTATACTGGATATCCTTTCATGCGATCTGATCCTCGAGTACCACAATTGTTTAATTATAGAGATATAAAGTTTTGCCTGGTAAATTTAAAATTTCGTATTAAATTTATTTAGCTGTTTATTATCTATGTAAAAATTCAATAATCATTTAGTTTAATGATTTTGAAAAATATTTCTTACATCGCTTCCTTTGTTTACTAGTAAATTCATGAATTATATATTTGAATTTTCTGTGTTATTAGGAGAAATAATGAGAGAATAAATAAGCATTTTTTAAATTTCAGCTAATGGAGTACTTACTTATGCACTTAAAAATATAATATATATTATGTGTAATACATCCGAATTTATGTTGGATTATTTGAGCTGACGCAGAATCAATGTCAAAATTTCTATTATTATTTTTGATCGGTCTTTCTATTGCCGCTTCTCTTCCAAACTGTATTGACTTGTTGTTTAATGTTCTATATTATTACTACCCTATTGGAAGAAATATTTAGTAATTCATTACTGATATTCAATTATTACGTATATTGTAATACATTAACCTATTGTAATACATATTGCTGTGCGTTTCACTTAGTTATATTTGGTTATAAAATTTTAATGTAAATTGTCACTCAAGAATATTTCTGTTTTGACTCTTTGACATAGTCTGTAAGTCTCAGGGTTTTGTTTTTGGATTCTAAGGAACTAGACCTAGCATCCAATGTAAATTCAAAGAAACGATACGATAAGCTGTTAAAAATTCTTGTATTGTTTAATCTTCAAATCTTCTATTATAAAATTTTTTGTTTGATTATCTTATTCAATTACGCAGATTTCTTAAGGTCGTTTATGGAAGACAAGTTCCTACGCATTTACTTAGATAATTCGCATAAATATTCAATTACGATTATGAATTTACTGTTAATTAATTTAAACTAATTATCCATATATGCTTTGAAATATTTTATTTGAGTTTTTATAGACGTCAAACTATTGTGAGCCATTTTACTTACACTGACCTTTGTTCCTCATACATATTCTCGAATTCTTCGTGATATACATTTTATTAGGTTAATCCAAAAATAATTATTTGGATTAAGAGGAAAAGCTAAATGAAAGAAAATATAATGAGATTCTATACAAATAATTAAAGATGTTTCGAATTATAAATAATATGTAAAATGTAATGCTTAAAGGTAAAATAAAGTTTCTCCCTGTTTCCCTCCCATTTATAAACTCGGTATCGCGTACACTTTTTCAACTATAGCAAATTTTAACATATTTTATGTTTTTATATGTCATCAGTTTTTCTATTTTCTGTTTTATAATACTCTACATCCAATCACATTCAGGTAGCAGCAGGATTCATTACACAAATTTTTAATTGGCCGCCAGAATCAGAGATCTTGTATTATAATTTGGTATCTGTCTTACTCTGTCTTCTCTGTATATCCTGTATGCCTCTAATATGTTAAATTTCGAACCTCTGTATTCAAATGTGCCTGCTGTCATCTTTAATTTGTTTACAATTTACACATTTCTTCTTTACAGATCTCATGCACCATTATTAAATATTGTAATAAGCTTTCGAAGCTTATTGTTATTATTGACTTATTTCCAATAACTTGCTAGGTTTGTTTTATTTAATTCCCTATTCCGTGGAATACATTATTTCATATTTACGAACGTAAATAAATTTTGTTGTTATTAAATATGCTCCTCAAACATCATCCGCATTTGCTGCAGGTGTTTATTATTTTCGATTACACTATGAATGTTATTTCCACTGGATCCTTTATTGTGTGAACTTATTTTTATGTATAAATCAACCATACATTATTAAAACTATATTATAAACATTGGATACTTTTTAATGAAAAACCTATAAGTTGCGCACTAGATATTGAATTTGAAATAGTACAAATGGTTTTTAATATAACGTTTTATTTATTTTTCTTACGTAAGCATGTGTTTTTACTAAATTAGATTATAAATATTATTAAATCGTATAACAACCTATTAACAGGAGTAGACCATTTTTGTCTGCACGCCAGGACAATACTAACTTATATATATATATATATATATATATATATATATATATATATATATATATATTTAGTGTTTAAAGAATTTTGTTTTTCTTTTTTCTTTTATTGGCCGTGTCTTTGTTCTCTTTACTTATTTGTAGGGTAATTCAACTTTTCCAACTCATTCATACAGTAGTTAATCACTTTAATATCTCCCTACCTATTCATTAAAGCTATTTTTATTTTATTTTTATTTTATTTTAATTTTATGTAATTGTCAACGATAAATGTTAACTCAATTTGTAATCATTTTTTAATCTAATTTTAAACTTAAAATTGTTAATAATTGTTTTAGTCTCCAATTAATTCATACAGACATTAATCACTTTAATGTCCCCCTACTTTTCTTTCAAGCTATTTTAATTTAATGTTATTTAATGTTCAACGTAAAATGCTAACCTAATTCGTAATTCATTTCTTAATATAATTTTAATTTAAAATTCTTAATTTAATTGTTATATCACACGAAACAAACACAGTTCTCATGTTCATTGTATTGATTCTTGTCTCCAGATGCTTGAAAAAGACTGAATTGATAAAAGTCGAAACGTCGTAAACAACATCAAAATTCAATAAAAGGTCGCTAAAACCAATAAAAATCTAGTATTATTTTTAATATATATATATATATATATATATATATATATATATATATATATATATATATATATATATATATTGATGTGGTTCATCTGATGCTCTTTTAATTTCTTTCATTTATATGTTCTATATGTATATATCTGCAATTTAATGATTTTAATGTATATTATTTAATGGCCAAATTTCTGTATTATATATGTAAAATTATAATTGGATTTAGAAATATTGATATCGATTAATATTGTAATTTGTATTCATTTTATTTTTATTTCTTGCTCTTAAATTAAATTTTCTCGTGAGGATCTTGGTTTTCTAAATCTATTTCTAATTATTCTATATGTAATCATATTTCTATTAACGTTATTATTTATTATGTCTCTGGTAAACTTCAATTTCAAAATCTGTAATTGTGATTACGTGAGTGATGTTAATGTATATTCTGATTATTCTGTCAGAGTTATTTTTATCTCTGGTTCATGAAAGATTTTCTTTAAAGTAACATTTAAAATTATTCTTTTTTTTTAATTTGTCAAAATTATCTTAATTATACTTTTCAAATTCATTGTACAATTTTCTAAGAAAATCTGATTTATGGAAATACAAAATTTCTTATGGGAGTCTTGACAACGAAAAACAAGAGGATTGATTATTATTTATTTTGATTGATTGGGAAGATTTTCGCCTGCATTCTATAAATATAGTGATATTTATTAATATTCTAATAATATTAAACATTTTAAATGTTAATGGGCATATTTTAATCACGAGGAAGCAGTATAACAAAATTTGCTGGGCATATTTACTATATTAAAAGGACATAGATATATGCGATTACGAAAGAAGTATTTTATATTAAGGCAACGATAGTAAGGAAGATTCTGGATGTCTTGTTGGAGTATTTTGGAATAAGAACACCTCATCAGGATCTTATATTGAATATAACCTGGTGGTATACCCTGAAAGATTAGATCAAAAGCAGATCAGCGACTAGTTGGAAATATTCCTGTGGGTTTCGTCTAAAGAAGATGATGAAATTGTGATTTTCTTAATTTTAGGTAACAATCAGGTATTTTAGAGAAAATTGTAATATATAAAATGTTAAAGGTACAACATTTCTTGAAGTCACTAATCTATACATCATTTATCCACGTCATCTCAAATGTCATACTATTTTGCTTTTATATGTCAGTTTTGAAAGTTATATTTGTAAATCTTGTAACTTGTTCAATTTAGATCTTCACATATGAAATTATATCATTTAAATATATTTATACACATAAATTTGACTCTTCGTTTTATTTCATGTATTCGTAAGAGTTTGTCTGTGTATCGAGAACTTACTTCGAGACCCTTTGAGAATAAGTAGTTTTCAGGCATTTACTATCATTGATAACTTAACTATCGTATTTTTCTTGAGCTAGCCATTCTGTCATTACATTTTATTTGACAACTATTATAATTATTTATTTCCAAACTAGCAATTCTCCACGGCATTCACAGTTATATATATATATACCGGGTGTATTATGAAAAACCTTTCGTGCTGTAACTTTTTTATTTTCTATTCGAATGTAATAAATTATACGTCGAACTAAATCGTTTTAAAAACACTGTAACGTGATCCGCTTTGAATTCTTTTTTTTACACTTTGTTTTTGACAGACAGCTGCAAACTGTGTTTTTTTAAATAGCACTATATTTTTTTTTCCTTATTCAAATATATTACTTTTTCTGAATATGAAACTGTAAACAACGATATCCTTGTATGAAAAAAAAACGAGAAATTGTAGGTTTTTTTTTAGTTCGATTTATTCTGGTTTTTCCGAACACAGAGATTTCTTAAATGCATTTTAAATACTCTCATTTTATTACCAGCAAATGTGTGTACCTTTTAAAATCACTTACATTCAATACTATATAGCCCATAAAGGATTATAAACCAATGTTATCAGTGAGCGGTGGGTCAACAACAACATTTACAGTGTTTATTTTAAAAATTTAAAAATCAAGCAGTCATATTGAACGATAAAAGTGCATTCCAAATTTTTGAAGAGAGCTGTGACATCTGTCAGTCACACATTCATTATAACATTTTCAACGATTTATTTCTAAATTTTGTTATTGAAATGGATAATGGCGAATGTGTGGATGCGATTCAAGCATATTTTGAATGCGGAACAAATTCTGCAGCTGCTTTGCGACTTTATGGAAATCGTTTTCCTGACAGACTGCGTCCAAGTTCCGATAAGTTTGGAAGGCTCGTGCGAAATATACGAAATTTTGGATCATTCAAAAAAACGAAAATAAACGCACGTGTAATTCAAGATCAAAATTTAGAATTAAGTGTCTTGCTCTATGTGGAAGAAAACCCTAATACGTCTACGCGAGAAATTGCTCACTACATGCAGGTATCACATTCTACAGTTCAGTACATTCTGAAGAAGCACAAGTTCTTTCCTTATAAACTACGGAAGGTGCATGCTCTCGGTGAAAACGACCCTCAACGAAGGGTTCAATTCTGCACGGTTTTCATGAATAAACTAAGGGAAGATCCAATTTTTTATCGTCGTGTGTTGTGGTCAGATGAATGCACTTTTGGGAAAAATGGTGTATTCAACAGAAATAATCATCGCCATTGGAGCACTGAAAATAACCATGTTGTGATGCAACACAATTTTCAAAATCGGTTCAGTGTAAATGTATGGTGTGGCATTTTAGGCGATAGAGTAGTAGGGCCTTTTTTTGTGGAGGGTAATCTAAACCAAGAAAAGTATAATAATTTGTTACGCAATGAATTAGGCGATTATTTAGATGAGTTGCCACTTGCTGAGTTAAACAGGTTGGTGTTCCAACAGTACGGTGCCACACCCCATAATGCACGAATGAATACTGATTTTCTAAATAATTATTTTGGCGTCAGATGGATGGGCACTTACGGACCTATTCGATGGCCTGCTAGATCGCCAGATCTGAATCCACTGGATTTCTTTCTGTGGTCTTACATTCAGGATCATGTCTATTTGACTCCACCTGATACCAGAGATGATTTAGTAAGAAGGATAGTATAAGTATGTCATGAAATACCACCAAATATTATATTAAACGCAGCAGTTGGAGTTAATAGAAGGTGTCAAATGTGTCTGGAACAAAATGGGGCCAATTTAGAACATTTGATTCATTAAAATATATGATAGCTTGATTTCTGTAAATTTCGTAGTTTTTTTTTAATAATAATAAATTTGTCACTCAATTTAATGGAGGTGTCTTCAGGAAATAAATGTTTATTAGAATAAGTATAAAAAAAAATGTAGTACAATTTAAAAAAAAAAAATTACTACTGTCTGTCAAAAACGAAATGTCAAAAATTTTTTTTTTTTTTAAACAGGTTAAAGTGCTTTAAAAGCGATTTAGTTTGACATATCATTCATTAAAATCAGATAAAATATAAGGAAGCTACAGCCCCAAAGGTTTTTCATAATACACCCGGTATATATATATATATATATATATATATATATATATGAAAAATTTTGTGAAAAACTTATCTGCGCGGAATGTGCATATATCGATATTTCACTGTTTTTTACAGATCATCAGTGCACCTTACCGAAGACAGACATGTTATTCACTTCTATACTACGTGTATATATACGAACTGCAATGAACTTCATGTATATGAGAATTAATAATTATTAAATCTCATTTTACATGCGATTGTCGCTATAATTTGTTGCATTTAATTCTACAATTCGGCAAAAGTGATTTGCCGAATTGTAGAATTAAATGCAACAAATTATAGCGACAATCGCATGTAAAATGAGATTTAATAATTATTAATTCTCATACACATGAAGTTCATTATATATATATATATATATATATATATATATATATATATATATGAAAAATTTTGTGAAAAACTTATCTGCGCGGAATGTGCATATATCGATATTTCACTGTTTTTTACAGATCATCAGTGCACCTTACCGAAGACAGACATGATATTCACTTCTATACTACGTGTATATATACGAACTGTAATGAACTTCATGCGTATGAGAATTAATAATTATTAAATCTCATTTTACATGCGATTGTCGCTATAATTTGTTGCATTTAATTCTACAATTCGACAAATCACTTTTGCCCTAGATTGTAGACGCAACAAGCCGCGTCATCAACTGTACAAGTTGTCAGTACAAATGAAAAATTTTGTGAAAAACTTATCTGTGCGGAATGTGCATATATCGATATTTCACTGTTTTTTACAGATCATCAGTGCACCTTACCGAAGACAGACATGATATTCACTTCTATACTACGTGTATATATACGAACTGTAATGAACTTCATGCGTATGAGAATTAATAATTATTAAATCTCATTTTACATGCGATTGTCGCTATAATTTGTTGCATTTAATTCTACAATTCGACAAATCACTTTTGCCCTAGATTGTAGACGCAACAAGCCGCGACATCAACTGTACAAGTTGTCAGTACAAATGAAAAATTTTGTGAAAAACTTATCTGCGCGGAATGTGCATATATCGATATTTCACTGTTTTTTACAGATCATCAGTGCACCTTACCGAAGACAGACATGATATTCACTTCTATACTACGTGTATATATACGAACTGTAATGAACTTCATGCGTATGAGAATTAATAATTATTAAATCTCATTTTACATGCGATTGTCGCTATAATTTGTTGCATTTAATTCTACAATTCGACAAATCACTTTGCCCTAGATTGTACAAATTATAGCGACAATCGCATGTAAAATGAGATTTAATAATTATTAATTCTCATACGCATGAAGTTCATTACAGTTCGTATATATACACGTAGTATAGAAGTAAATATCATGTCTGTCTTCGGTAAGGTGCACTGATGATCTGTAAAAAACAGTGAAATATCGATATATGCACATTCCGCGCAGATAAGTTTTTCACAAAATTTTTCATTTGTACTGACAACTTGTACAGTTGATGTCGCGGCTTGTTGCGTCTACAATCTAGGGCAAAAGTGATTTGTCGAATTGTAGAATTAAATGCAACAAATTATAGCGACAATCGCATGTAAAATGAGATTTAATAATTATTAATTCTCATACGCATGAAGTTCATTACAGTTCGTATATATACACGTAGTATAGAAGTGAATATCATGTCTGTCTTCGGTAAGGTGCACTGATGATCTGTAAAAAACAGTGAAATATCGATATATGCACATTCCGCGCAGATAAGTTTTTCACAAAATTTTTCATTTGTACTGACAACTTGTACAGTTGATGTCGCGGCTTGTTGCGTCTACAATCTAGGGCAAAAGTGATTTGTCGAATTGTAGAATTAAATGCAACAAATTATAGCGACAATCGCATGTAAAATGAGATTTAATAATTATTAATTCTCATACGCATGAAGTTCATATATATATATATATATATATATATATATATATATATATATATATATATATAATATCTTCGTGACCTTGGTATGATAAGGTAAACTTAATAAGTCGGCGATTAAAGGTCTGGTTCATTACTTCAAAGTATATATATTTAAAATAACTCTACATGTTTTGGCAATGATGCCTTTGTCAAGAGAATACAAAATATAAAATTTTATATTTTGTATTCTCTTGACAAAAGCATCATTGCCGAAACATGTAGAGTTATTTTAAATATATATATACTTTGAAGTAATGAACCAGACCTTTAATCGCCGACTTATTAAGTTTACCTTATATATATATATATATATATATATATATATATATATAACTTATATATATTATATATATAGTATATATACATATATAGAAATTATTTCTTGACCTTTTTTTAAGGTGTGTTTTACTTTGATATGTATATATTTAAAGCAATCTTACATGTTTCGACACATAGTGCTTTTTTCAAATAAATTTAAAATATAAATGATTAGTATATCAATGACATTGATATACTTAAATCGCCGACTAATTTATTTAATCTATATATATTGTATAATAATTTCTTAGAATTTCGGACGTGTGATTATTAAGAAGAAAGAAGGTTTTATCAATACGTTTCGGCTGAATTAATTCAGCCTTATTCATTTGGTTTATTAATTGTAAAAATGTGAAAAACATATAATATCGTTTTACATAGTTGATAATGAACTGCACTTACATTAAATCTTAATGAATTTAAAGCTAGGAAAATATATAAAAACATTTTCAAGAAAAACATCGTTAAAATTAAATTTAAAAGTCAAAATATAGATACTATAAAATACGATGACAATTGTCAGATTGACAGATTAGAAATGTACCAATTAAAACACATTTTAATTTACGTTAGTCTTATTATGGTACGATGAACTAAATGTAATTTTAAAATATCTATTATAATGAAAGATTAAAAACAGGGGCTAAAAATCCGAAAATTTTTCTAAAAAAGGCATTATTTGCCGAAACATGTAAGATTATTCTAAATATATACATATTAAAGTAAAACAGACCTTAAATCGCCGACTAATTGAATCTACTACATATACAAGTGTCGCGTATCGTTATGTTCAAATTTTAGTAGTTTAAAGTAGACTTCATTTCAAGTAACAAAAACGCAAAACTTGTATATTCATTTTCATTTATTTCAAAGTTACAGATCTATGAATGTGATTGTCAGATCATGAAAAAAAATGTATTCCCAAAATCAACAAAAACTGATTTTATTTAAAATAGTTCAATTAATAATATTTTCGAAATGTCCACCTCCTTGTTGAATGCAGGCTTGTGCCTGTAAGCCAACAGAAGAAGTAGTTATCCGAATTTCATACTTGTTTTGTCGGATTTGTTCGGCAGCCAGGTGAATACGATCAAACAACTCTTCTCTTGTGTTCGAAACTTTTGCGTAGACTAAATTTTTCATGTCCCCCTATAAATAAAAGTCAAGGGGATTAAGATCGGGTGATCTGAGTGACCATGTAAGAGGACCATCTCGACCAATCCATCTTCGATAATTGACGTTAACCCAATTTCGGACTGTAATTCCGAAATGTGGTGGTGCCCCATCCATGTTAAACCACATGTGTCGTCGAACATTCAGTGGGACAACCTCCAAAAGACCTGGCAGTTCGTTAATAAGAAATTGAAGGTAATTTTCCACATTTAACCTCCCAGGAAGAACGAC
The DNA here is from genome assembly GCA_935421215.2 of Melolontha melolontha. Taxonomy (NCBI): domain Eukaryota; kingdom Metazoa; phylum Arthropoda; class Insecta; order Coleoptera; family Scarabaeidae; genus Melolontha; species Melolontha melolontha. Next base: position 63,343,397 of record OW285240.1, read on the forward strand.
AGGACCAATCAACAAGTCATCGATTAGGGCCGCCCAAACGTTAATAGAAAATTCATGTTGAAATTTAGATGGGCATATAGCTTTGGGATTTTCTGATGACTACCTCTGCAGGTTCTACAGAAATTAAAATGAAGCTGTGACTGTCTTAATATCCAGGTAGAATAAACTAGACGAGCATAGTGGTCTGCCTCAAGTAAACCGTGTCCCATGCGATAATGATATTGATAAAAGCCCTCACGTTTTAAAATTCGCCAAACTGTCGTTCGTGGCACTGCTAGTTGTCTAGCGATTCGACGTGCACTGAGAGTTGGATCCCTTGTAACAATAGCTACTGCTTCTTCCTCTAAGTCTGCTGGCAAATTTACTTCTCAGTTGAAAAGATAATCACGCTGTTCGCATTCCCGAAATTGTCTGTGTACTTCCAGAAACGTTCTGTAATGAGGAATGTGCCTATCGGGAAACCGATGTCGGTATTAAATTACTGCTTGACGTGCACTGCCGTTACAGTATCCATACACAAAATGCATGTCCGCATACTCTTGAGAAGAAAATCGGTCAGGCATTTTGAACAAAGAAAACGTGTCCACACACTAATAAGCTGTTGTATGAACTGAAACGTAATGTAATCCTTTATTAAAAAATGTAACGTTAACAGTCATCTGAACATTTGTTTATTGTATTATATTCATGGTTTAGCACTTACGAAATAAGTAAGAACCTTCTGTATCATAAATCAATTTCCAGTACTCTTTTTTGTAGATCTCCAAGAAATTATAGTATGCACTACGACACGTGTTTATTTATTTTAGAATAACATTTTATTATGCGATGTTAACAATCACAGGCCTGTTATTGAATCATATAACTCTTTTTAAATAAAATCAGTTTGTATAGACTTTAGCATTACATTTTTTTTCATGATCTGACAATCACATTCATAGATCTGAAACTTTGAAACAAATAAAAATGAATATACAAGTTTTGCGTTTTTGTTATTTGAAATGAAGTCTACTTTACACTCCTAAAATTTGAATATAACGATACGGGACACTTGTATATACCGGGTGTCGCAGTTATGTGGCTTCAATGGCGTACTTCCGTTATCTAATAAAATAAAAATTTGAAATTTTGGACATCTAATATACACCAAATGTTCTTTGAATTGAGCCTAACATTAATATTCTTTCGCGTCCGGTTTAGGAGGAAATGACTCCAACTTTTTTATTTTAAATAGCACCCTGTATATTTTCTTCAAAATTTGAATTCCACTGAAGATTCTCTTTCTGACGAAGTATAACACTTTGTATTTAAGCTTCAAAACAGAGGTGAAATTGCATTTTAAATATTCAAAAATTGGAATTGTAGAAAATTATGAAAAGCATGTTCCTCAATTCGTATTTGAATTCGAAATAGCAAAAATACACTTCTCAAAAATACATGTTTAAGATCTCTGTTAGAAATAATATACATTTAGACATAGTGGTTTACAAACATTTACATTATTTATACACTAGTGGCTCCAAACTTGAACCGTGAGCGCCAGTAAATATGCTAAAGAAAATGTTCAAAATGTTACATTGAAGCAAATGTCCATTTGCTTCAATGCAGCATTCGGCTCGATGCAAAAGTTCACCAGAGGTAACACTTCTTAATACCTCGGCATTAAGAGCTGCACATTCATTCCTAATTCTATTTTTTAAATCTTCCAAATGTGCAAGAGGCGTGTGGTTTACCCTATACTTCAAATATCCCCATAGAAAATAATCTATCGGCTTTAGATCGGGTGATCTTGCAGGCCATCTTATTGGTCCACGCGTGCCTATCCACTTATTAGGAAAAATCGGATTAAGATAATCAATCACAATTCTAGAAATGTGAGCGAGAGCCCCATCATGCTGAAAATACGTGTTGGCGCGAATATTCAACAGACCATTTTCAAGAAAACCTGGAAATTCGCCCTGAAGTAATTCTAAATATGCCCCAACAGTTAAGGTTCGTTCATAAAACTTTGGCCCAGTAACGTACCCATCGATGATTCCACACCATACATTACTTCCCCAAATTCTCTGAAAGTTGGTCGCTTTTATCCAATGAGGATTTTCAACAGACCAATAATGGCAATTGTGTCGATTTACGATTCCATTATTATAAAAGCGACTCTCATAATACCAACTTTACGAGCAGTCGCAAGCCATGCAAGAAACGCAAGTCTTCTGTCATAATCTCCTGGTTCTACTCCTTGATGCAGGTGAATTTCGAAAGGCTTTAATTTGGCGGATTTTAGGATTCGTTAAATAGAAGAACTACAGATACTAATCACATTCTGCTTCAATTTCTCGAATTGAAATAAGCCCATTACTAAGCACATTTCCCAAAACACCAACACTGTGCTATTTATTCATCACTAGCGCCTTTCTTTTAAAAATAGTTTTTTCTTTGAAACGGCACCACATGTCTCCAAATTTGAAGCCAGGCGTGTAAAATATATAGCGCTTGGCATATGTCTATCAGGATACTGCTCTCTGTAAACACGGAAGGCATCACGACTGTTTTTTCTACATTTCCCATAAGTGAGGATCATATTCAATTTTTCCTCATTTGTAAAATCGTCGTTATTCATTTTAAATACAACTTTGTTCCAAAAAAATTTGAAACAAATTTTAATACCACTTGTCAAAGTGAACTGTAAAAGTTAACAAACAAATAATGTCAAATTTTGCTTTAGTTTCCATATATCGCTTTGGTTTCTGCGATCCCAATTTTTGAATATCTAAAATGCAATTTCACCTATGTTTTGAAGTTCAAATACAAAGTGTAATAGTTCATGTGAAAGAGAAATTTCAGTATAATTCAAATTTTGGAGAAAATATACAGGGTTCTATTTAAAATAAAAAAGTTAGGGTCGTTTCCGGTTAAACCGGAAGTGCATGAATATAAATGTTAGGCTCAATTTCAAGGACATTAGGTGTATATCAGATGCTCGAAATTTCAAATTTTTATTTTACTAGATAACGGAGGTACGCCATTGGAACAACATAACTGAGACACCCGGTATATATTATATACTATATTATACTTATATATATATAATTATATTCTATTGAAAACAATGTTTTCGGAATTTTTCCTTATACATATATATATATATATATATATATATATATATATTATATTACTATATTACCAATTAGGGTTTAAGGCAAGCATATATCGGGTAAGAGTAATGAGTAGAGCTGAGGATGTTTGCGGTACGGCAGGACCGTATGTAGTGCATCCCAACATTTAACTATTTATCTAAATATTCTCTGAAATGATTTGCCGGATCTCATAAATTAATAGAGTGATATTTTAGTATGCACTGGATATTGTTATTATACAAAATCATAATAGCCATTTGTATTTATAGATCATAAATAATAATACGCATGTATTTGTATTTGGTTGTGAATTCAATTTAAACTTAAAACGAATCGTAATATTTTAACGACAAGCCGTCCTTACAATACATGCATTCGAGACAAAGTGTGCAACTCTACGAATAACTTCCATAATTGATCGAAAATGGACATTTTGGAGCTGAAGTAAAGCCCCTATTCTGAGAAAATTTTATTACTGTCGTTAAGAACTATTATTATAAACAACAAAGGGCTTTTATTAGTGTTGAAGTTTTAGTTTCATTGAATTTCCATGTTGTAAGTAGTCAATTGTAAAGTGTTCATTCACAATATTCTAAAACAAGGTGTAAATTTAACTAAAATCCAGAAAAACACATTCTGATAATATATTACTAGATTAGAAGCTGTGTTTATTACTATTTATTATATTATTTTTATAACCAAATGCAATAAAAGCTACGAAAACAAAAGAATCCTCGATTTATTAAAATCTTGTCACACAGCCTTTCAAAGCCTGGCAGCACATATTTTGCATATATTTTATATATACTACCTACTTGAACTAGGTGAATGAAGTTAGAAGTTATAAGTTATAACTTCTAACTTCATTCACCTACTTCAAGTAGGTAGTATATATAAAATATATGCAAAATATGTGCTGCCAGGCTTTGAAAGGCTGTGTGACAAGATTTTAATAAATCGAGGTTTCTTTTGTTTTCGTAGCTTTTATTGCATTTGGTTATAAAAATAATATAATAAATAGTAATAAACACAGCTTCTAATCTAGTAATATATTATCAGAATGTGTTTTTCTGGATTTTAGTTAAATTTACACCTTGTTTTAGAATATTGTGAATGAACACTTTACAATTGACTACTTACAACATGGAAACTCAATGAAACTAAAACTTCAATACTAATAAAAGGCCTTTGTTGTTTATAATAATAGTTCTTAACCACAGTAATAAAATTTTCTAAGAATAGGGGCTTTACTTCAGCTCCAAAATGTCCATTTTCGATCAATTATGGAAGTTATTCGTAGAGTTGCACACTTTGTCTCGAATGCATGTATTGTAAGGACGGCTTGTCGTTAAAATATTACGATTCGTTTTAAGTTTAAATTGAATTCACAACCAAATACAACCAATACATGCGTATTATTATTTATGATCCATAAATACAAATGGCTATTATGATTTTGTATAATAACAATATCCAGTGCATACTAAAATATCACTCTATTAATTTATGAGATCCGGCAAATCATTTCAGAGAATATTTAGATAAATAGTTAAATGTGGGGATACACTACATACGGTCCTGCCGTACCGCAAACATCCTCAGCTCTAGTAATGAGTAATGTTAGTTTATTTATGTAATTATAAATATCATATGTAACACGCTCGCTTTATTTACGTAGCATAATTGGATAAGATTGCTGAAATAATGGTTTAGGATTCCCTCTTCCTCTCTTCCCTCGGACCTCAAAACCAACCCCCAACTAAGTAGGTGCTCCCACATGATGTAATCTAATTGAAAAAATAACAGATTCAGACAGAAGAAAATCAAAACCAACGAGAGACAACAAAATCCAAATTATACTTGAGATTAAGGGGCATAAGGACAAATTTGTCCAATCCTAGCAAAGGAGCAGGTCATAGGTTCATAAGCGAAACTGATTCAACTGAAATTTTGTTCTAATTTAGTTCTATAATATGATATGAAGTATATATATTCTTTTAGTAATTATTATGTACTTTTAGAGAAGTAGGTAAGATATCTTTAATTGATCGACATGACCAATAATTTCGCGAAATGCTATTTTAATAAACAGTTATTAAGAAAGGAAAGGAACATGTACCAGTCTAAAGTTTTATGTATAACAACATTAAAATTCAAATGTTATGAAAAGTTTATGTTGCATAAATTTACACTTGAAAGTTTTGATAACAAATTATTAAAATACACAACGGACTTCGAACTTCATCAGTGACACTGTTAATTGAAAGTAAGAGAACAAAAAAGATTATTAAAAAAATTTGAATAATTTATTTCATACATAAAACATAATTACTTTATAAATTATGAAACGTGCAGAAACATATGAATAAATTTGTTCTACTATTATCGAAGCTTGATTAAAAAAAAGATTTATAATCTAATTTTATCAGTATTATAGGTAGGTAGTGAATGATTATTGTATAAACATGCTGATTATTGTTATATATATATATATATATATATATATATATATATATATATAAGGTAAACTTAATAAGTCGGCGATTAAAGGTCTGGTTCATTACTTCAAAGTATATATATTTAAAACAACCCTACATGTTTCGGCAATGATGCCTTTGTCAAGGGAATAAAAAATATAAAAATATAAAATTTTTATATTTTTTATTAAAATCAGGCACCAGAATATAAAAATAAGTTCTAATAGTTTTCTAACGTAAATACAAAATATGGTGAATCATCCTCCAGAAAGTGAAGACAATTGTCAAATATTAAGAACAATATCGTATTTGAAAATGTTCTAATTATAAATTTAAAAAAATAATAGGTGGCTATAGAAGCTGTCAAAATTATGGTCTATGTTCACTTACCTCTACGCTTAATTTCTAATTTTCGTTCCCTTAAATCAAACGCGCTTTAGATTTAAATTAGTTGAGGTTTTCAGGTGTATCGTGGTCCACCTGTCTTATTAGAATACTACATTCTCTAGCTTTATTCCTTTAATAGGATTGAACAATTTCGAGAGAAAAGCCATCCTGGAACTCCAGAAGAAGAATTTTCTGGAACTTCATGGCTAATTTGCTTTGTGAAGTCGGTCCACAATTATGACTCTTTGAACTTGAAAGTAGTCCTGGCTCTGTTTCTCCAGTTCTTGCGCTCTACCTTTGGAAATTCCAGATAATCTTAGGTATTTGCTTAGATAGATTGCTCTGGTTCATCCTTGACCTTCCATCCTTGACTTGATTTGCGCATATAGTTTCCTACCTTGCAATTTAGAAGCTCTTGCTTTGTACTTTATCCGCACTGCTTCCATGCGCAACGAGGGAAATAAAAATCACTCTGATTACAGCCGCAAGTTAATGGATTACACAATTATACGCGTTTCTTTCTCCCCTGCAAATATGTTGCCATTCGAGGGAAAGCGCTCATACCTGCGAGCTTCTCTTATCCGTCAGATGTCACGAGATATATCTTGTCAGCTGATGAGATAAATTTGTGCTTTTCTAGCGGGAGCGAATCTTAAGACGTTACTTCGTTAATCTGCACTGATGAGATCGTGAGAGCGAAACACCTGTGCCTGCAGTTGAAGAGACCGTTCGTTAAAAACTTTTATGTCCGTATGTACATATACAGATGTGTTTTAAAATATTTGTATTACTTTCTCTACTAGTGTTGCGACTTGATAAGTTATGATTACAAAAGAGTGTTTTATTCGTTCAAAAGAATGGAGGTTCTGGGTAGTAAGTCAGTGTTTTGTTTATATCTTCACGCATTCCTGCGCCATGCAATTTGATGTTACTGAAATTCTCATCAGGAGTGTATTGTAGTTTTACTATAAGAACAACAATTTATTCAATCTAACCTTCAATATAAGTAGTAAATTTTTCTTAAAATTAATATAAAAACTACGCTACTTTGTAAAAGCAATGTTAGAAAGTTTCTAATTGGTTCTCCTTTCTTGAGATGTCACTTTATTCAATAACTTCATTAGCGTTATGTGTCCGTGAATAATACACAAACAATGTAATGATCAGTAACACTATAATATAATTTATTCTAAACAATTTTCCACATACACAATATTACGATACAACCCACGCAAAATTCGTGAAGCTATTATTACTTCTACTTTTTGATTTTTGCATTCAAATTATAATTTTTTAACGAGTAACTATTATTTGCAACATTATAGCGATTTAGGTACATCAAATTTCTAATCAAGGAATATATCTAAATTTAATCCTTCGAATATTAACTTATTTAATTAAAATACCTATGTTCATTTGATATTACTCATTAATCAAACATTTGTAATTATGCCGTGTATTGTTTAAATATTGATTATTAGCTATAGATCGTTTCAACCTCCGTATTCAGTATACGTCTTATGGGAATTTGTTTCATGGTTGCCAAATCATCCAATCAGCTGTACATTACCATTTCCGGTTAATTATTTGATATTTCACGCGATCAAATCATAACCTTTATTTACGTTTTTTGACGTTGAAGGTGCAAAATTATTGAGATTCATATGACATTTTGCTTATTATTTTATTAAATTAACTAAATTTTAACAGAGTGCATAGTGAATTCGCTGCACGTAAAATTATAGGAAAGAATACTACAAGGAAAATAGCTGTATTTCAATATTTATTAACAATACTACACACATTTCTAAACAAATATATATATGAACGAGATCTATGCAACGTACAGTGAATATTTACTTCGATATTGGGGTGTTATGCAATTTATTAAATTAAAAACGATGATGATCCTTTAACAAATAATAGTTTCCTGTAATTAGTAGTAGTAAACTGTAATTACATTTATATTATGTTATAACGTTTATAAAAATCAATAAAAATACCCATATTACCCTGTGCATATGTCAATAAATTGCAACATAGCAACCGGAAGTGAAGATAGCGTTAATGATAGCAACTAAGGATAGTAAGAGATAAAAGTTGCTATTATATCCCATACTTAATACGGAGGTTGGAACGATCTATAGTGGTTTTAGTCGACAACGCATTCTAATCGCACATTTACCATAATTATTAAGTTTATGTTTTAATATTCTCTCTAGTTGACTTGATTTATTTCAATAGCTAAAGATGTATAGTATAATCGAATTAGTGTTGTTTTGTAGAATTGGCTGTTTTAGTTGAATCTAATAAATAAAGAAATATATTTATCTTTCACCTATTGTTAAATTGTTGTTTGTTTCTATATACGGGTGACCCAGAGCTAGACAAACCTTGATCCTAAAAAATGAAAACCAAAAAAAAAATAATTGCTTGTATAACAGAGCTGTGAGATGTTTAAGATCCACCAATTTCAGAAAGAGCACTCCAGGTGTTAATGTGAATAAAATCGGTAGTTAAGCTTAGATTATCACACTTTCAAAATGGCATGCCTGCCAAAGTGTCAACATCGACATGTTAGGTTAAGGCAGATGTCATTCAAGATGTTACACTCGCCATCATACTAATCTATTTTTATTTATACTAGAGTGGCAGCAAGCATTTATGCCTAACGCTTTCCTAACAAGAGTAATCCCGATTACAAAGTGATCCTTAGGACTACCGTACAATTTTGGTGGTGCGCCCAGGACTGTAAGGACTGTACGCACTGTTGAAAACGAAGACTCTATTCCAAATGCCTTTGAAGAAGGTACTGAAAGTATTAGAAAAGTTGCACAAGAATTTAATAATTCAAAAAGTTCTGTACATTGAGTGATTAAGACTGAACGGCGACATCCGTATTATTATACGCTTGTGCATTTACAGTCAGAATATTATCCTGCCAGGCGGGAATTCTATACAAGAAAGCAATCCTAATTTTGTTTACTGACGAATCAATTTCCGGCAGACAAGGATGCTACAATGCGCATAATTGGCACATCTGGACAGAAGGAAATCCACATGTTTTATTTTTAAAACCATTTCAAAAATGATTTTCCATAAAATTGTGTGCTGGTCTATTATGGAATCGTGTGGTACCTTCAATAGATATCAGTTTACATGTCATCTAACTTCTCTCTTTAGGTAGGACCTTTTGAATTCCCTGCACAATTAACGGGATACATTTATGCAGAAATTTTGAACGTAAAACTTCACAATTTGGTTTAAGACATTTCACTTCTTTTTCGTGTTAACAACTGGTTTCGCTACACTTCAGTTGATAAATACGAGAAATTTTAGATCAACAGTATCCTGATCGATGGATACGTTCTGGCACTCCACGACACTGGCCTGCGCAGTCCCTCGATTTAAATACTTTAGATTTCTTTCTTTGGGACCACGTTAAAGATGTATATTTGTAAAATAAAAATAAATTAATATGACGGCAAGGTGTAATGTCTAGAGCTGAGGATGTTTGCGGTATAACCATGGTTATATCATGTAACCATAGTAATTTACTATGGTTACATGATATAACCATGGTTATACCGCAAACATCCTCAGCTCTAGTAATGTCTTTATTGACATCTGCCTTAACCCAGCATGTTTATGTTGACACTTTGGCAGGCTTGTTATTCTTACATTGTTATAATAACGGGTGTCCATTTAATACTAAAGCTGACAGCATATGTCAAATTTTGGTTTAAGTTAGCACTACTATAGTTGATTTTGCCCGCAACAATTAACATTAGCGTCCTATACGCTAATCACTTTTGACGTAAAAATAAAAATTGATAAAATCATACACAATCATACCCTTACTCTTCGAAATGTTCGTTGCAAAAATTTGGTAATTACAATTATTAATAAAATGGGATAGCTTGTGTCGCGTTCTAAACAAAAAAAATATGAATAATAAAAGCTAATGGAAAACAGGCATGTACGACTGTAGCAAGAGATGTTAATCGCCAATTGAAAATAACTATAATTCTCAGTATGGCAAGTACAAAGCAAAGAAATTTTCAAAATTTGACAAACATTTTGAAAATTTCTTTGCTTTGTATTTAACGTATTTAACGGACGCCCGATATAAGCTTAGTCGAGGTTATTCACATTAGCACCTGCAGCGCCCTTTCTGGAATTGATAAACCTTAAACATCTCACAGCTCTGTTATTCAATAAATTCATTTTTCTTCGTTTGCGTTTTTCGGGACCTAGACTATTCAGTTTTCTTTGGGACGCGAGTTCTGGGTCCGCCTCTATATTCGTAGATTGAAGTAATTTAGTAAAAATGTCTAATAATCCAGTTTTCTAATACAAATAATTATAACAGTAAGTACACTACTTATAGAGGTGCATGCAATAAATGTATTTACTCTCCATCTAATTCGAACTAGTGTTGCAAGTGATATAAAATTTACGAATATTTAACTGCACCTTACCAAACGAAGCCAACAGTGGATAGATTCCATAGACTAAAGATATCATGAATACGTTATAATTAAAGAAAGTGCCTGGTTATAATCTTATAAGCCACGACATTCTGTTAGAGTTGCTAGTTAAATCGATGAAGTAGTTAGCGTACATATAATGCCATTTTAAGAAGTATTTTCCCATTCAATAAAACCACTAGACAATAATGATAATTTTAGCTCATAATCCTGGAAAATATTAAAATGAAGTATCTTTTTGTAGACTATTTATATGGTTCCAGTTATATCTAAACAGTTGGGAAAGCTGTAATAGAATCTAACAAGATTGTGCTTATCATTTAGATTTAGGACCGACCACGGTACGATCGATCAAATTCTAGTATTAGCAGAATTACAAAATATTTGAAAGAGAGAAATTGTTGTTCAACAGTGTTTTCGGAGATAACTAAAGCCGTTAGTGAGTTGTAGTACACTAGCCTTAAAATAAAATATATCAATTTAAATGAAAGAGAATTACTAGAAAAGTTAAACAAAAGAATGTATGTACATTATCAATAAGTGCAAACGAAGATAATTTACTGAACCTATGTTGAAATGGTTATTTGTGGTGGAAAGCTAAAAAGATCAGGGAAAATTTTGTTGGCGTTTTCAATCATGTGCGTAATTGGTGCCTTTGGCTTTGATGTTAGTTCTGGTTTTGGCTTCCGCGAATGTTTCATTTGGTCTTATTTGATATTTTAGTACCATTATGGCAACAACAGAGAGTAAGTTGGCAGCGTCATTGCCATTGTTGACTAGCTTAATTGCAAAATTAGCACTCGTTATCTCTCTGTGATCTGAAATTAAGGTAAAGTTACGTTGCCGTGGTAATTCTTAATCATCATCATTTCTGGCAGGATAGCTGCCACATAATTTGGGGACTTAATATTTCAAAAACCGTCAATATTCGATATTAGGACGAACCAGTTTTAAATAGAGTGTCTTTAGCGTATCTAAATTTAAAAATTTAAAATGAAGAATAGTTGCGTAAAGTCTATCAAAAGAATTAATAGCTACCCAAATAGATTTCAAACGAACAATATTCTTAGTGACTTATTCGCAAGATTTTAGGCATACGTTAATGTTTAAGTTCAGTGGAAAGTAAATAACTATTGACTCATTTCCAAGAAGTTAGCAGTAATTTTATTAAAACATGTACTTATCGTTTTATGATTAAATAGATTGTAAATTAATTGCTATAATAAAATAATAATCTGCACCTGATATGATTATGTATTCAAATCAGAAGACACAATGAAACGTTTCTGTTATTCTACAAATTATTAATCCATTTTAGAACTGTCAATTCCTTGACAGCGTATTAGTGAAACTGCAGTAAAAAGTCATTATTTTTTTGTTATTTACCGATAAAGTGTTTGTGACTAAATTAAATTTATGCTTTAAGTAAAACGAAGCATGTTTACGACCAGCAAACTTTCTCTATTACTTACAAATCCATAAGATTAAAAATATGTTTATACGTTAAGTTACAATAGCAACTGATACACAATATAAAATTTTTTTATGCAAAGAGTATTATGTAAGTATCGTATATTTAGATATATTTGCATATCTGTTTTACTTGGAATAATTACAACTACATGCCTGCTATAACATATTATAGGTATTTTATTTTAACATAAAATGCTGTAATTTATATGTCGCTGTTCGCGTTATATTTCTTTTTTTAATTATCGTAAAAGGAGAACTCCAGAACATGACCTAATTTGACGAAGAGCTAAAATTACAACATTTATTTAATAGATTTATTTTCACAGTTTACTGCCTACAAATTATATGTACAAGTACAAATTTTAGAGAGTCGTTAATATTAGGGGAAAAGGTTATTTACCGTAATGGTCTGTATTGGAATTCAATGGATTAGGGTGTCAACTTATTTTTAAATAAATCGACATTTTAAAGAGCTTACTTTATTTTACGCAGCTTGTACATAATTTTGTTCTGGTTATTCTACTACTAACTATTCTAATTACTATAATTATTCTAATAATAAAATGAGTTTCTATTAATAGCTCTAAAAATATAACGTCAATTAAGTAAACTATATCTCAAATTCACACATTGCAATCGTCATAAATTTCTGGACAAATATTTCGTTTATTTTTCAATATAATTATCTACATTTGTATAAAAGTACAGGCTATTAGGAACATCTACCTCGCAACAGATCTTTTAGATTACTAAACAGCACTTTCATTTCTCACCTACGCTAAACAGCGTTCTCATTTTAATTTTTGGGTGGTAAGTCTAGGAAGCAAGAATTAGTTTAATTGTTCAAACCCACAGTCGTGACTTTACTCACTAAAACAGTCCGCAGTCTTACAGAATCGATGTACCGAATTGTCCACTTATAGTGCATTTTCACCATCAATCTTATGACAACTCCCAAAATATGTAGATGTTTTAGTCTTCCTTGGATAAAGTCCTATTGCCGCCAATTCATCGTGCTTCTTTTCAATACCAACCTATAGCTAAAGACGAATTTTATTTGTTCTGAAAACGAACGAATCCAGCGATCTTAATGCTTTGTTGGGGATAATGTACCACTGTTACGAAGAAGACTGTGTGTCTTGTACTGATGTTGATACCCTTTCAGTTTATACTCTTGAACCTCTTGTTGCTGGTATGAGACTGATTGATACTATGTTTGAGTTCATACTATTGAGTCTCTTGTTGCTCGTATGAGACTCTGATTGATACCGATCTATTCTGTACTGTTTTAAAAGTAGGTTAAAATATACCATTACCCCTAACTATTACAGATGAAAAGCATATTGGTTGAACAGTGTATTGTTTGACGCCATAACGGTGAATTTTTGTGTGTTATTTAATTCGTGGAAATTATACCTACAAGCAGTAATACTCAAGACTCATGATATAGTCTTAAAATTCTAATCTTAACTAATAAATACATCAAAGAAATTTGAGTACATCAATACGTTAAGCACGAAATTTTTTGAAGTGTCGGGTTTATGCCAACAAACTACCCATTGAAGGCCGAAATTAAACGATGTATCAGCGAAATACCACCAAATTTATGCCAAACCGTTATTAAAAATTTTGATAGAAGAGCACACATGTGCCACCTGTGATAACCCAATTAAGCAATGCAGTGTACCGTTTATCTAAGTCAAGGCGCGGGCTCGTGTTTAATGCATGTTATATCCAAACATGACCTCGCCCGACATAACGTACATACACAAGCATTCGCAAGGTACGTTACACACTTTCAACACTCTTGTTTATTTAGAGTAAGGACATATAGTCGAAAAGCAGATCACTCTAACGATATATAAGACATCCCATCCGGAGTCTTATCGGAGTCAATACAGACACAGTCGAGACACAGTTAGAGTCTCTTTTCGACTATCGTCTACATTGTTAATTATGTAATTACCATCTTGTTAAATAGTTATAAGTGTTGGTTTATTAAACTATGTTAAACCTATCATACTTGTGCATTATTTAACGCTACGACGATATCTGCGTGAAGACTCACCGATGTGGCCCCCAGGGCCAGGGCTCACATCACATGACGGTCCTAGCCAGCCCCTAAAGGCATAGGACTTCACGTGGCGATCATCCAGCCACATAGGACCTTTTACATGGCGCCCTGCCACGAACTTGCACAAACGGCCCACCTTTTACATGGCGATTCTGCCTACCTACGGGACTTTTACACACCAAAACCGTGGCTGTCATTTACGAGATGCGTTATTCCATACATAGTTCCCGAATGTCTTCATTATTAATAAATAAATATTTCAATATTTTGCCACAGAAAACGAAGTTTTATTTAATCTTCAAATCTTGTGCTGTTATTGTATCACCCTTTATAAAATATGCAGCAAATGATTGTGCGAAATATCTTAATTTTTAACCATTGACGACTGTAATTGCTCAAAATGCTTGGCCGGACTATGTTCATCTGCAAGAGATTCTATTACCACTTCAGACCTCTTTGCTCATTTTTTTTACCGTGAATTACGAAAGAGAACCATTTTATAATTTTTTAATTTAACGTAGTAATGTAGAGTAAGTTGACCCTACTTCCTTAAAAACTAGATGACACATTCATTTTGTCTACCAGCGGTATTATGCCTGCCACTCCAATATTTAAATATTTGCAACGCAACATAGTGCTCTGACGCGCTGTAATATTTGATAAATAAAGCCCTGCATACTTATAGTGTGAAGAATATGATTATAATCAGAAAACTAATGAGTAGTCCTGAAACAAAGAAACGTTTAAAACTATTCAAAGCTAATGAACTAACACCTTCTTGACGTTTACCATGAGTCACTAATTAGCATGTACATAGAATTTGATTCCGTAGATATACTTTAACTAGTTTACGTTATTTTATTTTATTATAAATAAAGCATGGTATCTTAACCAGTAACAATCATCAAAATAAGTGCTCTTTGTTTAGTTGCTACACTTTTTGCGACCAAAACAAGTCAAACCAAGTAGTCTACGTAGGAGCAAGATGTTCAGCTGGGTCACCCTCCTTTACCCCGAACCTACCTGTTAGTAATGGTCCCAAGAAAATACTCTGCCGGCCAGCTCAAATGTTTTTCGGTGTGGCGCCACCGTATTTTCCTGCAAAGTACCCCCGTAAATACGGAAGCGGGTGGGATGCTGGTAGTTCCAAAAGCAAAACAGTTTGACCCTTTACTACTTGTAACCGAATCAATATAAACTTTGCTTATCTCAAACACTTGAGGGAAGGGTATCAAATAAACACACGTCATCAACAATAACAAATTTATTAACAAAACAAAGTAGGTTCAGAAAATTTATAATGACAAATTAATCAGTCGACGAATGAGCAATAAACAAAAGAAAGTAAGAATGTATGAAGTTTGTAATTACAAAATTAAAGAGGTGACAATTCAAATCAAAAGCGTCAAGGCAATAATTAAGCTTTGATAAATTTAAAACTTAGCATAAAGTCTCCCAGATTAATCCCCAAAATTCAATAGAAACGCACCAGGCGCATTACAGTGAATACTATAAAACAGATTCACATGTCAGAACAACACCCTGTATAATCAGGAAGAATTACTGTGATCAATTTATGAATAAAATACTTACGAGTCTAAACAAGAGTTCAGCAGAACAACAATTAGGTATACATAATCATGGGTTCTTTACAATAAGGTGATAATGTTTTAATCAAAGTTATACCAAACAGCATCGTACCCCAAGTTATTGAATAAACTGTACGTAGGCCCGTCTGAAGGATCTTAGCCTCGTACAATAGAACTAAACTATCCACACCTGGTTACCAGTGAAGCCAGTCATCCAGTTTAATAAAATAATTCAGTCAAATGCTCGTAACCAGATGTACAAACACCTAACTTCTAAAATTCATCGAACAATGCCTTGTTCGCTAACAAAGTTTTACGGTAAAAATTAGTAAGTGACACAGAGAAGTAAACAAATGTTGTAAAGTTAAGAACTGTCTGCAAATTATTTCTGAATTCTATCAATTAGCAAGTTCTTGCTTTAATCGAACCCTATATTAACTAACCTGAAATCTACAATCAAATTCTTACGATACTATTATATATGAAAAGTTTTCTTTACGTCTGCCCAAATAATAAGTGAACGGCTTCTCTAGAGCCTTACTGAAGTGTAAACAAACTGATAATTAGTTAAATTTAATTGAGTTGTACATGTCTAATAAAAACCAAATACAAGAAAAAGAAATTCTACACCTACTTTAAATTGTCCCAGTTATCGTCTAATTTCAACCTTAAATGGGAAAGCCTTCCAAGGGGTTGCACGGGCTAAACAATACCAAAGGATAATTTCGTCCAAATTGTCGCCAGATTCAAGCGGCCATTGCGATTTTAGCACGCCATCTTGGACGCGTCGAAAAACATTCTAGAATGTTTTTTTAGGAAGCCACGCCGCTATCAAATTCGCTGATGCAGGTGGAATGTGGTTATTTCCACCGAGTTTTCCTCCAAAATATCGAATATTAAAATGATCAGCTATAAGGGAAAACGTGTCCGCTTGCCAAACCTTTCACGAGGTTTTAAACTTCGTTGGAATACAGCAGTAAAATAGGAAAAATCTCAAATCAATAGGCGATCAAATAAAATTTATATCCTACAAAGGATAAAGGGCACACATTAGACAATGTTCAAAAGATTAAAATACTTCTTACCGCAAGGGCTAGGTTCTCACACAAAAATAAAACACAACTAGCGCCGTCAAAGATCTCGGACCAAGTGCTGTTCGAACGTAGATTCGCGATAAACGCACAAGGCCGGTCATACGTCACACACGATCGTCGGAAGATTCAAAGATAGGGGCGACATCTTTTGCACAAAAATAAGCAAGCAAACGAGGTTGCCGATACACAGGGTTCGAAAATCAATTAAATGAATAGAGAAGTGAGAAGAAAGACAGGAGGTTGATTCAACTAATAGTTAAAATAAATATAAATATTCCAATTGGCCTTTTTATTCCCAAAACATAACATAGTTTAGAAAGACAGACTGTGCAAATAACGGAGTTAAAAATAATATTACTAATAAAAGCGCAAGTTTAAAATTTGATTCCAATTTATCAGCCTATTTTACCAATATGACGTAAAGATCATCATATTGTAATGCATACGAGGGAGAAGCTGAAATTATTCAGAATAAAAAACTCGGTTAATATTTCATGGTCAATATTTTATTAGTATTTTATTTCAAATATACTCAATGTAATTCCCTTCAGAAATGATACACTTGACCATTCTTTCTTTCCACAGTGTAAAAGCCCAACGAATCTTCTTTCGGAATACCTTCAAAATAAGCGTGAACTGCGGTATCAATCGAAAACCTTCTACCACGCAAACTGCGTTTAAGTCCCAAAAATAACCAAAAGTCACAAATTGCTAAATCAAGTATCTTTTGTCCATCTAACTTGCATTAATTACATTTCTTATATATAAGCTTTTTCATAGCTCGCTGCTTTTTGGTCATTGTAGCAGTTTCCTCATCTTCGTAATTCCATACACCACTCTCTTGGCGGGTAGGAAAGTCGAAAAAGGGAATATAAGTTTCGTCACCTGTCACTATTTTGGGAAAAGATTGGTGTTCGCCATTATTTAAGATATTTAAAGTTTCATTGCAAATTCTTACACGATCTGCTTTTTGGATGTCAGAAAAGTGATGCGGCACAAAACGACTTATCACATTTACAGATGCAGGTGATCGCATATGATTGTTTTAACAGATAAAGATACAATCTTGATTTGATGCTCTATTACCGCATCTGGCTTTATTGTCGTCTTCAATTATTTTTTTAACAGCAGCAATGTTTTTGTCGCCCTGCTCCTTTTTGATGCTGAACAGAATTTCTTTCGAGTTAAAATTTCCTATTACCATCGATAAATTGTAGTCAAGGAAGGTGCTTGTTCACTCAAAACAGAATCTAAACTCTCCTTGCACTTATAAGCGCTTAAACCGATTTTAAAATCATATTAAATTATGATTCGAAAGTGTTCTCGGATTAACTCCATTTTCCTTTACTTTAAAAAAATAAGTAGCTGAGTTATAACGAACGTAACTTCAACAACAAATGGATAATATGGAATTGTATTGTTTTTTTGCAGATTTCAAAACGCTTATGATTTCACTAAAATAAAAAAATATGTGAACATCTAACATAATTGAAAATAGATATAACTGAAAATAATTAAATTAATTAGGATGATATTAGACAACCCAAATTATAAACTAAGAGTAAATAACTCCTCTGTCTTTCAATCATTCAGTAGAACTAAGGCAAGAAAACCCGCTGCCTACTACACTATTTATTATTTTGTTAGAAAAACTAATAAGAGATAGTAATATAAATTATTTAGGTATAATAATAAATAAGAGTCACTAATGCCTCGCGTAAACATACGATATTGTCATGCTGTCTCAAACAATGTCAGTATATGTCAGAAGAGTAGGAAGTAGGAAAAAAGGAAGAAAACGAAATATATGCACATTAATAACTCACGACATAAAGCAAATCAGCAAAATGAAATAGAAATAAAACTGGAGGCCAATAAAATAATTAAAATAGAAAAGGTAAAAAGATTCGCCTAGTTATGTAGGTGGTTTGAGGGTGATTACAATAGTACTTCCGAGGTTGAAGCAAAAATATTGAAGTATGTTTTTAAGATCAAAATATATTTGAAGGAAAAAAATATATGAGAAAATGCTGAGATCGATAGCGACCTATGGGCGTGAAAGTTTCGAACAACAAGGAAAAGAAGTAGATATATGAGAAATTTAAGGATTTTTGAAAGTAAGAAAGTTAAAGAGATGTAGGCCAATCGCACAATTTGTAAAGGTATAGCGAATAAGGTGGTTGGTCTGTATGCAGAAGAGGAACATATCCTCGTAATAATAGAAGCAATGAAAAATAGCACGTCAGAGAAAGGAATAGTGAATATGACGAATATAGAAATAATTGGAAGAAAGTGTTTAAGCTCTGACATAAATGACCCTATTATCGCTATATTTTTAGTATCAGTTGTTCATATAATTGGATTTATTTTTCTAATATACGAGGGGATAATTGATATCTTGTTAGTCTAGCCCATTTACCTTGAACAAAACAAAATCTTGTTATAATGGCAAGAAAACATGATATTTTAAGTGTCATTGTAAAATCTTACGTCAAGTAATTGAAGTATTGCTATGCAGTAAATATTTAACGAAAGTATGTCAAATGCAAATGCGAAAATCGATAAATTGGAGTATCGAGGCATCAAAAAATACTTGTATTTGAAGAGGTTAAGTTGTAGGCAAATTTACGAAGATATGATTAACAACACTTGGCGATAAATGCCCGTCATATGCGACCGTCAAAAATTGGATTTCTTGATTTAAAAGATGAAGACTTTCCGTTGAAGATGAGAAGCGACCAGGAAGACCAATTCGGTGTCCATCCTCGAAAATATTGAAGCAGTCATGACACGATATTATCAGACCTTCAAATTGAGCTGAAACATAGAGTTCAGGCACTAAAGATTTCATATAAACGCGTTCCTCATATAGTTCACGTCGATTTAGAAAAATTTCTGCAAAATGGATTCCTAAATGCTTGAACCTCGAAACACAAACGAGCAAGAATAAAAACATCACGATCAATCTGTGCCCGTTTTGAAGGAGATCCAGATTTTTTAAACCATCTCGTGACTATAGATGAAAGATGGGTCCATTTTTTGCGACCCAGAAGCAAAACAGCAATCGATGGAGTGGAAGCATTGTGGTTCTCCAATGCTTAAGACGTTCCGAGTTCAAAAATCCGCTGAAATAGTTCTTGCTTCAGTTTTTTGGGATATTCGTGGAATAATTATGATTGATTGCCGAAAAAAGGGTCAGATCATCACTAGAGGTTCTTATTCTAAATTACCAACTACCCTGAGAGAGAAAACTAAGGAGACAAGACGTGGCATGTTAGCGAAAGGAGTGTTGTTTTTGTAGGACAATGCCCCTGCACACAAATCGCTCACTACAATGAATACAATTCGGGATCTAGGGTTCTAATTACTGGAACACTTAAACTTATCCCCCTCAGACTATCGTCTATTCCCTCGATTAAAAAAAAAAATGTAAAAAGACGTTGGTTTGCAGACAACGAAGATTATTTTTTTTAGAAAGGTTAAAGGCGTTGCAGGATTGCTGTAGTCCCAGCTTTAAATTGTTTCAATAGTAGGGTAAGAATATATCAATACACTCTTGTATGAACAATATAATTGTTCTTTGCTGGCTTGAAATGTTACATATAAGAAAATGGTCTTAAAATTTATTTTAAATTTATAAATCTGTATATGATATCTTTTATAAATTTATTAAACCGAAAAAATATATTTCAATGAATGAAAAATATGTTTAATACTTTATGCAGATTTTGTTTCAGGATTTATAAAGTACAAATAGTAATCGCTGAGAACGCAATTAGTTTTAATGAACGTGGCTGCTTTAAAAGGAAAATAAAACCAAGAAAATTACATGGGATTATAGTACAACGTTCTTTACATAAATCAAAGAAAGAGATAAGAGAGAATTTTTCATAATTCTCAGTGGAATAAATGTATCTATTAGTAAAAATACGATACTGTTATAGTACTCCAAATATACAAACTTAGAATTTCAAAATATAATATTTTCTCGTTATATTCTCATTACTGATATAGTAGATAATTGTGAACGTATCTTCTTTGTGTATTCTTCATCTTATTTAATTTCCTGCGTGGTGAATTTCTACAGCCTATAACATTCACAGCTTGCTTTTCAATTTACCTTTGATGTCTTAATGCCTGTGCAATATTATATTTCCAATAAGTTTTGAGTATAATAATCATACGCTATTCATGGCAAAGTTCGTAAATAAGAAAGCAATATTATGCGCCGCGTGCCCACATTTGATAGAATATACTCAGTTTGAAGATGTCAAAATGATTTTTTTTAAATAACTTTTTGTTATTCAAATTCAAAATAAATATAACAATGTTTCGAAAT
The DNA here is from genome assembly GCA_935421215.2 of Melolontha melolontha. Lineage (NCBI taxonomy): Eukaryota > Metazoa > Arthropoda > Insecta > Coleoptera > Scarabaeidae > Melolontha > Melolontha melolontha. Next base: position 63,364,457 of record OW285240.1, read on the forward strand.
ATTGTTGAAACAATTAGATCAATACATATAGATGTATACAGTGGTGGACAAATGTGTGGAATCATGTAAATATCTGTTAAATAAAAAAGATATTGTGATAAAATTTTAGACACGAAAATTAGGAATGAAAAGCCATCATTTAAAATAGATTTTAAATATACCGAGTGATCCAAAAATGTAACGTAGTAATGTTATACTTTTTTAAATTAAACGCCCTATATTTTTTTACATTTTAGGATTTTCCTAGTGGTCTAAAGCATTTACCTTGAGATCTACATCCAAATGAAAATTAGAATTTTTAAAATATCTCGGTATTTTCAAAATAATAAGTATTGTTTGATACTAAGGTACGATCATTTAAATGAAAATCTTTACAATTAGAAATGTAAGCACTACAATTTCTTTTATTTCTTCTTTTGTTGTGGCGATTAAAACAAATACTTTTTTTGTCGAACAAAAAGTTAACGTGAATATTACAATCTTTAAATTTTATCACAAAGCGTAGTAGTTTGAGGCATTTAAAAGTGTCATGAAAGAATTGCTGTTTGTCAATAATGGTTGAATTAAATGAAAAAGAACGAATACAAATATTAATGATGATCGATTTTGATGATAGGACAACTCATCAGGAAGTATGTAACTTTTCAATATTATACATTCCAATCGGCAGACAATTTCGCATTAAACTTTAAGAAGATACAACATAAATGGCGGTGTTCGCAATTTACAAAGAATTTTCATACAAAGTCTACTACAAATGATATTAAAGCTCCAGATATTGCCATATCTGTAGAGGAAAATCCACATTTATCTACAAACGAGCTGGCGTAAAGGTATGATGATAGTCGTCGTTCAGTAGGAAGGATTATCAAAAAAAAATACAATCCTTATATAATTCGACTCGTTCAAGAACTCTGACTGTGATTTCGACAGAATGTGAATCAATAATGAACATTTGTAATCGTGATAACAATTTTGTAAATAATATAGTATTTTCAGATGAGGCAATATTTTATTTGAACGGTACTATTCATAGACATAATTGTCGGTATTGGGCACAAGAAGCGCATACGCAACACCCTCGAAAGCTTAGAGTTTGGGCTGGTATTTGTAAAAACATAATAGGATCCTTTCTATAGAAGGAACTCCAAATGGTCAAAGATATTTAGAACTTTTAAATAACCAGATAATTCCTGCATTGAAGGAAAATGGCCAACTTCGACAAAACATTTGGTTTCAGCAGGAAGATGACCCCCTCACTATTCAGTTACCTTTCTAGATCGATTAGATCGAATACTTGACCATAGACGGGTTAGAAGGAGTGGCAAAATCGCATGGCCCGCACGTTCTCCCTTTCTCAATCCACTAGATTACGTCTTGTGGAGCTACGCAAAATAGAAAGTGTATCTTACCCGACCTAGAAATTTGCAACATTTGGCTAAAAGAATCAATGAAGAGATACGAAATATTCCATCAGGCATCACAGTGAGGATTACAAAAGAATTTACACACAGATTGACTTACTATCAGAAAGTAGATGGCGTCCATTTTGAAAATCTCATAAATTAAGTTTAACTTTGCCTTTATGAAAAGTTTATTTTTTTCCTTGCCAATCAATAAATAAATAGTACTCTAGAACTGAAGTGTTATAGTTTGTGGAAATCATGTTATGGAGGAGAATCCAAAAATGTAAAAAAAACAGACTGTTCAATTAAAAAAAAAATATGCATATAGTACGTTACATTTTTTAACGCTCTGTATATTTAAAGAATACTTCAGATGATGGCTCTTCATCCCTAATTTTCGTATCTAAAATTTTATTACAATATCTTTTTTAATTTAACAGATATTTACATGGTTTCACACATTTGCCCATCTCTGTATACATTGTCACAAATGTATTTAGCGAACAGCTATAGTTAGAGACTATTATCAAGAACTTTTAAATAAAATACCTTTTTGCTAGCAAATACTTTATTTAAAAGCGCATCTGTCCAATTTTTTGTATTCTTGAGTTTTATATATACTTACTGACATTGACGAAGGTTAACTCAAATACGTAATGTATGAGGTATTGGAGTTTACTCATATAGAAACCGAATGTGAGTGCTCTGAAAATAAGTTTTAAAAGCGAATCATTTTCTAAAAATGGTTGAATACATCGAATACTACATGATCCTTAGAAACTATTGATTGATGTCACAGTTACTTCTTGGTGAAACATTTTAACTTACAATTTAGATTAAAAAAAAATAACACTTGACTTATTTCATAGAATTTTATTAGATTTTTATGTTTCAGTATTACTGCCATTGCCAGAGAATGATATATAACCAATTAAAAGTATCTTATAGTGTATTATATATGTACAGTCTGTTCGCACTTTAGAAAACAGTACAGTCTCTTAAGCGATTATATACATTTCTTTGTAGTTATATGACATATACTCGTAAGCTTTAACAATAATCCGAGGTACACCACAGAGGTCAATACTTGGGCCGCTATTGTTTGTGATCTGGGTAAATGATCTGAAAGTAAATCTGTCGGCTACAGAAACTTGCCTTCATAGTGCTGATACTACCGTTTTTATTACTGGTACCTCAACAGAAAGATAGTAAGATATAAATAAGTTGTCAACGAATGAGCAGAAAATTGGTGTGCCATTACCGATTTTAATAAGATACAAGAAATAAGTTTTACGATCCATTACAGCAAAAAAGACACATCGGTGAAATTTTTAGGTTTAAACGTGGATAATAAACTTAACTGGCGTACACATATAGCTAGAGTTGTCAGATTTTACCCACATTTCAAAGTCAGTATAAGTTAATATATACGTACGAATGTTTTCAAAACACATCGAGTTTTACAAAGAACACGTGTACTTATGAAATTACAACTCAGCATTTTTTTAATATATACAGTCCGATAACATTAATAATACACATAATTAACATAATTAATAACATAATTAATAACATAATTAACAAACAAATTACTTATTGTAAGAGATGTTTTCGAAAAGTTTTGTTTTTTTACAAGACGCATCTAATTACAAAAGAAAGATTGCGAATTTGATGATAAACAAGTTCCTTGTATACATTGTGTGCCGGCAAGATGTTTAAATTTTAGTTAAGCGTAGATCTCGACGCGAGGCGGTTGTACTTGTGATGTTATAAACACATATATCAGTATGTCGATATATATCAGTAGGCGATGTATATTGAAAACATTTGTACATAGTAACTTGTACTGAGTATTACTCTGGAACGTAGGGAAAAATAACTCTTCATATAACGTATGTCGAATGGAACCCATTATCACGCACTACGAGACTAAAATGAAATATTACAAAAATTTTCATAATATGACATGTGTGATCTAGCTCTGGTTTGAGTCAACAGAGACAGAACGGATATTCTTGTTGCAGAAAAGAGCAATACGAGCGTTGTCTAACTTGAAACAAATGGAAACGTATACAAAAGCAGGTGCTGAAGAAAAAATACTAACCCTTCCATCGGTGTACATACTAACCTTAGCTAAACAGATACATATACACGGGAATACACATATACTTAGTGGAAAAATACATTCGTATTGCACTTTTATATAAATATAAACCTTTTAAGTGTCGTATCATCGTCTTCAGGCAACGCAAAAGTATCTGAACTACTGGGGGCCAAAAATATAAAATAGGAAGATTTAAAAAGTGCCCATCAGCTGATTTGAATGAGAACTAAAAATGTTATTTGTAATTGGTACTTTTTATTCTATGAAAAACATTTTGGATGCTAATATTTAATATGATAGGTTTATTTATTAGTTTGAATTGATTATTTGTTACCTACATAATATATACATATGCAAATATATTTCATGTTTTGCATTTATTTTATATCTTGACTTAATTTTCCATAATTATTTTATTGTTGTGTCGTTCAAAATGAAAATTTCACCTTCACTTAGCTTAGTACATAGACTAGTAAACTATTAATTAAGTTAATTAATTAAATTAAGTAATACTATTAAATAATTTAGAATATAAAAAGAAAAAATCTAACTAAAACAATAGCAAAAAACAATGGTCATAACTCCAAAGCAATAGATAATCAACAAACATAAGCAAAGAAAAAACTACTTTTGGGATCATAGCAGTATATCCATATTTCATCACCTGTGATGATGTACACCAAATGAGACGATCCACGGTCAAAGCGATCTAGTATAGATCTGCAGCATCTCTCATCTCTTCTTTTTGAATTGAAGTCAATTTGTGAGGAATCCACCGAGAACAAAACTTACGGCGCCTCAAATTGTTGTGTAAACTAATATTAATTGCCTTCACGCAAATCTTTAAAGTTGCTTGAATCCTTCTGACAGTAGTGTGCCGGTCCTCTTCAATCCTGTTCCGAATAAGACCAAAATTTTTTTCTGTAAATGCCGTTTTTGGCTTAGAAACTCGAAAACTGTCATTCAATTAAAGTCGACCGGGTTGAAATTCATTGTACCACTGCTTTGCGGTAGCAAAGGAACATGACTTGTCACCAAACACTCGATTGATTTCCTCAAAATATTCTTTACGGCTTAAGCCACGCTTAAAATTGTAAAAAAACAACAGTTCGAAAATGCTCCTTATTTAGTTCCATGACATATTGGCGAAAGGATTACTTTCAACTTAGGTAACTTACAAACGATCAGGTATATTTGACAACTGACGACTATAACTAAACCTGTAAAAAACTAAATTGAAATTGTCAAACAAAATTTGTCGCAAAATATCATCGTCTACTAAATAGGCTCAGCTGAAATAGAACAGACCTCGTGTAACCCAAGATAATAAAACGAGTGGTCTAATATATAAAGTAATAAATAAATTTTTAAATATAAAAGATGCCGTACTTCTTTGAATTGAAAGGAAGTTTTATAATTTGAATAAGATAACAAAATTATGCTATACAGTGGTTTAAACTCGAAAATGAACGTTATGTTTTTATGAAATTGGATATATTATGTTTCAATTCTATATCTTAGATTTACTTATATTTATCAATAAAAATTGTTTGAAATAAAAATATTAAAAAAGGATATTAAATGTATCCTCAACAGCGTGCACAGGGACATATGCTTGTGAGTAGGTTTATTATTGTTTTAGACACAAAAGCTAAGAAAAGTAGAGGGTTATTTTAAATTTAGTTTTCAATAAAATTATATATAAGTATGTGGTGTTCTATATAAATTACTGGTAAAGTTTTCTAGCGCAAAACACTGTATACCTCCGTGGTACATATAATAAAGTACTGTCATTGTGCAAGTCTCGTATCTGAATTTTAGTGTGGATGATAACAACCTGAGTTGATGAAATATACATTTAGGACAACAAACGACGGTAAGGTAAGATTTTGAAATACTTTCATAAATATCTGCGTTTAAAAATAAATTTAATTGAATGAATGAATGAATTTAGAGACTTAAATAAAAGCTATTATATTTAAACGTCTATATTACTATTTTCTTATTTATTAATACCCTAGGTTATTGATTTTACTTTAACGCATAGTATTTACATACATATTGCAGTGGAATTTACTTTGAAATTGCTTATTTATTTTTTTATTCACACTACAGCTTATATCGCCGGCTATTCAGTCTAGTAGAATCCACGAACTGCCATCTCATGAATCGTTCCTCACGGAAAGGGATTTAATGTCGTTTTCCAGAATAAAACCATAAACACAAATAAAACACGAGTCAATTCCTTTATATTAATGTAATTAAAAAAAATAAAAAAAATCCCTCTACAAAGTGTATAGGGTGCTAAAGCATCATCAAACAGTAGCAATGAGGAAACACTCTTTGTGAATAATGACTCGCACACAGAGAAAAACCTCTTCTGAATCACGATCAAACATAAAACTAATAAATATTAGTGAAATCTGTCAAGTTTAACCTCTACTGTGACCCCTTCAAATAAATATCAAAAACAAATTAGTTTTCAAAACTCACGATAATTGAAATTTACTCATACGCCAAAAATAACATAACAAGGTCAAACCCCACTACAGAAACTCCAACCTTGAATTCAAAATGTTCTCGAAATATTATTTTAAAAAAAAAACTTCCCTTATAAAAAACATGACAACTTTCGCTAATATCCATATACTACTTTCAAACATACATTATTACAATAAATACAAGAAATTATAACAATGAAAATAATCCTGATATCAAATATATATAAATAAAATAATTTTTTTTTTTATCAACTTACATAGATCTATGTGTGATTTTATAAAATACACGAGAGATATCTTTTTCACAAAATTTCAAATAAACATAAAACACTCGCATAAATCGAATTTAAATTAACTTGCACCTTACACTAAATGCAAAAACAAAATACAACCCGAATTTATACAACAAAGAATAAAATTGATTATCTTATTCTTTAATAAACCAAACACTTTAACAGTCAAGATATCTCTCAATCAAAATGAAAAAATCTCCATATCCGCTTATCCATTCCCACCATCTAAAAATCAAAATATATATAACCAACACATTTTAACAAATACAATATCCGAAAAAGCGGCAAGTTCAATTCCTTGGTCAACCTAAATATACGAGGGCTAATCATAATTTCATACATTATAAAATTTATTTCATTTATAAAATAATATATATATCTATAACGATCCCCGTCTGAAATAAATAAACATACAACTGAAATAGTTAATTTTTTTAGAAAGTCCCTATTACAGAGTTCAAAATCGTTCAATCATTTTCCTTACTTGTCCAAGGAAAATCCATGACATGATTCCCCGAAGTTATCCGAGAACAAAGTCAGAACATCCCTGAGCTTTTTTCAAGGATAACTTCAGCACAGCACTCGAGACAGTACCGCACCCTGTCTTTGTTCCCCGCACTAACTTGTTGTATTAATGTTGACCAGGATCTTCATCGTTCTGATGCTGTAGTGTGATAAACGGATGCAATGCACTGATGTGATATCGTCCTTTTTTCCTACGTCCATCCATCGAATACAGCTCATACGTCACATTATTGAAGCATCTCGATATCCGATAAGGTCCTGTATAAGGCAGATCAAGCTTCTGACATTTACCTTGATCTCTTCTGCCCAAACGATAACTTTTTACAATCACCACATCTCCAATATCAAATCTCGTTCTCGTCGTAATCTGCTCATTTTGTTTATTTAGATATTTCTGTGCGTTTATTGTAATTCTTTGTGCAACTTGGTTTTTTAACTGTACCAGGTTGTCAACCCTTTCATTTTGTGTATTCCAGGGTCTGGCAGGTTTCGTCCCATACATCACAGTCGCAGGACATTCCAGTGTGACAGTATTAGGTGTGTTGTTGATGTTATCTTCGACATCTTGGACATGAGCAACCCATCCTGCATGATTTTCATAGGTTTTGATCCTTAGAAACTTTATTATTTCCTGAATGTATCTCTCACATGGATTCCCGCATGGATGACGTATGGAAGAGAAAGAAATTTCAATATTACGATCATGTAAAGCAGTCTTAAATCTATCATTATTAAAATACGAAGCATTATCAGCTAATACTCTATTCATTTTCCCTTGACGCATAATCCATGAATCAATACACTGTATAGAGGTATCTGTATTATATTGCGAAGTGGGAAATAATTTAACAAACTTAGAAAATACATCAACCATTACTAAAATATTTTTATATTCAAATTCTCCTGGAATAAGATTCCCTAAATAATCTATTGCTACCAATTCTAATTTCTCATGAGTAATTATACTCTTTACCTCATACTGACAGGTTCTATTCTTATGTTTGCCCAAACGACAAGTAATGCAGTTTCTGACCACATCTTTAGCGATTATGCGATCTTTCTTAGCATAAAACGCCTCTCTAAACACCAACCATACTTTATATCCCCCTATATGTCCCAAACTTTCATGAATTTGCAACATCGTTTGCCTTGCATACACATCATTTACAGCAATATAACTTATTTCCCTAATCACTTTCATAATCAACCCCTCTTTCATGACAAAATTTTTATAATTATCTTTAGTATTTAATTGTTCCCTTATTATATTAAATCTTTCATCTCGCTGAACCTGAAGGATCATCTCAAATTCATAATTCCCCGTAGCATAGTGTCTATTATATTCATTCAACTCTACATAATGAAATTTACTTTTACTGTTGTACATTCGTGACAACGCATCGGCAGAAACATTTAGAACGCCTTTAATATGCTTTATTTCAAAAGTATACTCTGACAACAATAGTGACCATCGATACACTCTATTATTTTTAAAACGTGTATTCAAAAGTGATGTCAAGGCAGCATGATCTGTCTCTACAACAAAGTTTTTTCCCAATAAATAATATTTGAGCTTTTGAATCGCGTGTACCACAGCCAACATTTCTTTTTCACTAATGGTATATTTAACCTCATAGCTTTTCAAAATACGAGAGATAAAACATATCGGTTGTTCTATCCCTTCGTCATCTATTTGAATTAAAACTCCGCTTATAGCGACATCACTAGCATCTACTCTTAAAACAAACTGTTTATTAAAATCTGGTAGTATTAATTTTAATTGATTATAAAACTCTTTCTTTACCTCCTCAAATGCATTCATTCTTAATTCTGTCCATTTAAACTTTTCATTCTTTTTAAGCATTTCATACAAAGGAACACTAATACGTGCCAGGTATGGTACAAAACGTTTATAATAGTTAACCATGCCTAAAAATCCTCTCAACATTCTTATATTCTTTGGTAGAGGATACTTCTTAATGAGTTCCAATCTACTCTCATCTACACTTATATATTTAGTACTTATATTATACCCCAAACATTTAATTTCTTTCTTATAAAATTCACATTTACTCAAATTTACCTTTAACCCTTCTCTGGCTAATACTTCCATGATCTTCTCTAAATGTTGTGAGTGTTCCTGCTCATCCCTGCTGTATATTAAAATATCGTCCACGTAATAAACCACAAACTCTTCATAAGGTTCTAAAATTTGTTGCATTGCTCTAATTAAAGAAGCTGCCGAACTGCTTAACCCATATGGTACAGTCCTAAATTGATATACTCGTCCATCTACCATAAATCCACAATATTTTCTGGACTCCTTTTCTAATGGAACCAACCAAAAAGCACTTTTTAAGTCCAATTTACTATATATTCTTGCATTGTAACATTTCGCCAATAATGGTTCTATCGTAATAGGCGTCTCAAACTGAGGCTTTGTTCTTTCATTCAGTCGACGTGCATCTAGACATAATCGAATGTCTCCTGTTTTCTTTTTTACAACTACTAATGGATTAACATAACGCGTTTTACCAGTTTCAATAACACCATCTCTCAGCATCCTCTTGATTTCATCATTTACTTGTGATTGAATATTTTTAGGAATGGGATAATTTTTCACCTTAAATGGTCTCGTCTCATCTACCTCTAAGGAATGTTCGTAATTTCTGGCGATACTAGGAAATTTATTGACTAAATCTATATTCTTTTTAATTAAATTTTTTACTTCTACTTCCTTATCCTCTCTGCAGTCCAATTTCATCATATCTATATCTTCAGGGAACTCCACTTCTCCATTTTCTTCCTTACCCATATCTTCCATCATCATTACCTCCTTTTCTTCGAAATCCTCTTCTTCTATATTATTAATAATTTTTTCACCATCCTCTTCACACTCCTTAATCCATTCAACTTTCGTATTATTAATTATTATATCCCTTTTTTGTATATCTATTATTGCATTAATCTTGTCTAATAAATCTACTCCTAGTATTCCATCCCTTCCTAATCCTTTTAATACTATAAATTCTCCCATGAAATTATTATTATCTATCATAAATTCAACAATAAAAACTTTATTCACTACTGTTAAAATTTTCTTTGTAGCGGTCACTATTGTAATTTTACTTGTGGGCATATATTTCCCCACATTACTTTTAATCAAACATTCAATCACATTCTCATCTAAAAATGACGTTTCACTTCCTGAATCAATTAAACAACTTAACTCTTTATCATTTATTTTTATTTTTATATGAGGTAAAACCGTGTTTATTGCGTATTTCGACTGTTCATACAATGCATTACATTCATTCCTTTTGGTTGGTCTTATTAAAAATCCTTACTACATGCTAATTCTACTTTACCCTGTTTATCATTTGTTTCTAAATTAAAATTACATCGACTATCTTTAGGACGTGTCCCTGTATAGTTTTTAACTTCTGCTAAATTTTCCTTTCTTATATCTTTACTATGATTATCATCTATTCTACCTGGTGAAGCCATTTGATTACTTCTATTACTATAGTTATTTACTCGCTGAGGACTTGAATATTTATTATTATTATTGTTTTCTATTCTGGCATATGATGATCTATTAACACTGCGATCTATATAATTATTCTGATATCTTTTACCATATTCCATATCATCTAATCTTTTCAAAAGTTCAATAAATTGTTGCATGTCATTTATATTTTGAATGGCTACTGCCTGACTAATTTGTGCATCAAAATGAGTACTTAATTGGCATATTAAATCTCTATCAGTGATTTTTGGTTGCAAATATTTTAAAATTGAGTGTCTCCTCATAACATACGACGCTCGTGACTCATTACGATTATTATTATATCTACCAACTAATAAATCATTTCTTACCCTCGTTTGTCTTGTTGTTCCCCAGAATTGACTGGTAAATCTGACCTCGAACTCCTCCATCGTCTTCACCTCATCCGAGATCATGTCCCACCAGGTCATTGCATCGTCCTTGAAACAGTTCCCTATTTTCTGTAGCTTCTTTTGGTCCCCTGGCACATCCTCTAGACTTTCCCTTAATTTTTTTAGAAAACCCATGGGATTTGTATTTGCCATACCATAAAACTTCGGCAATGGTTCATTTTGTACTGGTACAGGGATGAACACAGGCACACTCTCTTCACTCTTCTCTTTTCTCACTTGTTCAATTTGTTTCTGCATGTACGTTAGTTTCTGTTCCTGTCATTCTCTTTTTTCCTTTTCTTCTAAAAATTGATCTACGCTGACCGTGTTTTGTGGTATGTTAGGTTCGTTTGTTAACGGAAGTGATTCATCTATTATGTCTTTATCTGTTTGTTTACTGCTATTTATAGGTACCATTTGATCTACTATCTCTTCCAATTTTCTCTCCATATCTACTTGTCGTTGTTTTATTTCCATTTGTTGTTGTTTTATTTCATTGTGATGTTGTTGCATCATTCGTTCCATTTGTTTCATTTCATTATGATTTTGTTGTATCAAATTCATTATCACATGCATCATATCCATCATCCCTCTACTGTCACCTCCTTCCTGTCCTGCTTCATGTATGGGATTTGGATTGAGATTACTTATACCTGCACTCGCACCTTCTAATGATTCTTGACTGCCAATTAATGGTGGCTGTCTCCATTCATTTACATTCGAAATACCATCCATTTTGCTTGTTATTGTTTACTATTTCTTCAATATAACTCTTTTAATTTAGTTATATTCACGTGACACTTTATACTCTCCAAATTTATAAATTATCTTTTATTTCCAAATTATTTGCTTATCTTCATTCGCCGACACGTTTGGCTGCCAAAATTGTGCAGTGGAATTTACTTTGAAATTGCTTATTTATTTTTTTATTCACACTACAGCTTATATCGCCGGCTATTCAGTCTAGTAGAATCCACGAACTGCCATCTCATGAATCGTTCCTCACGGAAAGGGATTTAATGTCGTTTTCCAGAATAAAACCATAAACACAAATAAAACACGAGTCAATTCCTTTATATTAATGTAATTAAAAAAAATTAAAAAAATCCCTCTACAAAGTGTATAGGGTGCTAAAGCATCATCAAACAGTAGCAATGAGGAAACACTCTTTGTGAATAATGACTCGCACACAGAGAAAAACCTCTTCTGAATCACGATCAAACATAAAACTAATAAATATTAGTGAAATCTGTCAAGTTTAACCTCTACTGTGACCCCTTCAAACAAATATCAAAAACAAATTAGTTTTCAAAACTCACGATAGTTGAAATTTACTCATACGCCAAAAATAACATAACAAGGTCAAACCCCACTACAGAAACTCCAACCTTGAATTCAAAATGTTCTCGAAATATTATTTAAAAAAAAAACTTCCCTTATAAAAAACATGACAACTTTCGCTAATATCCATATACTACTTTCAAACATACATTATTACAATAAATACAAGAAATTATAACAATGAAAATAATCCTGATATCAAATATATATAAATAAAATAATTTTTTTTTTTATCAACTTACATAGATCTATGTGTGATTTTATAAAATACACGAGAGATATCTTTTTCACAAAATTTCAAATAAACATAAAACACTCGCATAAATCGAATTTAAATTAACTTGCACCTTACACTAAATGCAAAAACAAAATACAACCCGAATTTATACAACAAAGAATAAAATTGATTATCTTATTCTTTAATAAACCAAACACTTTAACAGTCAAGATATCTCTCAATCAAAATGAAAAAATCTCCATATCCGCTTATCCATTCCCACCATCTAAAAATCAAAATATATATAACCAACACATTTTAACAAATACAATATCCGAAAAAGCGGCAAGTTCAATTCCTTGGTCAACCTAAATATACGAGGGCTAATCATAATTTCATACATTATAAAATTTATTTCATTTATAAAATAATATATATATCTATAACGATCCCCGTCTGAAATAAATAAACATACAACTGAAATAGTTAATTTTTTTAGAAAGTCCCTATTACAGAGTTCAAAATCGTTCAATCATTTTCCTTACTTGTCCAAGGAAAATCCATGACAATATGTAATTTTATTCGTAATTTTATTATTTTTCAATCACTTTTATTATAAGCAAATCATCTAAATTTGTGATTAAAATGTTAAACAGGCGTTTTATGTTGTTAATTATTTCTTAAGTCTGCTTTAATAGGTTGAGTTGTAATTTATTATTAAGGATGCCCATTTGAGAGCAAACGCAGTGTCGCAGTATATTTTCGATGTGTCCAGTCTCAAGGCGGCTACGATATTGTATATTTATTTCGTGTTAAGTAAAAAATAATGAATCAATAATATCGAAAGCTATAAAGAGACCGATCTACCACGAAGCATAGAAATTAATAAGTAGATTTCCGTATTTAGTTTACGTTTAGGTTATTATTATTAATTTATAAGTTATAATTTATAACTTATAAATGAATAATAGTAAATAATAAATAAAGTTATAAGTTATTAAAACTTGCTGGAATACTTACCGTTTTAAACGTCTATACATAACTCATAATATACATAACACATTTACGACACCATTTTTGTTTCGTATATGCTTTGCACTATTCACATGGCAGTTATATTTTGTTGTAAATTGGTGCACAAAAAACTGACCCATCATATTGACATCTAATAACATTTTAAGTATATTTACATAGTGTGAATTAGGTTTGTGAATTTGGAGGTTATTCTACTTTATATAAGTAGACTATCGTAGTAATATTATGACCTATTACATTACACATTATCACAGCTATAATAATTATTATTTTGACATATCGAAAATCGTTTTATAAAGCAAAAAAAGTGGATCAGGTTTTTTGGTGTCAGTTTACCCGAGAGCGGTATTTCATAAACTTTGTATTTTATTATAGCACCAGCAGAAACTAAATACAGAAATCTACTTATTAATTTATGTGCTTCATAGTAGAATGGTCCCTTTATAGCTTTCGACATTATTGATTTATTATTTTTTATTTTACACGAAATAACAATACTATCACAGCCGCCTTGAGACTTAACACATGGGAAACGTACAATTGCGGCAACAAAAAAATGGCTTATAAGCTATTTTGACGATTTTTGAGTGTTGTAAACATGTCAATTTTCAAACTGATAGTTCGTTAAAAATAATTTACTCATCAATGAAGGGAAATCTCTCGAACGCATTTATTTTAAATAAAAATAATATGAAACATAATACACAGGTGAAACAACAATTAAGATCTGCGCTTGATGGACACTATGGTAGACGTTCTATGTTGTTTTCCCTAAACCATTGATCAGTAATTTTAGATGTATGTAGTACTGGACAATTATCTTGTTGAAATGTGATATTTCTATTGGGAAACATAATTTCCACAGAAGGCAAGAATACATTTGTTAAAATTGTAGTATAATTATCAGAATTGAATCTTCCTTCAATATTCCAGCAAACACCTTGCCCACGTGCATTAATCCAAGCCCAAATATTTGTACTAAATCAACTGCTCCTACAAGCTTTTTGCGTATATCTTTTAATAAATCTAGAATTTGGCGGGCTATAGACAGGTATGTGACCATTATTGCACCATTGAAATACTTTTTCATCCGAAAAAATTACATTTTCCCAAAAATTTTAGTCGTTGGGGAATAATTCTAACGCGAAGCCAATCCTTTGTTACCTAAGAAATTGTTTCTTGACAGCCACTCGGTTTATTAAGTTTGAGTTCTTTCTGATTATATTCCTTGCTGTACGGATACAACCTTGGAAACTGCGTTATAATATGTCCATTTACAACTGTACTAAATGGATGGTTTCATAAAAATTCAATAATATTTTCGTCTTCAACTGGATTTGAAACATGTTTACGACCAGATCCTCTGTTTCTTTCTATGGTTCTTCGTTGCTAACATTTATTTTTAATATGAAGAATAGTGCTTTTACTCACTTCAAATCTAGCACTTAGTCTTCTTAATGACCATCTCTCATCAAGCAATCTAATTATTTGCATTTTCTCAATAGTAATTAAAAGCGGCATAATGACATATATCAATAATAATTTTGACATAACATAATATCTGACAAGTGAAAAATCGGATTTAATCTAAAACATCTTAAGTGGCAAATTTTTTGTTGCCGCGATAGTACATATAAAATATAAAACGTGCAACTGAATCCCCACCCGCTGCGATATTACGTTTGCTATCAAATGGTCATTTTTAGTTATTATAATATTAGTTTATCTTCTATATAGTATAGATACCGTGCGTTCAAAAAAAATCAGCCTCAGAATTGGCCATGAAGTTTTTAGGTATGTCGTAACTTAACGGTACCGTTCCGAATTGTCAAATGTTAATGTCATTGGTGTCATCTAATAAAAACAATAACACGGAATTTTATTTATAACAAGTGTTCATTTGAAAAGTCAATCTAGTAGCATGTGATTTATTGAGAACGTTTTGTATGTCGTAATTTGAAATTTACTACTTAACCTACGAAGTCGTACATTTTGACTGTTTCATACATACAAATAAATAACAAATAATAGGTATTTATTGAAAACTATAACAAATGTTGAAAATGTTGTCCTTCAAGATCAATGCACTTTAAAATCCTCCGTTCAAAATTTTTAATGATATTCTGCAACATTACTGGATTGATATTAATTTCCATGCATTTCTGTTCTATTCTCTGTAGCATATCATTCAAATTCAATATAGGTGTACGAAATATGTTATTTTTTAGAGAAGGCCACAAAAATAAGTCGCAAGTTGTTAAATCGCATGAACGTGTAGACCAGGCAATTTCAGTATTTCGACTAATTATACGCTCATCAAAAAATTCTCTTAAAAATCCAACGATTCTGCAGTACAGTGACAAGGTGCTCCGTCTTGTTGGAAATATGCATTTTGAAGTTCATCATCATGCAACTGATTGACAAATGATTGTAAAATTTCCGTACGGTACCTTTGAGCAGTTAACGTTCCCTGAGAAAATATTGGTCCAATGATTCGCCTTTGGCTTATCGCTGCCCAAACACCAATTTTCTCTGGATGTAGCGATTCTTCATTAATTACATATGGATTTTCACTACTCCAAATTCTTGTATTTTGTGAATTTAGTTATCCCGTTTTATAAAACCATGCTTCATCAGTAAAGATGACTCTTTGCGAAGTTCTCTATTATTGTTCATATTTACAAACCAATTACAAAACTGTAGTCTACGTGGGTAATCAATTTCTAACAATTCTTGTACTGCTGTGACACGGTATGGATAAAGTTGCATATCTTTTTTTAATAACTTGTGAGTTGTACCAACAGAAAGGTTTATTTGTTGACTCAAATGTCGAACAGATGTTTGTGGTTCATTTTCCATTATTTCTTCAACACGATTGACAACTTAGGATGTACGTCTCTTAACTGCTCCGCTGCCTGATTTTCTTAAGAGACTACCAGTTTCAGAAAAAAGTTTTAAAGTTCTATCCAAAGTATTCTTAAATTGTATATAATCTATTACAAAATGTGGAAACTCAACTTGAAATTCTACCATGCAATCTTGAACTGAATAAACCCATAAACCATCAATTTTATTACCACTTCGAAAATAAGCATGGACTAAAAAAATTTTATGTTCTAAAGTGAAAGCCATTTTAAAACTGAGAAGCAATTTATTTAAACCAGAATCGACGCACGATTATTTTATGCACTAACTGATATTTGTGATTGACATTATCAAATGTCATTTAGATTTACGTTTACGGGTCAACAAACACATACTAATATATTTGCGTCTTATTCTATCAAAATTTCAAAGTAACCTAGAATGACTTTTCAAATGAACACTTGTTACATGACAGGAAGATTATAACCTAGTAATTAATTTTGCAATTTTCTAAAGCCATCTGTCATTTAGATATAACTGTCATTTAAGAAATGTATATTAGTCAAGTTACGACATATTCTTTGATGTTCCACAGAAATCATGGCTCACTAGAGGCAGGTTCTTTTTGAACGCACAATACTATATCCAACAACATACGAAACAAAATAATTAATACTGCTTTTATTGACCTAAAAATTTACAATAATATTGTTTGCGCAGTAATCCATATTCGAAGAATGTTAGACTTACACTTTATTTCAGTTGCGCGGGAACTTACAAAACGGTTCACAATGCAAGGAAACAAATGAAAAATTAAAAAAAAGAATTGTAGTCAGGAACATCTTTTATCATGAACAATTTTTGTGGTGTCTTAGGCATAGAATTTAACCATATCGCTAACATATATTTTCTGAAATGTAAAGGCTAATACAATTTAATAGTGTATTAAATACGAGGGCGTATTAATATATAAGGTCTCCAGCTCTATGAAATAAGAATAAGAAAGGACAAAATAATGAAATCAGTCTCAAAATGAAATAAATTTATTGTATTACTAATGTATATAATTATTTTTCCACATAACCATCATTAAGTGCAATACATTTCTCCAAAGACTTTGTTACTGTAGATCTATTTGCGAACAGCAGCACCAAATTCAGTGTCCGATGAAAAATGTTGACCATTCAATATCTCCTTCATCTTTGAGAGCAACCAGAAATCTGAAGGTGCCAATTCAGGACTGCATTGTGAGTGCCAAACAACCATGAATTTTAGGCTCATCACTGTCTTCATCGGTTCTTGCCCCAATAAGGACTGGCGTTGTCATGGTACAAGAAAAAAATCATTCCTTTCGATCTTACACTACGAACACGATCCTTTAGTGATCGAAAAGTTTTGCAGTAACTTACTGAATTAATCATTGATCCCTTCGGTATATATTCGAATAACTTAGTAAATTATTATTTTTGAATTTTCATACACGTAAAGAAACAGGAGACGATATTCCATTGATGTATCGTTGCTTGGTACATATCTCAGAAATCGAGCTCATTATATAACATTGGTACTCAATGACTCACAAAAAAATGAAACACTGTATACTAAGACGAGGTCCTCGAAATTACCGTTTGCATGTTAGAACTTGTTTCTATCCCCACTACTAATACAATGGTTGTTGGAGGGCTTAAATATAAATCCGCCCTCGTACTGTACAGATTAAGTTTTAATAAAAAAACTATTCTGACAAACCTCTTAAACATTACAATATTTCTTAACATATTTCTACACTTAATGTGTGACGTTTTAACGACACACTAACGAGGAGTAAAACATCATTTATCTATTTTGCATTCGTAATGATCTCATTATCAATTCAAAACAGTATCGAAATGAGCTTCATTTTGATACTGGCGTTTGGCGGTTTTCGAACACAGATATAAATATTACATATTCTTAATTGTTTTGTCAGTTGCGTCACGTAACTGGGGTGGAGTACGAGATATATTAGTTTCTATGTTACTTATGCTTACATTTTGAAAGTACCTAATGATAACAAAAATTAATAAACAATATATCGCGGATGGCAATATTTAAATTTAAAAATGTCAAGTATCAATGTGACCAACTGGTAAAATTTATATAAAAACAAAAGTTTAAACTTTCAAATTAAATAATGTTAATTTATTAATGTAATGCAAAATAGAAAAAATAGTTTTTTAGAAAACTTTTCGCATTCTGCTTGTTTTCTAAACATAAACTCGTGCGACAAAATGGTGACTTAGGAAACTTGGGTTTTAATATACTATTTTGTACTTATTATTTACGTATTTATGATGAATATTATTAGCTCCAATGAATTCAAAAATTTTTACATTTTAATATATGTATTTGTATGTTTCCTTTGCATATATTGTATGCACGATAATGTTTATGATACCAAATATTGCTGACAACATAAATAACATGGCTTTAGATGAAATTTAAAAGTTTACTGTTAATATTTATTCAGAAAATTAAACAGTGGCCGATGAGTATTGATATAATAATGTAGATTTTTATTTTTAATTTTTGGGTCAATGAATACAAATTTCATCCATTTGGAATGTTAAACATAAATTTACATAATGCGTATATATATGTGTACCAATATCAAACACCCATTACGTAAAAGAAAACACAAGGAAATGAGAAAGCATATATCAAAAGAGACAGAGGTGCGAAGTACCGCTATTACATTTTAACAAATACCCTCAAAAAAAATAACAGATAAATGAAGATTTTACTCGAATTTTCATACGGAGAAAAAAAATAAATACAATTAATGGAAACGTGAACAGAAATCAATAAAATATCAAAAAACAAAATTCCTGGAAACTAGAAATCATTCGTGAAAAATATCTATGAGTGTGAAACTATGTGGCATAAAGCAAAGGATTGTGCAATACGAGGTTATTAACTTAAAAAATGTATAAAACCCTTTACCAAAATTAATACTCCTATCCTAAATACGTATTTCGCCAATTAAGTTGTCACCCCCAGTAGGTAAAAATAACAGTGTTGAACAATGGACACAGTAAAACTAACACAAATAACCGCGAAACATTTTACAAGGTGTCCACGTATACATTTTCAAAAAACACAGTTTCAAGAAACTAAAATTTGGGCACTTACTCCTCTTCAGAAATGACACACATGTGTTTATTCTTAAGCCCCCTTCTCCTACAGTACATGTGCTTACCATACCATCAAATTACGAAAAACATAAATAGGGTTGTTAAAAAACGAGGTCTCCAAGTTGCTTGCTTTTTGATTGAGTTTTCGGACCTCAATAAAATCTCTTTTTGGTAACGCAAAGGATAATTTACAAATAAACGAGAAATTGTGTATATATGAAATTAATTGCCCCGATTGTAAATTGAAATATATTAATCACACAAAACGCTCAATAATAACCTGTTATAAAGAACATATATCGCACATTAAATTCAATAGAGAAATCTAGTGTTGCTCGTCATGCATTAGACCCCAACCATAACATCACAATAAATTGTTTAAAGCTTATTAAAGATATAAGTAATCCGACGAAGCTGGGCGTATACGAAGGTATCCATATTATTAAAACCTAAAATAACACATACTACGTCAACAAAGACCCAGTTCCCGTTACCTGCTTGTTCGACTTCTTAGAAGAGATAGGATGTAGGAGATAGGAGAAGAGGGTGTAAGAACGAACACATGTATGTCATTTCCGAAGAAGAGTAAGTGACCTAATTTGAGTTTCTTAAAACTTAGTATATACGTGAAATATTTGTAAAGTGTTTCGTGATTCTTTGTGTTAGATATACTGTGCCTCTCGTGCTACACTGTGATTTATTTTACCTGCTGAGAATGACATTTTAGTTTTCGAAATACGTATTTAGATAATAGTATTAATTGCCGTAATGGGTTTTATACCTTTTTTAGATTTAAAACTTAACCATGGTCTCCAAGACAGACTTTTTATACGAGGTTTATTTGATGGAAAGTGTAAGTCGAAATGAAACAAATGAGCTACACTATTAAATGTTTTATTAGTTTTCAATATATTCCCGTTAAACTTCAACGAACTTGGAACAATGATCATGAAGTACTCAATTATGCCATTTTTGAAATGATCTTTTGTTTCCAGCTAGGAGGTGGTTAAGTTTAAAGAATACGTGCAAGTCACTTGGGGCTACATCTGGCAAAAAAAGTAAGTAAGAAGTGCAAGTTACTTGAGGCTAGATCTGGCAAAAAAATGTAAGTAAGGTACAATCGGAAATCTCAATTGATTCTATTTTTCGTTTTCCTCTTGTATAGCTCCTACATTTCCCTCAGTCACTAATCTGACCGGGTAATCTTTAGGAACTATTGCAGCCTTAATACCTTTAAAAGCTGCTTTGCAACTCACGCATGAAGCAGAAAACTTTGTGCGCTTAGTTACTTATTCGGTTATTAAAGTACTCAGAAATCCTGTCAAGTGTTTTATCTGTACAATGACGTGATGCACCATCTTATGGGAAATATTCAAATTGGAGTCGATCATGCAGTTCATTCGTAAACGACCCCAACCTTCACGGTTCCTATTTTTTTCGTTATTGCATATGCATAGGTTCGTTTCCCAGTAAAGTAGGCTTACTTACCCGGCCCAGATCGATTGTTTGAATAGTTGCACTTGATTTTAAATAATTTCGTGCCTAGCATTTGCATTATATTAGGTGGGCATGAATACATTACATCTATCGGTTTAAAACTTTCTCCGTCGTCTTCCGATGGCTAATTTTCATTGGTTTCTGTCTTCAAATAAGTTGTTCTCCAAACTTCTCACTTCCATCTCCTTGTCGATTTCTTTCCTCCGACTTGTTTGTGAGGTCCATTCCATCAGTTGTTAGGGTAGCCATTCCCCTGCCAATCCATACTATGCAATAATACATACATGCTTTAAACACAAGATCAGTAATTTTTGAAATTTTGACCGTTATGTAGCTTAGAAATACTTGAAATATTTCTCATATATCTCTATATACGAAGATTATAACAATTTCCGTTAAATATAAAATATATTAAACGAATATTTTCCACAAATGCTACTTAATTATGTTTATAGATTTAAAGAAATTCCACGAAGTATATAAACGTTGGCAATAAATTAACTACAACATTTTGTATTTTTAGTAATTCAGATTTATAATTATAATAAAAAACTAGTTTCGATAGGAACACGCAAAAGCGTTATGTTCTACATAAACTAAAATATTTTAAACAAATGATTACAAAACCGCGTATGTATACATTTGCCTCTTCTTAAAATAGATTTAATTCGCCAGAGCGATTTAACTAGGGAATAATAAATTATGTAGTGATGTACTAAATATGTAAGTCATTTAATAAATTAATTTCCGGTTTATCACTACGTATAAATATTTACGTTACTTCTAATGTATTTACACGATATTTTTGTTCAAATACATTTGTAGAAACTCTGGCAATGAATGTTTGATAATTTATGTTGTGACTAAATTTTAATTTGAGAATCTTTGAAAAATAAATATGTTAGTAGAAGATTTACTGATATATGTACAGTCAAGCCCAGAAATAGTCCTACCAAAAATAGTTGTATTTTATAATTACAGTTTGCCTTCGATTTAAGGAAGTAGCTTGGTACCGAAAAAATTTGTTAAATCCGAATTTCGTTATATCAAAGCACATTCATTTAAAATCATATGTGATAAATAAAACTTGTCATTTATTTCCATAAATTATAATAAAAAAAGAAAACAAGAAAGAAATACATATGCATGATATACGCTGATGAGCAAATGTGTGCAACCACGTAAATATCCGTTAAATTTGTAGGTGTAGGTTTCCGCGGTCGTTCTCTAGATGTAGATCTCGGTTTCCGGGTTGGAACCGCGTCGAGTTAGGCGTAATTGCCAACGTTTCGTCCACTGTTTCAAGGGACATCTTCAGGGCTGTACGTAGATGTTCGTCGTTTCGCAGTAGCTTGAAGAATGCTATGGCATTATATATGAGTCCTCTTGATTTTGTTCGGTGGTCGGAGTTGCCTCCATTTCCACTCCAATTTCATTACCCGGGGTTGTGTATGTTTTGTGTTATTATGTGTAGTTGTGTGTTTGTGTGTTACGTTTGTTTATCCTATATGGAATGCTGTGTGTTTTGCTACATTTTTGTGTGTTTGTGTTGACCTCTGTTTATCTGTTAATTTTTGATTTTTTTCGCGGCTATTTGGATATCGTTATCCTCTGCGCGTCTTTTAATTTGCTTAAGTCCGTCTTTTTTAATTAGTCTCCGTTTTGGATTTATTATTTTTCTTATTGTGGGGTTTTCGTGTGACTTTATTGTTTCTATTGTTTTTAGTGTTCGTTTGCATATTATTGTTTCCAGTGTTTCGAGTTTCGTCTCTTTATGTATCTGCGCGTTTGTCATGTATCGCGGTGCATTTATCGCGAGTCTAATTACCTTGTTTATTTTCCCTTGTACCGATTGTCTTTGCTTTTCGCTGGCTTGATGCCATATTTCTCCGGCATATGTTGCGCCCGCGAGTATTATCGTTTTTATTATTAGTATTTTATTTTCCAGTGTTAGTTTGCTTTTGCCGTTTAGTATCGGGTACAGTGCGTGTGTTGTGAACCCTATTTTTCGTTTTAATTCTTTAATATGTGCCGTGTATGTTAGTTGTGAGTCCATTGTGACCCCGAGGTATTTAACTTTTTCCTGCCAGTGTATTGTGTGGCCTTCGTGTTTGACTTCGTCCGGCCTTTTGTGTCGTTTTCTGTGTTGGAAGTAAATTGCCGCGGTTTTTAGTGGGTTAATTTTAATTTTCCATTTGTCGTACCAGTCCTTTAGGAGGACTAGATTGTTTTGTAACTGCTTGTGTATGTACGATGTTCGTCTGCTGCTTATGTATATAGCGGTGTCGTCTGCGTATTGTGCGATATTACATTTTTCTATTGTGGGAATATCCGAGGTGTATATGTTATACAGGAGCGGTCCGAGAACGGATCCTTGTGGTACTCCTGCTGCTATGTGTTCGATTGTCGATTTTTCGTTTCCGATTGTGACATTAAATGTACGGTTCTTTAGGTAATTGTCGGTTATTTTTATTAATGTGTTTGATATTTTGTGACGTTTCATTTTGTGTATGAGGCCGGCGTGCCAAACCCGGTCGAAGGCCTTTTCAATGTCGAGAAAGATTGCGCCCGTTGATGTCGATATGTTCATTTTTTCGGTTATGTGTTCTGTTAGTCTTAGTGCCTGTTGTGTGGTAGAGTGGTTCTTCCGGAAACCGTATTGAAAATTTGGGATTATGTTTTTGTTTTCGACTTCGTTTTCAAGTCTTGTCTGTATTACGCGTTCTGCCAGCTTACTTATTGACGGAAGTAAGCTTATTGGCCGGTAATCTGCGGTTGTTTTTGTTGTTTTTCCAGGTTTGTGGATCATTATTATCTGCGCGTGTTTCCAAATCCCGGGATAGTGTCCGTGTTTTATTATTCCGTTTATTATGTCGGTTATAATTTGTATACCGGCTTTTGGTAGGTTTTTTATTGCAATGTTAGTTATCCCGTCCGCTCCCGGAGCTTTTCGGTTTTTAAGGTTTTTAATTATTTTTTCCACTTCGTCGGTATTTGTGGCGTCGATTTCTCCATCTGTTATATCGATTTTTATATTTCGTTGCCGTTCAATTTGGTTTGTGAATGTGTTATGCTTCGGTATTGTTGGGTTCATTTCGAATTGTTTCTTTAACGCGTTTGCGAATTCGTCTGCTTTTTCTTTATCAGTTATTGCCGGTCCGTTTGCTGTTTTTAGCGGTGGAATTTTGTTTTTTTTGTTTGTTAGGGCTTTTGTCATCTGCCAGAGTGTTTGATCTTGCGTGTTAAGGGATTCAATTTTGTTATTCCAGTTTTTATTAAAGTGTTCGATCATGTCAGATTTTATTTCATTTGTTATCGCGTTTAATTTTGTTTTTATTACCGGATTTAGCGTTCTTTTATATTCTTTGAGTATGTTTTTTTTGAGTCGTAATTTTATTTTTAGTTCAGTCGGGATGTTAAGTTTTGTGTCGATGGTTTTAGTTTTTGTCGTTTGTGCTATTGCATTTTTTATGTCATTTTCCAGTGTGATCACTGCTTGATCGATGTCTTTCGCGTTGTGAATTTTTACTGTTCTGAGTACTAGGGATTCTTTAAATTTTCCCCAGTCTGTCTTATTAACTGTTTTTTTCGTTCTAGTTGTGTCCATGTCAAGCGTTAATATCACTGGAAAATGATCTGAGGAGAGGTCGTTTATAGTTTCTATTGTATGTGTTGTGGTTATGTTTTTAAGTATTGCTATGTCTAAAACGTCAGTAGTGCCCGTTGGTATGTGTATGTGTGTGGGTTCTACAGGCCCGATTACATTGAGGTTGTTGTCTTGTGCTATTTTCTTTAGTTTTTTACCGTTTTTATTGGCTACTTTCGAGTTCCAGTTTTGGTGTTTCGCGTTAAAATCTCCCGCAAAAATTGTAGGTGTGTTTTGATTGAAGATCGTTTGTATGTCTGATTCTACTATGTCTAATCCGGAGGGAAGATAACTTGCGTAAAGGTTTATCGGTCCCCTTTTTGTGTTTATTTGTATGCCTGTGTTTTCGATTTTATCGAGTGTTTTGTATTCAAGTTCGCTGTGTTTTATTGTTTCGTGTACGAGTATAGCGGTTCCGCCGCCTTTTTGTACCGGCCTATCGTGTCTGTATGTTTTGTATTTTTGTATTTTTAATGAGTGACTTGGTTTTAGATGTGTTTCATTTAGCAGCATTACGTCTATTTGGTGTTCGTCTAAAAATACGTGTAATTCATGTTTTTTGTGTGTTATGCTTTGTGCATTCCAATAGGCTATTTTAATGTTGTGTTTGTGATTCATTGTCTGCGTGCGTGGAAAAGTTTTGTAAGTTCGTTTGTTTGTTCGAAAAAGCTTTGTGTTTGTTGGAGTGTAGGGTTTGTCGAGCTAAATGTTAGGAATAGTTTCCCAATCATGAGTGCAATTGTGTCGTCAGCTTTTTCGTGTGAGTTAAGTGTTGGTTTTGGTGTATTTTCCCGGGTTGTGGGTGTGGGTGTGGGTGTGGTTGCGGTGATGTTATTTGTCTGTTGTCTTTGAGTCCACGCGTTGTGTTTTGGTAGTGGTGCTTCTATGAGTTTGCGTGTTTGTATTGGTGTGTTTATTGGGTTATTTGGATTCTTTTTGCATGATAAGCTGAACGAGAGGTGAGCTCCGCCACAGTTTGCGCATTTAGGGGGGGTGGTTGACGGCTTTGTGCATTCATGCGTCGAGTGTGACTCTCCGCACTTCATGCACGCGAAATTCACGTTGCAAGTACGCTGTTGATGACCGAATTTCTGACATCTGTGACACTGTACGATGTCTGTTCTAAGTCTGAGGGACTCTACTTTTACTTCTAATCCGCAAACTGTGTGGATGTCGAAAATTGACTTGTATTCTTTGTCTATTTCTATTAAAATAAGCGGGGCTGGAAGGCGGTCTTGACCGTTCATCCTAGTGATTTTTGCGATCGGATAGTTTCTAGAATCTAGATCGGCTATGATGTCTTCGTCGGTTAGGAATTGGGGTACGCCTCTGATGACGATTTTTAATTTTTTCTCGCTACGGAGTTGGTATGTGAAAGATTGAATGGCTTTTTCGTTGAGAATTCGGTTGAGATTGCGATAGTCTTGTTCTGTTGTTGGAGTGATTTGGACTCCGGCCGGGACGGACCTACTTTGTGTGTATTGAATGTTGTGTGTTTTCATTAAATCTCGGACTCGATACCATTGTGTTGGGTCAGTGATTGTAATTGGGGAGATAGAAGGCATTTTGGGTAATTGGATTGTGTTGTTTGCTGTTTTTGTGTTTGTTTTGTGCTGTTTGTGTGTGTTTGTGTGTTTTGTGATGTTGGTTCTTACCCCGGGTTTCTCTGCGGAGGTGGAGGCTGTCGGTTCTTCTTCGCTGCTGTCCATTGGCGTCGTTTCTTCTTTCTTCGTATCTTCGTCGATCGTGCCGAGTGCTTCGTACATGTTGCTCGTCTCTATTTCCGGTGATTCTGTTTTCTGTCGTTTGTTGGATTTTCGTGGTGGTTTTTCGTTCTTCTTAAGCTCGTTCATCTTTGTTTCGAAGGCGTTGTGCATCATCTTCATAAAGTTCTCCATTGTCTTTTGCAGTTCATCGTAGGTGTCAATATTCTGCAATATATCCATTGCTATACGTTGGCCGTTGTCGTTGGTGCCAGCCATTTCTTCTGGTTTCGCTGTGTTGTGGAAAATATATTATATTATAATATAATATAACGGTTGATGTATTCTATTACTACCGATGTGCTCAGAGCAATCGATAGCGTGCGAATGAGCTATGGCATAGACCGGTACAACCTATATAGGGGGGACCGGGTCAGATGGGGACAATGAGCCAATGGCATGCGTCGTATGGGCGTGGTGATTCTTAGT
The DNA here is from genome assembly GCA_935421215.2 of Melolontha melolontha. Classification (NCBI taxonomy): domain Eukaryota; kingdom Metazoa; phylum Arthropoda; class Insecta; order Coleoptera; family Scarabaeidae; genus Melolontha; species Melolontha melolontha. Next base: position 63,391,191 of record OW285240.1, read on the forward strand.
TGAGTGCAGTAGAGTTTGCCACGTCGGATGTAACGTATAGCCATCGTCTCTATTGAGATTGCGGGGATGTTTGTAAATTTCAATAGATTCACGGATTTTCCTAGGGAAATAATGCGATTCACGGGACAGAAGCTTGACATATTTGAATAGAATTTGATGACCGGAGTTTAGTTTGTGTTCTGCCAGCGCTGAACCGGCTGTATGTAACAGTCTAGTACAACCTTCATGTTCGGACACACGCACGCTGACTGGCCGCTTAGCTTCGCCAATGTACACATTGCCACAATAACACGGAATGCGATACACTCCTTGTGCTTGGAGTGGAGATATTTTGTCTTTGACCGAGGGTAAGAGGTCTGAAACTTTAGAATGGGGTCTGAAGATAGTTTTGATTTTATTTCTATGTAGAACCTTTCCTATATGATCGGTGATACCTTGAATATACGGTAAGAATACCATATATCACAGCGAAGTTTACAAATGAATTTACGGACAGATTGGCTTGCTATCAGGACTTAGGTGACCTACGTCCTAATAGTCCAATAATACTGTGTTACTTACAAAACTGTTATCGTTACAAATCTTCATCAACGATGGCTAATATCATGTCTGCTCTAGCTCGTTTGTAGATAAATGGAGATTTTCCTCTACAGATATGGCAATATTTCACGCTTTAATATCATTTGTAGCATAATTTGTACAACAAATTCTTTGCAAATTATTTATATTATACCTTCTTAAAGTTTTGGTAGGAACAGGCAGCAAAATTGGCTGCCATTTGGAATTATAGTATTAAAAAGGTTACAGACTTCCTGATAAGTTGTCGTATAACCAAAATCGATCATCATTCTCTTTTCTTTCTATTCTTTCTTTTTCATTTAATTCCACCATTATTGACAAACGACAATTATTTAATGACACTTTTAAATGTCACAAACTACTATACCTAGTGATAAAATTTAAAGATTGTATTATTCAATTCGACAAAAAAAATATTTTTTTAGTCTCCACAACATAAGAAGAAATAAAATAAATTCTAGTACTTACATTTCGAATTATAAAGGTATTTATTTAAACGATCAGACGATAAACGAGAGATAAATACTCTAAAATCCTGATTTTCGTTTGCATGTAAATTTCAAGCTAAACACTTTAGACTGCAATTGTTATAGTTTGTTAAAATTGTGTTATCGTGGAGAATCCTAAAATGTTCAATTTAAAAAAGCATAACTTTAGTACGTTACATTTTTTTGAACAATCTGTATATTTAAAGAATACTTCAAATATTGTCTATTCATCTCTAATTTCTAAAATTTTATTACAATATTTTTTTTTTAATTTAACGCGTATTTTCATGTTTCCACACATTCTCCCATCACTGTATAGTAAAAATTATTTTGGCAATTTTTTAAAACAAAAAGACGGATTTTTGTGTAGAACAAAAATATTAAATTTTTTTCTGTTTTCGAAAAAAGACTCACATTTACTTAATGAAACAAAAATATTGTTTGGAACATCATGAACTTAACTAATGTTTTTAAAAACTATATTTACATGATCGTCTTTAAATCTAAGAGGAATCACTTCATTTTCTTCATTGTGGTCTTCATTTTATTTTCAATTTTTGGTTACAAATAACACTTTCAAAAATGCCCGAGACATTTGGTGATTCTATAATTGCCCTTTCACTATACATTTCTAAAAAGCCCTATGATTATGGTGCTACTACTAGCCTTATTTACAGTAAGATGTCCTCATAATTTTCTTAGCTCGGAAAATTGTTGTATATCTTCTTCGTCTCTGGGAGGTTCGATGGAAGATCCAGCTTTTGAAGGAATTTCTAATTGTTTCGTTTGTGATTTTCGTACTCCACACATTGTGTAATATCGTAGTTGCATTCCGTGAGCTAATATTGGAAGGGAAGTTTCAAGATCTCTTATAATGTTTATGAGCGTTCTTTTGCGATTGTATATCTTAATATTTTTTATTATTCGCGTGTCCAATGGCGGCAGTTTTGAAGTCATATTAAACGTAAGTTCTAAAACCTTTACTTTTGCTTGCAAATTTTGAAAATGTGCGAGATAATGATCAACTATCAGAATGATCCTTCTATGTTGCTTGTTAAATGACTTTTTCAACTTTTCCAACTTAAGTAATCATTTCTAAAAAAATTCTTCATTCCGGCTCTTTTTGTTAAAGTAATACACTGCTTCTAGTGATTTAAAATTTTTTTAAACACTTTTTGCATTTTCCAATAACCCGTATGACAAATGTTGCTCTTCCGGCCATATTAACACCTAACATAAATATGTTATCCTTTCTTTGCTATGCTTGCTCCCCAAACATTTATCATCTTTCAAAATAAATGTTTTATTTGATAAACATTGCAAAAAGAGTCCGATTTAGTCAGCATTAAGAAGGTTAATGATTTTGCCAAGATTCCATTTTAGACCGCATTTCTTAATCGATCGCCATCGCTTTCACTTATATTTTCACTCTAGACTTACTCCTTTTATATTATGCTGCTGTGTATGTTTTTGAAATTGTCCAATCAACCATTACTCGCCTGATCCTGGTAGTATCCTGGACTTGTGAACCTGTTTTTCCTTATCGTACCGCTGCAGAGACGAAATATATCAATCACATTTATACCAGTCAACCATTTTCACCTAACCTACAAAGATATTTCAGACGCTTGCAAAGTATACCAAAAAAGGTTATTTCACCTTCAACTGAATTATAAGCTTAATTATCAACGTTTTAACCTGATTTTAGAAACTCTAAACTTACCAAAATTTATTTATTTTCTTTTATTAAAAACTTCATTAATCATTGTATACACACACATATTAGTATGCTAAAGAATTTGACTTAGATATGTAAATATAATATAGGCAATCTGCTATTCTGTGTTAATATAGTGATTTACTATTTAAATATATCCTGATTTACTATTTAAAGCTTGATTTTTCTTCTTAATTAAAATACAAACTGAATATTAGGTATCTTGCCTGCTCAGGAACTTACCCTGAGCCCTGTAAGACTCTCATGTTCACTATAAATAATAAATATCAAAGCCCATTAATATACAGTAATTATATATATATATATATATATATATATATATATATATATATATATATATATATACTATTTTATTAGTATATTTCATAATTAATATGTGTGCTCAAACAGCTTATTTAATTATATAGTAGGTGGGTAAATTATTATTAGTATGTATTATTATTTAAAATTTTATGCTTACAGAAATAATCTACCCATATAATTAATATTTTTATTCAGAAGAAAATAATAAAATGTCGACACTTTAAATAGAAGTGTATCCTTTTTAAAAATTTAGTTAAAGCCTAATTCCAGGAAAAGCATGCCTAATTAATATCCTTCCAAACTTCCGTATCTGAAAAAAAAACTTTTGGAATCATTAAGAGACCTCAAAGGAACTAACTTTCCGTATAAACCAATGGGGGAAAACTCTTAGCCTAAAAAGAAATTAAATAATTAAACTAACCTTGAATTTGTATATTTTCAGTACATCCAAATTTATCCAAATTTTGGATAATCGTGTGCTAATCCTAAATTTGGCGTGCTTTAAATGTATTGAAAATATATAAAATTCGATGTTTGTTTAATTATTTAATTTTTTTAGGCTAAGAATACTATTCTCCCCATTAGTTTATAAGGCAAAATAGTTTTCGAAGTCTTTCTATGATTCCAAAAGTTTTTCCCAGATACAGGCATTTGAAGGATGTTAACAATAGCCGAAAAGCATTAACCATATAAATTATTACATTTTTTAAGCTTTAGTTTTTTCGATTTTTTTAAAATCTTGAAGTTTAGATATTCAAATCTATTTTCTTAAAAAATATATAAAATATATACGTGAAAGAAAATTTACGTTACTACACTATTAACAAATAAATTATTTATTTATTAAGCTAAAACTTATCTGTTCCTTTAAATATATAAATAAACTGTAAGGGTTTCATTTAAAAATAATATTTTAACAATTAATCTTTCTCAGCGTTCAAAAAAAGGAACTGTTTTATTTCTTTCGAAACTTCCTTTATCTTCTAATTAAAATTGTCCCTATTTATTATGTATGCGTCTTCTTCTTTAATGCACTTACTTTATTGTTGGTTCTTTTCTTCAATTTATTGTTCCGTTGACTCTTCAATTACTCAGATATGTTCCTTATGTGTTTACTTTATTTATTTTAAAATGTTATTTATCCATTATATATTTATTATATATGTCTTTTCATTTTGGAATGTTGGTATTTCTTGATAAGTTCATTTATTATGACATTATATTAATCTAATATATTATTTATACACATTTAGAGTGGGCCAGAGTGTCTGCATATCAGGACTGAATTCAGTACGTATCACCGTGTGCAACGTAGAAGGCCAACCGGTCACATTTTGTGTTAGTTCATCTTGGGTCCTGACAGAAAATAGTTGAACGTTTTCCCATCACCTTTTACGCGTTCTAAATATGAGTTATAGTACAGAAGCACAGAAAGCGACCATCGCTTGATAAGACAAAAATGTATATCCGTAAATTTCCGGATTTATATTATAATGGTGCAAAATTAGTATGTAAAGTTTGCGATAAACCGTTATTTCAGCAATCTTAATCAAATTGTGTTAGGTAAAAAAGACAAGTGGGTTATATATGATATTTATAATTAAATAAACTAACATTACTCTTGCTCGATATATACTTCCGTTAAACCCTAATGAGTAATATAGTAATATAATATGTATACATATATAAAAGTACTGTCCTGGCGTGCAGACAAAAGTGGGCCACTCTATACATATTTCTTCTTTATGGTTACTTTATTACTTCAAGTTGTATTTTATTTCAATCGTTTGTTATTCTTACCAATAATCTTTTTATAATTTTATAAAGTAACAAAAGCTAATCGATTTTATAATTTAGTTCAGATATTTTTTTTAAATTACAGTTCTTTAACTTAAACTGAATACATAATAGCTCACATCAATGCTACATCCTGATATACTATTTTCATTTTAATTTGTCAATATAAATCCAAAATACTGTGAGTCAACTGCAACGCGAACCCCAAAATTAAAAACTCACTGAAAATAAAATTATATGAATCAGAATGTCTGTTAAAAATTACCTCGATTGACGCAATCGAGCTGCATTGCTACAATGTTTATGTTTCAAAAAAACTCTAAAATATAACATAGTTTAGAGGGCTGTCGGTGTTATAAAGACTCTATAAAGGAGCAGTTTTGTTTAAAGTCTTTCTTTGGAGACAGTGGTTAAGTAAGAACTTAAAAAAGGTACATAATCCTTTACCACAATTCCTACGTATCCTAAATACGTATTTCGACGACTAAGTTGTCATCATCAGTAGGTAAAACCACTAACCAGAGTGTCGCACATGGGGCACAGTAAAGCAGTAAAGTATATACATGGACGCCGTGTAAAGTTGTTGCGTGATCAGATGTGCTAGTTTTACTGTGACCATGTGCGACACTTTGATTAGTGGTTTTACCTACTGATGATGACAACTTAGTTGTCGGAATACGTATTTAGGATACGATTAGTAATTGTGGTAAGGGGTTATATGCCTTTTTTTCAGTTTTATTTACTTATTTTCGAGTAACTTCAATACAATTGCGTACGAGTATATCAATCATTTTTCTCATTAATTTGTACATAAATATTCAAACTTGTATTTTAAATATTCAGTATAACATCTACCTGATGAATCCATTGTATGGCGAAACTATATTGTAGTGGATTTACAATTAAAAAATTTTTGAAACTAGAAGATTAGTACTTATTTCTTATCGTTAATATAATTTAACATTTTCTACCCATTACACATTTTATACTTATAAAGTATTGTTTATGTAGGTATCAGTTTATTTAGTTATATCATCAAATGTATAATATCTAATGAGAGATGAGACTAGAACGAACCCTTATTTAATACGTTGGTATTTTTCTTTTAATATCTGAAAAAGAAGTTCGTAACATTAAGGTTCCACTGCATTTATAATTAAATAAACAAAAGAACTTTGGGTGTGTATATTCTATTAAAAAAATTATATGTAAATACATGTAAATATGTTGTATATTACGTAAACTAAATTTTAACTTCAGATCTCAAATAGTGAATAAGTAATCAAAAATTCATTTTTTGTGTAGTAAAATTACACTTCCCAAAAGTACAACATGTGTATTTAGTCCCATTACCTTGTTCAATATTTAGTAGGTTGGCCATTTTAACAGATATTACAGGTTACAGATATTAACTCTTGTGTAAATTGCAGATCAATATTATGGAACAGTTATTATTCCTTATACAGGCTGGCCCAAAATGACCGAAGAGGTTTGAGTTCATTATAACTTCTTATTTAAGACATAATTATTAAATTTTTTTAATTTTAAATACAGTATATTAATGGAGAATATTTTTAATTTAATTATGAAAAATTATATCTCGCAATGACCGAAGGGGTTTGAGTTCATTATAACTTCTTATTTAAGACATAATTATTAAATTTTTTTTATTTTAAATACATTATATTAATGGAGAATATTTTTAAAAAAATTATATCTCGCAATGGATCGTTGTTTTGAGAAATAAAGGTCAACGATTTTGTTCCATTTTAAATTCCCCAAGTCGTCTTTACAAAATACTGAAAACAAAAAAAAATTATAATAAAAAAGTTATAAGGAATTAAAACCCCTTCGGTCATTTTGGGCCAGCCTGTAGTAATATAATGCTTTTACTTTCATTCCATTATTTGGTAATCGTCTCGAATTTGCGACAATTATATTTAAGCCAGGGTTTCGAGGGGTATAATTAAATAATGTAGAGCGAGCGTTGCGCAAAACCCATTGTCTTTACTTAATTTTTTTCTTTCAAATAGAAATAAAATGTTATAATTCTTCGTTTCAGAATGTTGGGTGGAGTGGCTGGTCGGCATATGTCCAACCGGCGGCGCGGTTCTTCTCCAGCCATCCGCAATGAAGATATCCCTCCGCTTAGGTACACTAGACGCCGCAGAGCTGTCACCACCTCGGACCACAAATCATGTGCCCTCATACAAACAAGACTCAAGCTCGGCGACATTATGTAAGTGCAGTGAAATATAAGTTACGATACTCTGAAAACTTTCGTAAAGCAAAATTATTATTTCAATGATTATATTATAATTTAAAAAAGCGCGGAACTGAGAAAAATTATTTTTTCTATTTTGCGTTCGAAATGAACTCATTATGAAACCCAAAACAGTATCGAAATGTGCTTCATTTCAATACGTTTTTTTTTCATTTTTCAATGTTGGCGTTGTTCGAACGCAGAAATAAATATCATTGCTCTCATTTGATTTTAAGAATTTAAATACATTTGACAGATATGATATATGTTCGTACTCTACACAAACAACGTATATTGTATACAATTGACAACAAGATAAATTACTTTCTATGTGACTCATGTTTATATTTTTAAATAAAATAAAAAGTAATGTTAACGAAAATTAATAAATAATATGTAGTATAATATACTTCGCGGAGAGCAAGATTTCAATTTGAAAATGTCAAGTATCAATGTGACCAACTGCATGCTTTATATAAAAATTAGACTCTGAACTTTCAAATTAAATAATTCCAATTTAAGCAATTTATTAATGTAAAAAACGCAAAATAGAAAAAATAGTATAAAAAACTCGTTTCATAAGGCCTTTTGCCGCACTCGCTCTTTAGAAAACTCGCCGCTATCGCGGCTCGTTTTCCAAACTGATCTCGTGCGGCAAAATGGTGCCTTATCAAACTTGTTTTTTAATATACTATTATAGCAAGAAAAAGGTTATACCACAGAACATACAGAAGCGACAGTATTGTCGGCATCTTTGATCTTTTAAAGTCAGATTTCGGTGACCTTCCCCATCTTTTTGTTGGTACTTTTAAGCGCTAAATTTAAATGATATTATTGATACATAGTTGAATATTGTAATGATCAACATTATCAAATCATAGTATTAATGATATTTAAGTATTGTTTATTTTTTAAATTAATGAAGTGGAATACATAAAAAAATTAAATAAGTCTTTCCAAATACAAAAAAGCTTAGAAAATATCATGCAATGATATGCAAAAGAATTAAGGAGCAACAAAGCAAAACAGGAGAAATAAAGATGTAGAACATTTCATTACATATTTATTACTATATATATGATTGGTTATGCATACAATTTGTAATAGATTATTTTATATTTTCGCAAATATTTATTAGATTTTATTTCTCTATTTTGAAATGAGAAAAATCCTTAATCAAATAATTAATTTAATGAAACTCATACAACACAAAATTTAACATGTAAAATAAAGTGTTATATTCAAGATATGTATACATTTGTAACAAGTTCGTCAGTTTTCAAAAGAGAATATCTCAATTTGACAGGTATCAGACAAATAAATGTGATGGTAAAAGTTACATATACTTTTATTTGTTTTTAATTCTCTATTTAAAAATATGAAACTATAAAAAGATACCTGTCAACAGGTTGAGATTTGTGGTTGAGAGAAATACCGACAAAAATATGGCGAATTTCGCACATGAGTATAAAATTTTGTTTAGCGCGGGAAGACAGAGTGTCGCTTCTGTATGTTCTGTGGTTTTAAGGTGTAACCTCTACTTAACGGACACCTATGGGGATTTGGAAAGTGTCCACTATTTAGAGGTGTTCACTAAGTCGACATTTTTTTAAATAAGATGTAATGAACGCATAAAGGCAAATCGAAAATGGTATATCGTTTACGATGTCGAATTATTTTTTAGGTAGTAGTAAAAATATAGGTCTTATAAAACATCAGTAATTTTACTTTGTTGCTTGGAAGCATATTTATTGTTTAATAATTTAATCTCAACTCGGGTTACTATTTCAGAAATATATATATGACTATACATGCCAGTCTGGAATTGCAGCCGCTCTTTTAGCTTGTAAGACTCGTTTTGTGGTGAGTCACTCCATTTTCTGTGGTCTATAGATATGTTCTTGCCCTCTTCACAACTTTTCGCCATTCTTCCCTATTTAACATTAATGCTCTCCCTACTACGATCCCCACGTCTTTGATATCATCCACTACCTTGGTCCTCCCACCTAATTTTTGGTCTACCTCTTGTTCGTGCTTCATATGGCTTCCATCTTGTAATTCGTCTCAACGTTGATCCTTCTTCTCTTCTGCTGACATGCCCATACCACCATATTCTCATCGATTTAATAACTCCTACTATGTTTTCTCTCTCCAATAACTCCCCTATCTCATGATTCATATGGATTCTATAACCATCATCTTTTTTCTTTGGTCCATAAATTCTTCTGATTATTTTTCTTTCAAATGTTCTTAGAGCTTCTTCATCTTTCTGTGTTAATCTCGTTGTTTCTCCAGCAAATGTCACTACCGGTCCAATGGCAGTTTTATATATTCTTATTTTTCTGTACATGCTGATTTTCTTATTTTTCATATATTTCATTATCTATAGTATGCTCTGTTCCCTGCTTGAATTCGATATTTCACCTCGTCTGCTTTCTGATTCTTACTACTTATCATGGATCCTAGGTACTTAAATGTATCCACTTTCTCAAAATTGTAATATCCCATCGCTACTTCTTTGCTTTCCCCAATGTTTTCTTGTCTTGCGATTCTCATACATTTTGTTTTGACTTGATTTTTCTCAAGTCCTCTCTTCTTTGCTTCCGAGTCGAGTCTCAGCAAGGCTTCTCTTAGACTATTTGGATCTCATGCTATTAATGCTATATCACCTGCATACGCTATTATTTGCATTGATTTCTCAATAATCGTCCCTTTAAAACCACAATCAGTTATAATTCCTTCTACAGCTATATTGAATATTGACTTGCTTAAAATCAATGAATAATATTGAAGTTCGATGTTTTGTTCATAGCATTTCTCTATAATTTGGTTTAATATATATATATATATATATATATATATATATATATATATATATATATAGCATCGATAGTTGATCTTCTGGTCTAAATCCCTGCTAATATTCTCCAATGATGTTGTCTGTTTGATTTTTCACTTTTTCATATATTAAGGATGTCACTAACTTGTAACATACATTCAAAAGTGATATTCGTCTATAGTTTTCACATAGCATTGGATTTCCTTTTTTGTACACTGGAATTATTAATGCACAACTCCATTCATTAGGCATCGCTTCTTCTTTCCATATCTGTAGGATTCATTTATATATTTGTTGTTTAAGCTCATCTCCTCCGTGTTTTATCAACTCACTGCATATTTCGTCTAGGCCAGGGGATTTTCTTTGCTTCATTTTTCAGAAATATATTGCAGTTAATAAGGATCCTTTTTTGAGGTAAAAATTTTTGCAGCCTTTTAATCTAGTAATTCTTTATAATTTTTAATTGTTCTTATAGGTTATACATCTTCCTTTTCGTCTCCCTTACCTTCTTCGTTGGTTAAAAAAATTTAGTGACGCAATCACTAATGCTTAGTTCAGCATCGTCTTCAGTTAATAAGGCGTCATCAATTTGATCAAAATCATCTTCGTTAATTAATTTTTTATCTCCAATTAACTGCATACGCTGTACGTCATCATATTCTTCTACTTCCTGCACTCATTGACAAAAGCCTGATTTTATAAAACCAAGTCCGTCGTTGATTCACCATCGTCCTTGCTTAATAGCAATATTTCTATCAAAACTTGACGATAATTATGCTCAAAATTTTTGATAATACCTTGATCTAGAGGTTGCGATTCACTAAGTGGTAAATATACTATATTTTTAACTGTACAGCCCCATGGGAAGTAGTGTTATCTAAAGCTAGATCTTCCGATTTTGGATTGCAATTTTCTTGTCAAATTTCTGAATGCATTCGTTCATTATTAGCTTAGTCATTAACGCCTTTCTATTATGTGTCCAGCTTAGTGAAAGCTTTTCAATATTATTATATTATATTGTGTTATAGCCTAAAGATTGCGACAAAATGTTGTCCAGTAACTAGAAGTAAGGTCTTATGTATTTTTGTATTTCGTGACAAAATATGCTGTCCGCGGCCATTATCTAGAGTGACCATCAAGTAGAAGAAAACTTTAATATTAGATTAAGGTAACACATTTAGAGGTGTCCACTAAATAGAGGTGTCATTTAACTATAGGTGTCCGTTAGGGGAGGTTACATTGTATCTAATTAAGCTACCAAACAATGTGGTAGGTTATTGAAAAACAGCTTTGATAATATATTCGGATCCATGCCTTTGCGACATTTATTTGTTACTAAATTGTACTACTAAAGATTTGATAAAAGATAACAATTTGTAATTATCTACTAAACAATTACTTGTACACAAAAACTAATCACGATCTTCTGCGTGCGTTTATTCTGCAAGCTAATAAAATTCCATTTAAATAAATGTTAAATAAAGAATCTACAGCAAGTATAGACACCGTACTAAAGATAATAAATAAAGTGTAAATGGAAATTCACATTGTATTTTTCCAGTATCTAACACATTCTTACACATCTGAAATGCATAAAATTTACTGTACAATCAAATCAAATTTTCATATCTTTGAAATACTGCCATAGTATTGAAATCATTAATACACGCGGTTAACACCTGTGTGGTACACCATCAATGGTTCTAAAATAAATAGTCTTCCGTTTGGCGAAAATTTTCAGAAAGATTTACAAATACTATAAGACGGAAATTTTATGAAATGCTTTTAAAGAAACTACATGTATCACGACTTACGACTTGAAAGAATTCATTCATGGAATTTACTGTAAACCTAATAATATTTCATCATTTTCTGAAAAGTTATCAAAAAATTTGGACGATAACCATCGACTAAGCCTCTTCAATCTTGGAATAATATTGCTTATTTTTGAAACTTTAAAAGATTATTTTGTCAAAAAAATTAGACTATGTACGCGGATAAGACGTTTCTTTAATAATATTTAACAATTCCTGATAAATAGATTTTTAATAGGCGGTAGTAAAATTCTTATCAAAACTTGGAAGTAATTATTTAATACTCAAATGGACCATGAAAAACTGGAGCAATTCTCCCTTTTCCTAACAAAGGAAGTTTGTCAAAGGAAGTATGGATACTAATGACTACTAATTTGTCAGTTAAACGATATTCATAAAAAAGAGTCGTGTTTCGTTCTCATTCTTCATTATCTCTTTTGAATTACCGTAAAATTATTTTGCCAACAGTTTATTGATCATATTAATGATATTTATGAAGCCATGGAAAAAATATTTTACCGATGAATTCTCGCCCCACCTTTCTGACTCTCACAACATGAGAATGTGGAATACAGATCATCTGAACCTTTCTGTAAAAACTCTATTGCATGAACAAACAATTAGGAATTTGGACAGCTGTTAATCAGAAGAAGATTAATAGATTGATAGTTTTTCAAGGAACGCTAAATGCTGAACGATATCGATTGGCAATTTTAGTACCATTTGTAAATATATCGCACGATGATGAACTACACAAAATTCATTTTCAGCAAGATGGAGCGGATACTCCATAATAAATGAAAACGGGTTATAACGTTTAATCAGTTAAAACCCGGTGCATCCATTCAAAGTCCAATTGAATATACTGCAATATTTGTTTAACATAATGTAAGCAGATAGCGTACTACCGGTTGTACCGTTCAAATATCTGTCCTTGAGAATTAATTTGCTGTTGGCTATGCAGTACAAGTGTGTAGAGAGCTCAGGAAATTTCCAAAATATTATCTTTTCCCAGTTTGGTCTTTTTAATTGTAGATACGTCTTTCGACGTGTAAAAATGTCAGCGCTATGTGTAAACAAGCGTAAAGCAGTTAGTTTAGAAGTAAAGATTGATATTATGCGTGAAATTCAAGAGGGTATTTCTCAAGCTTTAATTAGCTAAAATAATAATTTAGCGAAAACTACAATTGTTACGTTTTGTTCTACCGACAGGAAGAGAATACTATAAGCTGATAAAGACAAATCACGTAAAATAAGGGAAATCGTTGCGACATGATGTGGACTCTGCTTTACTTAGTTGGTTCCAATCTAAAAGAGATACCAATGTACGAATGAGTGATGAGTCAACGCTAGATATAGTATCGTTCGGTACTGGTAAAATTCGTAGTAAGGAAGCTGATGTTAATGAAGCTGTTGAATCTATATGGTTGAAGTAAGTATTGCTAGAATGGAGAAAAACTACAATGATGACGATATTTTTAATAGAGGAGAAACGGAACTAATAAACATTTGTGGATGACTATTTTTTAAACTATTCAACTATTTTTTGAAAAGAACTTACGTTTTGAGATGAAGAGCTAGGGCGAAAATGCAGAACAATTTTATTTGCGGTTTATAACCACAGGTCATCAAAAGAAGTTGCATTTGAAAAATATCAAACTTGAATTTTTTTTCTACTAAATTGCATTTCCATAGGACATTTCAAAGGACATTACCGCAGAAATCTTTTAATAAACTTCATTAAATCATCGATAAAAAAGTACAAACAACATTGCAAAACTTGAATTAATTTCTAATGTTGTATATTTTACTCCTAGCAACCTCTCCCATTTATGTTCTAATACTAAATATCAAATCTAATGAAACTAATAAATTCCTTTACCAAGTGTATATTAAGTTGTCTATTTTTGATACCTCTTACTCATAATAGCTTCTCGCATTTCTGCTCTCCTGATACAAAATTACAAATATAATAGCAATTGAATAAATTTCACAAGCCGAGTGTGTACTGGGTTGCGTATTTATGGATATCTCTTACTCCCAACACCTTCTAACATTTTTTGTTTTGCTGATACAAAATTACAAACCTGAACAAATGTTGCACACCAAATATGTGGTCTAATTTTTAATATCTCTTACACCCAACACCTCTTCGCCCTTCTATTCTCCTGATACAAAACGAAAAATTTATTAAAACGAAATCTGCACAGTTAGTGTTTATTGTGTTGTATAATTTAGTATATCTAATAATAGCCATTCTGTTCCCCTTATATAAAATTACAAATTTAATTCCGGTACTAATAATATTTATTTCAGGATGGTATTTCATCCGCACTTTCATAATTCTAATACATCTACCTGTTTAATAATTATTACATCTGTTATTGTTATAGACAATTGTAATTTTATATTTAAAAAACTAAATAAAGATGGGTGTTGAGCAGTCACAGATACCTAAAATAATATTGGTTACAGGTTAAAGTAGCTGTCAAATAAAAACAAATTTTATTTATTTTAAAAACATGGCCATTCTAGATTTTTCAGTGTTTCCCTCGTATTCTAAAAAAATAATTTTCTTATCCTATAACGTATTCGTTTGACACAATGTGATTTTTTATAGCCATACTTAATAAACTTCTTTTTTATATCCCCTGTTCTGATCTAGGTGATCTACAACAAAGATCACCAATAATATTGAGTGCGTACCTTAAATTTTTCAAAATGATTAATGCTGTTAAGGAAAGAATTACACTCTATAAAAATATAGGCGGTGGGCACATAATTCTTATTCATACACTCTTAGACATGCACTCTTATTTAATCTATCTTTATCTTTTTTTTCTCATTTAATAAATTTATTTCGATTTCTTTAACACAATTTTTTATTTGTAATATGTAAACCATAAAAGGAGCAAGCAAAAAAATTATTAATGGGACATATTTTTAAATACTCTTCTTTCATCAACGGAATGGCACGTAACGGAATGAACGGATAAACTTCTAAGTAAAATGAATTCAAGACTTGACAGACTTTTTTATAGCTAATTAAAAAAAAACTTTGTGGCTCACGATGCAAGTATATAAAAAATATTGAGAAATGATTAAAATCTGTTTGCACGAAAAAATTGTAGCAAAATGTAATGTTACACTTTTAGATTAAAAATCGATTGTTTCCACGAATTTATGACTGTTTAAGATGCAGCAATAAAATCTTAAGATGGTAGATGCGAATGCATTGCAGAATATCAAACCAACTCGTAATGCGTTAACTATTGGATTTTATGGTACGTGCACATTATGCTATAGCGTAGACGTAAATTCATACTGTAAAACTTCCTACTGGCTTTAGATTAAACTAAATGGATTTTACTTTTCCACGTGAAACTATTCTCATGCTTTCAATTACACAATGTATTTCATTGAGCGTGTGATTTATGCACATACAACAAAGTATTTAGAGAATTAGATAATTATTTGCTTTATCATTTAATTTCAATAGAACTGTCTAGTTTAATCGTATGTATGAGAATTATTGCAATACTTTATTTGTCTTCGTTATTCAAATTTCATCATATTTGAAAACATTTTCTTAGAATCGCATTAATTTGTAGTCACCATGCAGCCAAATATTAATAAATAAAAGATTTCAGTTCGAAATACTTGAAATTTAAAATTATGTGAGGTTCGTATTAAATAATATTTAAATATTATTTAAGAATTTAAATTGTCAGTAAATTCTGTGTCCTACTTGCGTAGCTAGTTGTTGACAGCCATTTAAATTGACAATAGAGCTTTCTGCTTTAGCAGTCAAGATAGCGTCATTCGTATCTTAGAAATTGATTTTCCCAAGGTAAATTTACCGATGGACAGTTGTCTTCGCTATTTTGTGCACGTATTGGTTCACATAAATACATAAATCGTGAACATAATAAAATTACTGCATATTGTAGAATATTTATGTACATATATATATAGTATTTCAAGTATTAGTAGTAAATAAAAACCATAGGTGAATATCTATATAATAATTACAAGGATTACGAGTATATGTAAATATAATTAATTACTTGCACTAAAAAGTATAATAAAATATGTTGGCGTTCAGTGATTTCGTACTAATTTAAATGCACGTCGAATAAATACGACTGTGATCTAAAAATATCTTACTCCAACGTTTTTTCCAAATCTCCATAATAGTTCTGAAAGTAAATTTCCAGTATAACCTTTCGAACGCGTTTCTAATTAAAGTGGTAAAACAAAATTATCTCTTCAATCTATTCCAAACAGTATTCTCGAGGCATTCTTTTGCGAAATTAGGGTACAACACTACAGCCATCAAAGACCTGTCATTTAAGCCTACTTATTTAAGTCAATTTACTTAAACCTACTTACTTAAGTCAGCTCGTTCAAGCCAACTTACTTCAGTCTACTTACTTAGGCCTAGTTACTTAAATCAACTTACTTAAATCTACTTACTTAAGTCAACTTACTTAAGTTTATTTACTTAAGTCTACTTACTCAAGTCAACCTACATAAGTCTGCTTACTTAGGTCAACTCGCTCAAGCCAACTTAGTTAAGTCTATACTACTTAAGTCAAGTTACTTAAAAATACTTACTTAAATCTACTTATTTAAGTCTACTTACTTAAGTGAACTTTCTTAAATCTACTTACTTAACTCAACTAACCTGCTTCCTAAACTCTAATCTACATACTTAACTGTAATTACTCAAGTCAACCTACTTAAGTCAACTTACTTATGCCTGCTTCCTTAAGTCAACTAGCTTAAGCCAACTTACTTAAGTCTACTGCCTTAAGTCAACTTACTTAAATCACTTACTTAAGGCAACCTACTTAAGTCGATTTACTTAAGTCTGCTTATTTAACTCAACTCGCTTAAGCCAACTTACTTAAGTCAACTTAATTAAGTCTATTTACTTAAATCTACTTACTTAAGCCAACCTACTTAATCCTACTTACTTAAATCCACTTACTTAACTGAACCTACTTAAATCAACTTACTTGAGTCTGTTATTATTTACTCTACCACAAGAAAGTTAAATAAATTTAAAGTTAACACTTTAGTATAACCATTTTTGTCCTACAATAAGCAACTATTTTAAAATTTACAAATAAGCGAAATTTTATTGAAATGTTAGGCTATTTCTAAGATCCCTACAAACTCCCGTATCGTGAAAAAAAACTTTTGGAATCATTAAAGGACCTCAAAAGAACTAATTTGCCTTATAAACTAATGGGGGGTACTATTAGCTCCCAAAAAATAAATAATTTAACTTACTTTACAGCATAAATACTTCAAAGTAGTATTTAATTTACACGATAATTGACACGATTATCCGAAATTTGACTTGTTTTGGATGTTATGGATTGATAATATATAAAATTCAAACTTAAATTATTTTTTTTTGTCTAAGAGTACGTTTCACCCATTAGTTTATGAGGCAAATTAGTTTCTTTGAGGTCCTTTAATGATTCCAAAAGTTTTTTTCAAGATACAGAAGTTTGTAAGGATCTTAGCAATAGCCTTTAAATGTTGCTAATTTGAATTATAAGTAGAGTTGGCAAAGAGGGCAAGTTTCAGTGCAGTGCGGAGAACAACGTGGAGGGGCCCAGCGGCCATATCAAGGCGAGCGTTCAGTAACGTTTACGTACTCGCATCATTTATGTTCGTGACTTTCATGTTTGCATGAATGTTTACAAATAAAATAATGATAAAAAATATATTATATAACGTGCACGTATATTTGCATATTTAAAGTAATCCTTGTCACAACTTAATGGGTCTTTCGACGCACCTTCACAAATTTGTCTTAGTATGAGAAAATCTGAATTCTTGTCAATAACATTTTCAAATTTTTATTTTTCGTATTACACACTCATTTTTTTCGCCTTCCGCCGCACATAGGTGTGAGTGAACATCATCCACAATTTGAACAGAATCTACAAACGACATCGAATCTTTTAGTAATTTTTCAATTCCCTCAGCTAGTCCATAGTAGTTCTGTGCGAATAGTTCCTAAATCACTTTTTACCTGACTATCTTGAAACATTTTCTGGCTTTCCATGTTAGCTTCGGTGCGTCTTGGATCGAATTGTAAAACTACCTTCTTTACATCATCAAAATGTTCGCAATAGTAAAACGCAGTGGTAATCGGCGTGGTGGTCCAGGCACTTTGGGACACAGTTTGTGAAATTTTTTTGTATGATTTAGGGATTTTAGAAACGCTGCTTTCATTTGATCTATTAGAGTACTTACTCGCGGATAACATTTAGGTATCAATTGCGCCACAAGGTTTAAAGCATAGATTTTACATGTTACATGTAACAGATTGAAACTCTCTTCTTTAAGAGATCGGCCTAAGGAAAGCATGTTAGCGGCACCGTCACTCACAAATATTAAAAGTTGGTTTGTTGAAACTTGAAATTTGTTCAATGCGCTCAACACCAATTTAAAATTTCATCGCTAGTACATTTTGCAACTCATTTGGAAACAAGTAGGTTGTTGTTGTTTGTACGTACCATCACATTCACCACAGATTTTTTTTGCCGATTGGCTGTTTCGTCCACACATAACCACATTTTTTTATCTTTCAATTCTGCTTTAATTCTCCTTTCAACATAATCACGAGCAGATGGCATAACGTTTCTTATCGATGTCCGACTTGGTAAATTATATAATCCGAATACTTGCTCCAGAAGGAGACAAATGCTTTTTGGTCTAGCAAAGTGAACGATAGATTACATATAATAAAACAAACACCTATATCAATAGGAACAGTTTAATTTCACAATTTGCAGACAAACTGCCTTTGATTTCTTGTAATATCTGCACAATCGCAGTGGGCTCATCTGAAGCAGTGTAGACATCTGATCCAGAATTCTCCGAATCTGGAGTACAAGTATAACTCCTTGCAATATATACACGAGGGATTGTCCTCATCTTCTTCTATAACTTCTCCCCCTATTTCTTCTTATGATTCGATTAGATGCAAAATAGTTTCTTTACTTTCTCTTTTGCTTAATTTCTTTAATGAGAGGCGTGCTTATAGGAGTGCCTTTTGTTTTCTTCCAGATGGTTGACGTCCTGAGCAGCTTGGTAAAGGATAAACATTAGCCGGTTGAAATCGTATTTCAATACCACTTTTGGATCCCTTTCTCGATTTTTTAGCGGATTCCAGTCCTGCATCAAGTTTTGGCGATGGTATTATATTTTGTATGGATTCATGTCCATCATGGATTTTCAAAACAATTTCATGTTCTGTTGGTTGCAAAAACTCTTCTTGGGTGTTGTTGTCATTATGATCGCCACGAGGTTCTTCTCTAACCGCTGCCTCCGCGACATCAGTTACAGCTGTCGGACTGAATAAATGATCGGGGAAAATATCAGAATTCAGCGGCCAAATACCGGTGTTTTTAAATCCGTTTACAGTATTTTGATGAGTTACCATATGCTTTTGTAAATAAACTTGCCACTTGGTATTGTGTGAACGCTCCTTCCTGGATTGCATTTCATCCCTGTTGTTACTTCTTGGTCGTAGTATGTCTTCATTGGGCCAAGAAGCACACATCTAAAGACTGTAGCTTATGTGTACAATGTGGCGGTAAGCAAAGCATAATAAACCAGTTCTCCTCTGCATAGTTGGGACAAAGGTGCTTTTGTGAGTACCGTGGCCATTGATGATTAATAAAACTTTATTTTCAGTAGTTACATGTGAGAATTCTTTAAAGTGCTTCCTCCAACTCAAAAAAACATCTGAAGTCATCCACCCGGTTTCTTGAGCAATGCCTAGTGTTCCAAGTTTAGTCCCAACTATCAATTCGTTCTCCCAGTTCTTCCTAGGAAAAATTAAAGTTGACGAATTGTAACTACAGGTGATGTGTTGTCTTCGCTCAGCGGTATTAATAACACCGACTTGCTTTTTACATCTTGTTGTAAAAATCTTCCTAGGTTTCTGAACAGTAGAAAGTCCTGATTCAACACATTTAACAATCATCTGAAGTCAATATTATACATGTTCAGCATCTCTTCCAACGTTTTATAAAATTGCTGCACTTTGGGCTTGTTAAAAGACTGTGCTTGAGCCAGAACCGTTGGCTCGGGTTTCCGTTGTGATACATCTGGATGTCTTTGCCTAAATCCCCGCAACCAATCCCAACCAGCCATCTTGGAAGTTCTGTTGAATCGATGCAGCAATACATTATTTTCTGCCAGCTGATATGCGAAAGACGAACATCATCACAACACAATCCGAATAGGCGATATTCCAAGGTTTTTACATGTTTTACCAAGGCTCTTTCGAGCTGGAAGGAGAAAGTTGATGTTGGCCTAACCGCTTATGAGTATACGTTACTTGTTTATTTTTGTCTAACATTCTACGACGAAGAGTAGCTCGTGGTACATTAAACGTCTTGGATGCTTCGAGCCATCCCATTTCATTGTTTCCTACTGCTTCAAGTGCCCTTTGCATATCTGATGCGAGTCCCATGATTAGCGAGTAGATTTTCTTTATACTTTCCCACTATACTGCAAGCGAAAACAAAATTATCATTTCATTTAACAAACTTTGATGACTGGGTTAAAGTTTTTCACTGACTTGGGTGACAACAGTGTGTCATTTTACCCAAGTAATAAATATGCCATTTTACCTCAGTATGCATGTTTTCATTCAGTGATTAGTATATGAAGCAATCAATTTTGTGTTGTCAAATTGTATTATTTTGTATAATACAAAGCTATTTTTAATAATATAAAATATTATTAAAAATCTGGTGTGAAGAACACAAATACAGGTTCACTATTAATATTTTTGTGAACGTGTCCGAACATATCCTTCCCCAGAGACGTAGATTCGTATTTCGCCTTTCTACAGGCTCATCGGTACGCCCCTGCTGGAGAAAGGATATCTTCAGACACATTCACAAAAAAGAACCACATCGCCACATCACAGAAATTATCCAGACCGAGTGTAGAAGTAGATTCAGAAATACCTCGCCCCGTCCACATAACCAATGTGAAGTAACGACGCCCTTCCCACCAGATTTTTAATAATATTTTATATTATTAAAAATACCTTTGTATTATACAAAACTGGTGGGGTTTACCTACTCATGTATGTTTAAATTATTTTGATTTTATTATTTTCTTATTCAGAAATAGCAGGCTTTCAAGTTTTCTTAATTTTAAAATTATACCTCAATGTTTACATGGCAATTTATTATTAGGACATGCAATCAACAAAACAAAATTTGGGACTCACCTGTGGACGGTTTTTCTCTCTATTCTCGAATGAAGTTGACTCATGAGTGGCATTTCGAGGAATGCTTTTACACCATATAAAGAGCGGGAATCAACTCACAGTTTACTCACAGATGGCGTCAATATTCAGAAATATCCGGTATGTCATTTTGCCCTAGTATGTTACTTTAGGCCAATTTACCCAACACATTACTGATTTAAAAATTGTATTATTTGTTCATGTATGTTGATGATATATTAATCTGCTTCAAAGTTTCATATAGACAATTGAAAACGTTACACAATTATATCAACACTATTCATCCTAAAATAAAATCCATAATAGAATAGAAAGAAATAATAGTACTAGTTTTCCAGATTTAACCATAACATACGAGGGGCATTTCCAAAGTTCTGGGTATTTAGCTAAATTTTTATATTTTATCAATTTTCATCAATATTACAATGTAGTTTTTCAGCATAATCGCTATTTAAATGAATACATTTATCTCAACGATAAATTAATTTTTTTAAGCCGTCCTCGAAGAACTTTTTCGGTAACTCCTCAATCCAC
Organism: Melolontha melolontha; assembly: GCA_935421215.2. Classification (NCBI taxonomy): domain Eukaryota; kingdom Metazoa; phylum Arthropoda; class Insecta; order Coleoptera; family Scarabaeidae; genus Melolontha; species Melolontha melolontha. Next base: position 63,412,841 of record OW285240.1, read on the forward strand.
CTATTTATAGCACGTCACTTAAACTCTCTAAAGGTTTTTCCAAATCTGGGAACAGATGAAAATCACTCAGTTCGAGATCCGGTGAATAAAGTGGATGCGGAAGCAATTCCTATGGTAAATCATTTAAAACATCCTTCGATTTTCTTGCGGTGTTCGGTTTTGCATTATCTTATTGCAATAACGGACGCTTATGCAAATTCGCAGACCGATTTCTAATAAGTGCCTCCCGCATTGGCCCGGATAATAAATTCGAATAATATTCTACGTTAATTGTAGAACCTTTCACCAGATAATTCATGAAAATAATACCTTCGCAATCCCAAAATACACTAAGCATTACCTCTCCGACAGGCGGAACTGAACGCGCCTTAAGTGGAGGCCTTTCTTCGGGTTTAGGTAATTCTTTATTTGACTTTTTGTCCCAGGATTGAAATAAGGAATCCACGTTTGGTCAGTGGTTATTATCCGAACAAGTATCAGACCTATTGAGTTTCTGTTACGGCCCTAACAGCCTTGGCACCCAGCGGACTGAAACCTTGCTTATGCCCAAACAATCATGTATGATCTCATGAACTTGTCGTGTACAATAGAGTAAAATTTGAGAAATAGTCATTCGTCTCGCCTCTTTCAGTAGGTTCTCCACGGCAGTAATGTTTCTTTCATTTACCGACATGCTCGGGCGACCACTGCGTGGATCGTCTTTTAATGATGTTCTAACACTTTTCAAACGAGCGATCCACCGATATGTAGTACTTTTAGGTTCTAAAGACTCACCAAACACTCCTTTCCGACGTTTAGTTTTTACACCCTCATTCTACAAAAAGAAAATTAAAAAAAAAAAAAAAAACTATATCGGTCGAACACCAGAATCAGACTTAGCAATATTGCACTGGATAGCTGCATAAACATTTCAAGACGTGTCTTGCACCAATAGCATTTCCTATAAGTTCTGCATAATTTAATTAGAGCATAATTCCCAGAACTTTGGAAATATCCCTCGTCCAAAACTAATAAACATGAGTTCGCGCTACATCACATGCACATTCATTTTATTCTATAACACAAAAACTATCGGAACATCAATCAATGATTTATAGATTAATTAATGAACAAAGGTAGTTTCGAACTCGAGGTAAACAAGATTTACACAATAGCGCTAAATAATGGTTATTACTTTAGACACTGTTAATAATATTCTGAATCGAAAACAAAATTACAAAACTCTGTCTTTAATTTATCCAATACTAAAAAACAATATAATAAATACTATATATTACTATAATTCAATTAGATTTAAAAAACTACCTCATTCTAAATTTAAGATTCTATCTTCTTACCCTTTCTATTCTTCTACTAGTATTAGCGTATATATTCTCAGTTTGCATTTTAAATATGTAGCTTTCATTCACATGTGAAGTCTTTGTATGAAAAAACAATATAGTAATGGTTTACAACGAATATTTGAAACCATAATATTATTACTTATAACGCTAGATTTGTAGTTTTTGGTCTGTAGAACATTTAGACATGAATTACTACTAGTACTAATTTCGGAAAAAGACGGAACATTAAATAACTTAATAATGCATATATATGTATCATTTAAAACAGACAATACCATACAGAAAATAATTGAAAATAACAAAGACAAAACAGTCAAAGTATTAAACTCAGATGTCTAAAGGTTAACGTGTGTAGAATGTGGAAAAGTTTACATAGGACAAACAGGGAGCACGTTCGAAATTAGGATGAAGGAACACAAAAAAAGCCAAAAAAGCAATACGCGAACTCTATTTTGCCAAATAATTGTTTATTATCTAATCATAGATTTAATACAAATTTGAAAACTTTACACATTCAGGATAAAAGCAAAGCGCTTAATTAGAGGGTTTAAAAATGAACAGGTTAGGTTTAGTGTTGATTGATTTAGTAGATTTAAATAAAATAGAAATAAATTAGTTAAAATATTCATTTCGTTAATATTTGTTTGTAAAACCCACTATTGTTTTACGAACAAAAACATTAAATTGTTTTGGAAATTCATGTTGGACATGAATCTAGATAATATCATCGCCAAAACTTGACGCAGGGCTGGAAACCGATAAAAAATTAGAAAAGAGATCCGAAAGCGGATTTAAATACGATTTCAGCCTCTGATGTTTGTCCTTTATCAAGCTGTTCAGGACATTGAAGAAATTAAAGCAAAAGAGAAAGCAAAGAAAGCATTGAGCAACGGCGATTATCTAAAAGTGCTAAGAAGAACATTTTGCAGCTAATCGAACCAAAAGAAGAAATAAGGGGAGAAGTTATAGAAAATGAAGACAATCCCTCGTGTATATATTGCAATGAGTTATACTTGTTTTAAAGATCCGGAAAATTCTGGATCAGATGTCTACAGTGCTCCAGATGTGCCCACTACGATTGTGCAGATATTCTAAGAAATCAAAAGCAGTTTGTCTGCAAAATGTGCAATTAAATTGTTCATATGTCATTTTAACCAAGGCAACTTGTGTAAAATGACACACCTTCAATAATTTTTGTTTTAGGAATAAATATTAATGAAGTGAAGATTTTAACTATTAGTTTTATTTCTATTTTAAATGATGGATCTTCATCAAGTAAAAGCCGAAACAAAAGCAATTAAATTTAAATAACTACCTCATTCTAAATTTATTCTACCTTCTATTCTTTTTTGTAATGTATTGCTAATGGTTTACAACAAATATTTGAAAGGATAAAACTATATTACTTATTTCTTAATACTAGATTTGTAGCTGTAGAACGTTAGTAGACATGAATACATGTTGAAATAGAGATATAAAGTTTCTTATGGACTTATAAATACGATTACAGATGTTCGTCTCGAAAGCTTTCGCAAAATTGCACAAAATATAAATTGGCCTATAATTGGTTATATCTGCGGGATCATCATGCATCAACGTAGAACATATCCGTGAAGTTTTCCATATATCCGGAAATATGTACCGAGTTCATCAAAATAAGATTGAAAGCTGATCTTTTATTCACAATATAATATATTTTAAAAAGTGAACTAAGCTTTTACTTTGATGAAAATGTTAAAAATAATCATGACAAAAAAGACGTACAGAAATAAAGGAACTAAAACTATAAAAAGTATGAAATTAATGGGATTATCGAAAGCGTTAGTTTCGACTATTTACTAGAGAAGCATGTTAACGTAAGCGCAATTACAATCATCAAACAGACAACATACATAATAATTACCAATAATATTAGCTTACACCAAAGGCTGTACAAAATAGTGAGGTTAGTGAAATAAAGCAGTGAATCAAAATTGTTCTATTAATTAACACCCTAATACATGGATAACCTACCTCTACAAATTTGTATTTATACATCATATATCGTAAATCTGATTAAACAAGAGACTGGATGATTCTGCAAAAATTAATTAAAATAACTCTTACCACAATATAGCTTTAATTCTGGATATTTATTTCGACAATCAAGTTGTCATCATCACCAATAAAAAAAATATTGCACTCAGAACACTAGCACTTTACACAAGCAGTACATCACTGTCACCTTCGAATTAGTACACAGGGTCTAGCAGTGATGTATTACGTTTTTGCAACGCGTATAACAAAATAGTGGGAATGTAATGTTTTCAGAATGGATGATATATGACCGTTGAGAGATGCCATTTTTTAGTTTAGTTGCAATGAAGCCGTGGTCGCTAGAACACCTAGGAATTTCATGTACATCAATACATAAGATTTTAAAGCAAATTTAAAATGCATCCTTCTATTCTTTCCAATCTGTTCAGGCCGTTCGTCCAGGAGATTAAATTTATTATAACTAAAAGACAAGATCACAATTTTTTTTTTAATTATCTGGACAGATGAATCGAAATTTAACTGTGAAGGAATTTTTAATAGAAGAAATTGTCACAATAGAACACAACCAAATCCACATGCCATTAGAGAAGCAAATTTTCCGCGTTGAATACAAAATTTATAAAGAGAATTTAATAAGCGTCAGCTATCTATAATTGTTAAGGAAAGTACTACTGCCATTTTTGAAAACCTACCATACAATCTGATAAGACAATGTTGGTTTCAAATGGATGGAGCACCCGCTCTTTCTTCACATGAGGTATATCGGGCATTAACCAATATCTTTGAGGATGGACGGATTGGCTGCAATGGACCTTGGTTCTGGCCACTTAGACCACCCGATCTGACTCCCTTTGATTTTTACTTGTGTTCAAATAAAAGAAATGAGGTTTATACGTCTCCCGTGCAAAACAGAGAACAGCTTATAACTAGAGTAAGAGACGGTTTTCGAAACTTTAACGCCGACCAAGTAAAAAAAGGAACTAGAACAAAGTTAATTAAATCGTTATATGAATCGTGTATGTGTTTTTTTTTGGTACCTATGAGATTTAACGGTGTGTAGTTTTAATCTGTTTTTGACACTGCGATGTATAGGTTGAAGAAGAATTATGCTTTGTTTAGATTGAAACAGATATCATTTTGAACATTTATGAATATCATTCTTAACACATTATTTGTCTTTAATAAGTTGATTTTATTCACTTTCTTGCTTGTTAACGTATGGCTATTTTTATTATCTCATAGGATATCAAATTTATTTTCAGTTTTGCAAATTACTTTCTTTTCTAACCTTTTCGCAAAAAGTTTGATGAATCCAAATACAGTTCGTATAATTCCAAAACTATTTAATTTTTTTTTTCCAAAGCTTAACACTAATAATGCTCAATTTAGAAAATAATCATTAATAACTCTAAAACTATGAAAGACAGGCATAGGGAAACGTATACCTTGTACGATGAAAAATGTTTATCTACTTTCAATGGCATGCTCGTCTACAGGCTGTGCCTAAAAAAAAATAGCCCTCGCGGGACGCCTGGCAGATGTGAAACATCGAAATCGATTGATATTTAAAGAAGGGAATATAAAGTAAAGAAATATTTAGATTGTCATTATCACTGTTACTTTCACTATCACTCATATTTAAAATCAACGTATTCGGTTGGAAATACTTTGTTATGCTTGAAAGGGCGAACCCGTACAATAACATATTATCAATGTAAGCCAGGTTTATCCAAATTGGCATGTCTTAATTAACTTGTCAAAAAATTTAACTTAAGTTTTACAGGTATTAGCAATGTATGTATAACCTATGAAGTCTATAATTGAAAGCATGAATATATTTGTCTCTGATTTTATGCTCATAAGAGTTATACGGGTTTTATATGTCGCGCAGCAGTATACACAAGTAAGGCGACTATAACGCACACCGATGAACACACAAACACGTAAAAGCGGCGAACGCCTTGTGTATAGCCTGTAGGGATAGCGGAGAGAGGGGGTGCCAGCATACACACAGGTTATAACGTTCACCAATTTACATGCACACACAGTATACGCGCTTCAAAGAGAGGGGGAGCAAGCGGTATGGCGAAGACAGGGGAGCGCTGACTGAGCGGTCATCTCGTAATGGCATTCAAGAGCCGAGTTTACCCCTGTGGCGTGCCATTAGATGTTTCACATCAAAAACGATTTTTCTTTAATTAAAGATTACTTAAATAATCAATAAATTTCAAACACCTTGTAAGAACATTGCTTTAAACATTGCTCAGAATATTATACCTTTCGTTGTCTCCAGTAGAAATATGACGTAGTTGCGTTCAAATACGCCTTAGATATGTGGTTTTAAAAAGTGCATTGAAAGAACAAAAAATTTCACAAAAATCAAAATAATTCAAAAACTGTTAATTTTTTACAAAAGAAACTTTAATAACCTTGTATACCTTATAGCACTTTATAAGCAATCTAAAAAAAACAATGAAAAAGTATGACATTCCATTTAAAATATCAAAGTTGGCTATGACTTCCGATATTACCGAAAGTGGTTCATGAATGTAAATATTTTATTTTGAAACACCAAATATCAAGATTACGTGCCACAAATTTTCATAAATATTCTAAGGCATTAACGTAGAAAACTTCAAACGAACGGATTACGTGAGAAATCCTGTATGTATATCTATCAATATTTCTTTTATTATTCTGGGTTTTATAACAAAATCACTGGATTTGTATATACATATATAAATATTAATGATAAACTTCAATCTAAAATTTCCAAAACTCAAACATGTACAGGTTAAATATTCAGTAACCTTTCATTAATTTGTTCGACCGCTCGTTAAACGTTATCACATTAGTGACATCGACGAACTATACATATACGTACAAATAAAAAATACCAAATCAATAACACGAAATATGTAATAAGTTTGAATAACACAATATCAGCTCCAGGCCAATAAGTCACGTATAATTTAACAAACCTAGTTAACAATCCATAAATATAGTAGAGCGTTTATCTTTAAATCTCTAATTTTGTCTTTGTTTATACAAAGTAAAGTAAAATGAAATAAAATTTTGTATATGGTAATTCAATATAAAAAATTTAGTTGCTTTTTAAGTGTTGTTTTCATAATATCTGTAACTACAAACCAATTACTTAATGTTTTTCTAATGTTACAAAATTATTTTATCAACACTGTTAGAAACTATGTGCTAATATATAGTTTATCATATTCTCTCAGTTAATCAAGATGTTTTGTTTTTGTTTGCCAACTTGTGGTCGAACTTACGCAATACATAGGCGAAGCTTTTTATGCTTGGTAACAATTTATCTATACTGATTTTAGTAAAGCATTAAATACAAGTCTACTTTCTACTGTTATCAAGCTACGATCTACTGGTTCTTCATCGAGAACTGTATCGTTTTTCAATAATTACTGAATCGATTGTACTATATTCAATATCGACGATATATTTTCAATGCTTTTACTGCTACCACTGGCGTTTCCCAAAGCACCAATTTGGTGCTTCTAGATTGTAAGTTCTTGTGTACGCAGATGGCTATAAAAATCTTTAATAACATCACTTGTCTAGCAAACTATCTAATTCTACGGAGAAATCTAACAGCCATTCATGAATAGTGTACAAATGTATCAGAATAATTGAAACATAGATGAGTAGGTAAACCCCACCAGTTTTGTATAATACAAAGGTATTTTTAATAATATAAAATATTATTAAAAATCTGGTGTGAAGAACACAAATACAGGTTCACTATTAATATTTTTTGTGAACGTGTCCGAACATATCCCTCCCCAGAGACGTAGATACGTATTTCGCCTTTCTACAGGCTCGTCGGTACGCCCCTGCTGGAGAAAGGATTCTCAGACACATTCACAAAAAAGAACCACATCACCACATCACCGAAATTATCCAGACCGGGCGTAGAAGTAAATTCAGCGCTGCGTGTTGTCAGACAGCCGAAATACCTCGCCCCGTCCACATAACCAATGTGAAGTAACGACGCCCTTCCAAAGGTGGCACAGCCAATCTCTCTAGAAACTGCATTTTGTTTGTGTCTTCACTCATATACGGACTAACCGCATGTGTAATGTATCAGAACAATTGAAACATACATGAGTAGGTAAACCCCACCAGTTTTTTATAATACAAAGGTATTTTTAATAATATAAAATATTATTAAAAATCTGGTGTGAAGAACACAAATACAGGTTCACTATTAATATTTTTTGTGAACGTGTCCGAACATATCCCTCCCCAGAGACGTAGATACGTATTTCGCCTTTCTACAGGCTCGTCGGTACGCCCCTGCTGGAGAAAGGATATTCTCAGACACATTCATAAAAAAGAACAACATCACCGAAATTATCCAGACCTGGCGTAGAAGTAAATTCAGCGCTGCCTGTTGTTTTCTAGAGAGATTGGCTGGGCCACCTTTGGAAGGGCGTCGTTACTTCACATTGGTTATGTGGACGGGGCGAGGTATTTCGGCTGTCTGACAACAGGCAGCGCAGAGCTTACAATTGCTAGATCTTGGTACATACTCTTTAAGTCTCATTCGTCTTTTAGTTCACATTGGTACATCCCTATGTAAGTCTATTGGTTTTCTCTTACACATTTGGCAATTTATACGCTTGACCTTTTTTTTCTATTATTTATTCGAACTCAGCTAGAGTTTGCGTCTGTGGTTTGATTACTCGAACGTGTACAAACACGATTCTTGAAGTCCGCATCTTATATTTGGTGGTACATATCCATGTCATGACTTTGACTACGAGAGTTTATTAAATAGACACGATTTTACGTCGCTAAATTAAAAAAGAGATAAAGCAAGCCTGATAAAACTCAGTAATGCTAAATCACCTTTTGCCACAACTTAAACAAATTATACATAATTAAATTTCTGGTGCCCATGTGTAGTATTAGGTCGTCGGATACGTTCTACGTTCTACATATCTAAAACGAGTCCTCCATTATTATGTGCAATAATGCTAATAGGTTATATGCTAACCTACTCTGGTGAAAATAGTTATCATTTCATTTTCGTTTTTATTTATTATTTTTGGCTTTATGTTTCTAGTTTAATTCTTATATCTCAGTAATTTAGTAATTTTTTTCTTTTCTTCCGAACCGTACAATATGCTTCGCCTATTTAGTTTTTATAGTTTAAAGTTTTCTTTATTTGATTTTTTTTATTAAACTGTACCTACCGCATTAATTATTAATTTTTAGTTTTTCTATTATTTAATTTTATACCCTCTAACTATATTGTATTGATCTTTTGGGTGAACATATATTATTACTATTATTATAATATGCTTCGGTTTTAACAAAAGAATAAATCAAACATTTGCATCAGTATCTCTTACTTATAACAGAAACATAGTAATAATGATATTGAAGGTTGTGCGACATCTAGAAGTTAATTTCTGGACTAAAGCTTTATCCGCCATTTTTGGCCGATAAAAATAAAGTAGAGTAATATAAAGCAAATATCAACTTCCCTATAATATTAACTGACATTTCAATTTTCTTAAACAAAATTAAATACTGCGTTAATCCATAACGAAATAGTAAAAATTTGTTTTTTATCTTTATTGAAACATATTTTTTACAATTTTTGGGAAAACAGTAAAATTATTTTAAATTTTCTCTCTTTTTACACTCAATTTAAATACGTATAATTTATTAACGTATTTATTTATTTATATTTATTTATTAACGTATTTAAATAATATAGATATATCTATAATTAGTATAAACTTCGGAAAGCGCCACCTGTTGCAGCGTTCAAAAAGTATAACATATTAATCGATAGCGTCGGGACGCTGACGTCTACTTTGTTATTCTACTTATAAAGTGTGTTTGAACGACGTACCACTAGAGGGAGCAAAGCGACGTATTAGCATTTTGTCTGCTATATAAAATATATTCTACACCCTTGAAAAGGTTATATTTTTCTCAGCAACATATTGAAATATTTTTTAACCACTACATATATTTATTTAGCAATTTAATAATAAAGAACTTTTTGAGCGCAATACATTATTGTAATGTTTCTAAAAATAACATTTCTTATAATTTTTCCGTTTTACACAATAGCAAATAAATTAATTTTTTTTTATAAAACCTATGGGGAGTATGGGTTCGTAGAGGGCATTGGAATAGAATTCACTAAATTTAAAATAATGTTTTCTTTTAATTTTACATATATATACCGGGTCTATTATGAAAAACCTTTCGTGCTGTAACTTTTTTATTTTTTATCCGAATGTAATAAATTATACGTCGAACTAAATCGTTTTAAAAACACTGTAACGTGATCCGCTTTGAATTTTTTTTACACTTTGTTTTTGACGGACAGCTGCAAATTGTGTTTTTTTTTAAATTGCGCTATATTTTTTTTTTTTCCTTATTCAAATATATTACTTTTTCTGAATATGAAACTGTAAACAACGATATACTTGTATGAAAAAAAAACGAGAAACTGTAGGTTTTTTTTTAGTTCGATTTATTCTGGTTTTACCGAACACAGAGATTTCTTAAATGCATTTTAAATACTCTCATTTTATTACCAGCAAATGTGTGTACCTTTTAAAATCACTTACATTCAATACTATATAGCCCATAAAGGATTACAAACCAATGTTATCAGTGAGCGGTGGGTCAACAACAACATTTACAGTGTTTATTTTAAAAATTTAAAAATCAAGCAGTCGTATTGAACGATAAAAGTGCATTCCAAATTTTCGAAGAGAGCTGTGACATCTGTCAGTCACACATTCATTATAACATTTTCAACGATTTATTTCTAAATTTTGTTATTGAAATGGATAATGGCGAATGTGTGGATGCGATTCAAGCATATTTTGAATGCGGAACAAATTCTGCAGCTGCTTTGCGACTTTATGGAAATCGTTTTCCTGACAGACTGCGTCCAAGTGCCAATAAGTTTGGAACGCTCTTGCGAAATTTACGAGAGTTTGGATCATTCAAAAAACCGAAAATAAACGCACGTCTAATTCAAGATCAAAATTTAGAATTAAGTGTCTTGCTCTATGTGGAAGAAAACCCTAATACGTCTACGCGAGAAATTGCTCACTACATGCAGGTATCACATTCTACAGTTCAGTACATTCTGAAGAAGCACAAGTTCTTTCCTTATAAACCACGGAAGGTGCATGCTCTCGGTGAAAACGACCCTCAACGAAGGGTTCAATTCTGCACGGTTTTCATGAATACACTAAGGGAAGATCCAATATTGATGGAATATCGTCGTGTGTTGTGGTCAGATGAATGCACTTTTGGGAAAAATTGTGTATTCAACAGAAATAATCATCGCCATTGGAGCACTGAAAATAACCATGTTGTGATGCAACACAATTCTCAAAATCGGTTCAGTGTAAATGTATGGTATGGCATTTTAGGCGATAGAGTAGTAGGTCCATTTTTTGTGGAGGGTAATCTAAACCAAGAAAAGTATAATAATTTGTTACGCAATGAATTAGGCGATTATTTAGATGAGTTGCCACTTGCTGAGTTAAACAGGGTGGTGTTCCAACAGGACGGTGCCACACCCCATAATGCACGAATGAATACTTATTTTCTAAATAATTATTATGGCGTCAGATGGATGGGCACTTACGGACCTATTCGATGGCCTGCTAGATCGCCAGATCTGAATCCACTGGATTTCTTTCTGTGGTTCTTATATTAAACGCAGCAGTTGGAGTTAATACAAGGTGTCAAATGTGTCTGGAACAAAATGGGGCCAATTTCGAACATTTGATTCATTAAAATATATGATAGCTTGATTTCTGTAAATTTCGTAGTTTTTTTTTAATAATAATAAATTTGCCACTCAATTTAATGGAGGTCTTCAGGAAATAAATGTTTATTAGAAAAAGGAAAAAAAAATATGTAGTACAATTTTAAAAAAAAAATTTTCTACTGTCAAAAACGAAATGTCAAAATTTTTTTTTTTTAAACAGGTTACAGTGGTTTAAAAACGATTTAGTTTGACATATCATTCATTAAAATCAGTTAAAATATAAGGAAGCTACAGCCCCAAAGGTTTTTCATAATACACCCGGTATATATACATATATACCGGGTGTCCTTGAAATAAAAAGCAACGTATGAAAAATAGAAAGATGTAATTATATAGATTATAAATCCACAATTTTATCCCAAAATTCCCCCTCATAAATGAGAACAAAAGTGACAAAAATATTTAAAAAATTTTCGTCACGCCACTGTACAAGCGTCTATGTTATAAAAAACGATATCTTGAAGATAATCGACAATATCAAAAGAATAGTATTGTTATTGCCTCATCCAGCTATTACTTTAACATACGCTGCAGCCTATGTGTGTGCAATACCGGGTGCGGCAATAGTGTGTCGGCGGACCTTAGCATGAAAACTAGTAAAGTTGTAGCAATGATATTTTACGTACACATGTATTAAAACATATAACGTGTTAGTCCATAAATTGGTAACAAAAGAGTTACGTGAGGCACTGCACCCATTTTCAGACTAAGACTTAAAATGTTAGACGCTGCAACTGTCAAGATTTTAACAAAATTTGCAATAAAACTAAAACTAACAGTTGTAAGTGCCATTGTCATATATCTAGATAATTTGGGTGGCTATCATCATAATAACAAGAAAGTATAGGAATCTATTTAAAAAAAAATTGAAAGTGGTTGCGGAAATTTGGAATACCCTGTAAATATATAAATAAAAATAGAAAATGCACTATAGCATACATGTGTACGTAAAGTTTCATTGCTACAACTTTATTAGTTTTCATGCTAAGCTCCGCCGACACACTATTGCCCCACCCAGTATATTTATTATTTATATACATTCTGAATATTTCGAATTCAAGGCGTCACCTAATACAATTTTCAAGGTGTTTTTAATTTCGGGGTTCTTGTCGTAATTGATTCAAAATATTTTAAATTTATGTTCTATATAATTACATCTTTCCACTTATCATACGTTGTCTCTTTATTTCAAGGAGACTCTGTATATATCTATATATATGTATATATATATATACATATATATATATGTATATATATATATATATATACATATATATATATATATATATATATATATATATATATATATATATAGATATATAGATATATACAGAGTCTCCTTGAAATAAAGAGACAACGTATGATAAGTGGAAAGATGTAATTATATAGAACATAAATTTAAAATATTTTGAATCAATTACGACAAGAACCCCGAAATTAAAAACACCTTGAAAATTGTATTAGGTGACGCCTTGAATTCGAAATATTCAGAATGTATATAAATAATAAATATACTGGGTGGGGCAATAGTGTGTCGGCGGAGCTTAGCATGAAAACTAATAAAGTTGTAGCAATGAAACTTTACGTACACATGTATGCTATAGTGCATTTTCTATTTTTATTTATATATTTACAGGGTATTCCAAATTTCCGCAACCACTTTCAATTTTTTTTTAAATAGATTCCTATACTTTCTTGTTATTATGATGATAGCCACCCAAATTATCTAGATATATGACAATGGCACTTACAACTGTTAGTTTTGGTTTTATTGCAAATTTTGTTAAAATCTTGACAGTTGCAGCGTCTAACATTTTAAGTCTTAGTCTGAAAATAGGTGCAGTGCCTCACGTAACTCTTTTGTTACCAATTTATGGACTAACACGTTATATGTTTTAATACATGTGTACGTAAAATATCATTGCTACAACTTTACTAGTTTTCATGCTAAGGTCCGCCGACACACTATTGCCGCACCCGGTATTGCACACACATAGGCTGCAGCGTATGTTAAAGTAATAGCTGGATGAGGCAATAACAATACTATTCTTTTGATATTGTCGATTATCTTCAAGATATCGTTTTTTATAACATAGACGCTTGTACAGTGGCGTGACGAAAATTTTTTAAATATTTTTGTCACTTTTGTTCTCATTTATGAGGGGGAATTTTGGGATAAAATTGTGGATTTATAATCTATATAATTACATCTTTCTATTTTTCATACGTTGCTTTTTATTTCAAGGACACCCGGTATATATGTATATATACCGGGTGTATTATGAAAAACCTTTGGGGCTGTAGCTTCCTTATATTTTAACTGATTTTAATGAATGATATGTCAAACTAAATCGTTTTTAAACCACTGTAACCTGTTTTAAAAAAAAAAAATTTTGAAATTTCGTTTTTGACAGTAGAAAATTTTTTTTTTAAATTGTACTACATATTTTTTTTCCTTTTTCTAATAAACATTTATTTCCTGAAGACACCTCCATTAAATTGAGTGACAAATTTATTATTATTAAAAAAAAACTACGAAATTTACAGAAATCAAGCTATCATATATTTTAATGAATCAAATGTTCGAAATTGGCCCCATTTTGTTCCAGACACATTTGACACCTTGTATTAACTCCAACTGCTGCGTTTAATATAAGAACCACAGAAAGAAATCCAGTGGATTCAGATCTGGCGATCTAGCAGGCCATCGAATAGGTCCGTAAGTGCCCATCCATCTGACGCCATAATAATTATTTAGAAAATAAGTATTCATTCGTGCATTATGGGGTGTGGCACCGTCCTGTTGGAACACCACCCTGTTTAACTCAGCAAGTGGCAACTCATCTAAATAATCGCCTAATTCATTGCGTAACAAATTATTATACTTTTCTTGGTTTAGATTACCCTCCACAAAAAAATGGCCCTACTACTCTATCGCCTAAAATGCCATACCATACATTTACACTGAACCGATTTTGAGAATTGTGTTGCATCACAACATGGTTATTTTCAGTGCTCCAATGGCGATGATTATTTCTGTTGAATACACCATTTTTCCCAAAAGTGCATTCATCTGACCACAACACACGACGATATTCCATCAATATTGGATCTTCCCTTAGTGTATTCATGAAAACCGTGCAGAATTGAACCCTTCGTTGAGGGTCGTTTTCACCGAGAGCATGCACCTTCCGTGGTTTATAAGGAAAGAACTTGTGCTTCTTCAGAATGTACTGAACTGTAGAATGTGATACCTGCATGTAGTGAGCAATTTCTCGCGTAGACGTATTAGGGTTTTCTTCCACATAGAGCAAGACACTTAATTCTAAATTTTGATCTTGAATTAGACGTGCGTTTATTTTCGGTTTTTTGAATGATCCAAACTCTCGTAAATTTCGCAAGAGCGTTCCAAACTTATCGGCACTTGGACGCAGTCTGTCAGGAAAACGATTTCCATAAAGTCGCAAAGCAGCTGCAGAATTTGTTCCGCATTCAAAATATGCTTGAATCGCATCCACACATTCGCCATTATCCATTTCAATAACAAAATTTAGAAATAAATCGTTGAAAATGTTATAATGAATGTGTGACTGACAGATGTCACAGCTCTCTTCGAAAATTTGGAATGCACTTTTATCGTTCAATACGACTGCTTGATTTTTAAATTTTTAAAATAAACACTGTAAATGTTGTTGTTGACCCACCGCTCACTGATAACATTGGTTTGTAATCCTTTATGGGCTATATAGTATTGAATGTAAGTGATTTTAAAAGGTACACACATTTGCTGGTAATAAAATGAGAGTATTTAAAATGCATTTAAGAAATCTCTGTGTTCGGTAAAACCAGAATAAATCGAACTAAAAAAAAAACCTACAGTTTCTCGTTTTTTTTTCATACAAGTATATCGTTGTTTACAGTTTCATATTCAGAAAAAGTAATATATTTGAATAAGGAAAAAAAAAATATAGCGCAATTTAAAAAAAAACACAATTTGCAGCTGTCCGTCAAAAACAAAGTGTAAAAAAAAATTCAAAGCGGATCACGTTACAGTGTTTTTAAAACGATTTAGTTCGACGTATAATTTATTACATTCGGATAAAAAATAAAAAAGTTACAGCACGAAAGGTTTTTCATAATAGACCCGGTATATATATGTAAAATTAAAAGAAAACATTATTTTAAATTTAGTGAATTCTATTCCAATGCCCTCTACGAACCCATACTCCCCATAGGTTTTATAAAAAAAAATTAATTTATTTGCTATTGTGTAAAACGGAAAAATTATAAGAAATGTTATTTTTAGAAACATTACAATAATGTATTGCGCTCAAAAAGTTCTTTATTATTAAATTGCTAAATAAATATATGTAGTGGTTAAAAAATATTTCAATATGTTGCTGAGAAAAATTTAACTTTTTCAAGGGTGTAGAATATATTTTATATAGCAGACAAAATGCTAATACGTCGCTTTGCTCCCTCTAGTGGTACGTCGTTCAAACGCACTTTATAAGTAGAATAACAAAGTAGACGTCAGCGTCCCGACGCTATCGATTAATATGTTATACTTTTTGAACGCTGCAACAGGTGGCGCTTTCCGAAGTTTATACTAATTATAGATATATCTATATTATTTAAATACGTTAATAAATAAATATAAATAAATAAATACGTTAATAAATTATACGTATTTAAATTGAATGTAAAAAGAGAGAAAATTTAAAATAATTTTACTGTTTTCCCAAAAATTGTAAAAAATATGTTTCAATAAAGATAAAAAACAAATTTTTACTATTTCGTTATGGATTAACGCAGTATTTAATTTTGTTTAAGAAAATTGAAATGTCAGTTAATATTATAGGGAAGTTGATATTTGCTTTATATTACTCTACTTTATTTTTATCGGCCAAAAATGGCGGATAAAGCTTTAGTCCAGAAATTAACTTCTAGATGTCGCACAACCTTCAATATCATTATTACTATGTTTCTGTTATAAGTAAGAGATACTGATGCAAATGTTTGATTTATTCTTTTGTTAAAACCGAAGCATATTATAATAATAGTAATAATATATGTTCACCCAACAGATCAATACAATATAGTTAGAGGGTATAAAATTAAATAATAGAAAAACTAAAAATTAATAATTAATGCGGTAGGTACAGTTTAATAAAAAAAATCAAATAAAGAAAACTTTAAACTATAAAAACTAAATAGGCGAAGCATATTGTACGGTTCGGAAGAAAAGAAAAAAATTACTAAATTACTGAGATATAAGAATTAAACTAGAAACATAAAGCCAAAAATAATAAATAAAAACGAAAATTAAATGATAACTATTTTCACCAGAGTAGGTTAGCATATAACCTATTAGCATTATTGCACATTATAATATAGCATACATGTGTACGTAAAGTTTCATTGCTACAACTTTATTAGTTTTCATGCTAAGCTCCGCCGACACACTATTGCCCCACCCAGTATATTTATTATTTATATACATTCTGAATATTTCGAATTCAAGGCGTCACCTAATACAATTTTCAAGGTGTTTTTAATTTCGGGGTTCTTGTCGTAATTGATTCAAAATATTTTAAATTTATGTTCTATATAATTACATCTTTCCACTTATCATACGTTGTCTCTTTATTTCAAGGAGACTCTGTATATATCTATATATCTATATATATATATATATATATATATATATATATATATATATATGTATATATATATATATATACATATACTCATATACTCATATATATATATATATATATATATATATATATATATATATATATATAATAACTTCGTGACCTTGGTATGATATGGTAAACCTAATCAGTAGGCGATTAAAGGTCTGTATATTACTTCAAAATATATGTATTTAAAAAACTCTGCATGTTTCGGCTGTGTACGCCTTTATCAAGAGAATACAAAATATTTTGTATTCTCTTGATAAAGGCGTACACAGCCGAAACATGTAGAGTTTTTTAAATATGTACATATATTTTGAAGTAATATACAGACCTTTAATCGCCTACTGATTAGGTTTACTATATATATATATATATATATATATATATATATATATATATATATATATATACTGGATCTCCTTGAAATAAGTAGACAACGTATGAAAAATTAAGACATTAAATTATATAGAATATATACTCAAAATATCTCCCTAAATTTCCCTCTCATAAGCGAGAAAAAAAAATCACGAAGATATTTAAAGAACTTTTGTTACGACACTGTCCGATTGAATATATTATAAATACTATCGAAGACGATATCTTAAATCTGGCCCACAATACATTTTTGTTACTGTCCATCTCGCTTTAAGTAGCGTGCTTTTATTGCTCGTTACACAATTTTTCGATTATAATTAATAAATCGTAATTTAAATGCGCAAATGTGCGCGTAAAGCGTATATCTTATATGTTCTTTTAATATATGGTCCTTAAAAATTCACTTGATTTTCGTACCAGGCTATTGATCTCTTACAATAATAAAACTTAGACACAATGTTATGGGTTTTATAAACATAAAGATTCCCGCCTTTAAATACAAAAGCAGCATTCTGAATTAGATATTCATATTTTATATTTTTTACTTCTAATAAAAAAATTTTCTTCGGGTTCGTGAATAAATGGAACATATATCTTAATTTTTAATTATTTACTTGAATGCATAAATAGCTGATATTGTACGCCAATGTCTAGTTGAATTGTGCCAAAAAAACCTGGGACATGTTATATCGTAAATATAGCTTCAATGCTATCACGTGGTTGGTTATAACTGACACAGCAACAAGGCATTTATACAAAGAAAATAATAGATAATACTTGCGCTACTGGATTTGGGAAACTCTACTTATAACTATGTTAGTAGTAGGTTTATGAGACTTTGACTGTATATAGTACACCAAAAATTTAAATAAAATTCAATACCAAAACATTGTTTTTATAACAGAACACAATAACTAACAGAATAAAGACATTAGATAAAAGCAATGAATATATTTAATATTTGCTTATATCGCCATTTGCGGCAATGACTAAATTTCTTGTTAGGTGTTTAGTCTCACTTAGTGCCTCACATTCCTCTCCGGTGGCCTCCCACAGTTTTTTCGCAGTGCGAAGATGCAATCCTGCTTCTAGGACGTTCAGAACCGATTTTCCTTGCTAAAGATCAATCTTGCAGCCACCGCTTTTTTACATCAAACACGGTATTTTTATTTAAATTAAAAAACATGTCCACTCTTCGTATTGACCAAGCATCTTCTATTTTAGACACAATCCTGGTTTCATTAGTTGATTAGTATTGAAACATTTTTAATGGTGTTTTAATGTTTAGAAAATTTCAATTATGTTGCTATATAATTTAATAATTTTAGCTGTCTAGAAAATTTACAGAAAAAAATGACACTGACAGGACATTAAGTCAATTGACATTCCATGAGTATGAGACCTTAATTACGCAACTTAAATATGTTTGTCCCAGATTTTATTGCACAGTACTGTACTTACCTTTAATAGAAACGGTATCATTTAAGGAATAAAACATTCTAAAATTTGGCCATACTTTAAACAATACAGTATAATTTTTTGTTTGGAACGTGGCATAACCTATCCCATTTTCTTAAATAATTGCAATTAGCAAATATTGGCAATAAACATTTCGAAAAGTAAGGATATTGTGTTTGGTGTTATCAAAAAATTTTTATATTTACGTTAAAAGTGATAGCCGCATGGGACTCTAATGTTAATTATTGCAGTTAACATCATGTGCAGTGGTGCTAACTTAACCAAAATTTGACACATACTGCCGTCTTCAAACATTGATGGACACCCGATATACGTTGCACATGTAATAATGAGTAATAACTAGAGCTGAGGATGTTTGCGGTATAACCATGGTTATATCATGTAACCATAGTAATTTACTATGGTTACATGATATAACCATGGTTATACCGCAAACATCCTCAGCTCTAGTAATAACTCAAACAATGTCAATAATCTGTAATAAATACTATCATGGCACGCCACTGACAAGTACTTAAATGTCAAAAACAAACTAAAACGAATAAGTGTCAAATATCATAAATTAAATAATACATATAAAGTATTGATGTGGAAGACGTGGAAAGTATTTTTTTGTGATTGTGGAGCTGGATCTCTCTGTACATATATACATAAGTTTTTTTATATTTTTCATTACTGCAAAATACATGTCTATTGCACTCTGTTATAAATTTTATAGCATGTTGGTGAGCTCAATAAACTTAAATTAAATTGAATGTTCTCCAATTTTAACTAGCTATTTGTACAATCGGCCCCTGAATAATACGGACGACATTAGAGATCTATGAGTAATCTTTGACTCTTACCTTATACGTTTATATTATGCTTATGTTTGTCAACAAAATTGAATATGCGAGACCAATCTATGCATATCGTTTGACCGTATTCCTAGGAAAATTTAGAAATTTCTATACGACGAGGGAAGTCTTCTCTGTTATGCATACTGAGACACAGAGGACGCCACTAATTAAATTTCAGTACTAAAAATTAACCTCCATCTTTAGTTAGTCTAAATCTAAAATTTCAGTGCGATAGGTATAGCGTTGTAGCTACAACGAACTGTTAATGTTGACAAGTTAGTCGAAAAATGGAATTAAATCGTGAAAAATTTCACGCAATAATTTGACCGAAGAACAAAAAACAGCTAGGGTGAATTGGTATCAAAAAACTCTATACCGCTTCAACATAGGAAACTCTAAAAACGTATACAACATTTTGAGTGGACCTTAGATTTACTGATATGAGCCAGAAAATAAACGCCAGTCGTCTGTTTGGGTGTTCCAAGGCGAAGAAAAGTCGACAAAAGTAATCCGTTCTCGAAGTGTCACCAAAAAGGTGGTCGCGGCTTTTGTCTCCAAAGCAGGTCATGTAGCAACAATATCTCTACAAAATCAAAGAACTATTACTGCTGATTGATATACAACCATTTTTTTGGCGCCAGTCATCGCTGAGCTCCGAGAAACCAACCCACAACCACGAATCATCCTCCACCAAGACAATGCAAGTTCGCACACAGCTCGCAAGACAATTGAATTTTTAGCGCAACAAAACGTCCAATTGTTAGACAATCCTCCGTACAGTCTGGCCCTAAGTCCCAACTATTTCCTTACATTCCCAAAAATCAAGGACAGACTACGTGGTCAAAAGGAGCAGTCGATGTCTTCGAAAATGCAATTTTGACTGTACCAACAAATGAGTGGAATAACTGCTTTGCACAATATTTTTTCATAATTTTTGAATCCAGTTGGATACCGCATCTGTTGACAGAAGAACAGAAAACATCTAGGGTGAATTGGTGTCAATAAACTCTATACCGCTTCAACGCAGGAAACTCTAAAAACGTGTACAACATCGTGAGCAGTAATGAACCTTAGATTTACTTATACGTTCTATAAAATAAACGCCAGTCGTCTGTTTGGGTGTTCCAAGGTGAAGAAAAGCTGACAAAGTCATCCGTTCTCGAAGTGTCTCCAAAAAGATGGTCGCGGCCTTTCTCTCCAAAGCAGGTCAAAGCTCGCAAGACAATTGAATTTTTAACGCAACAAAACATCCAATTGTAGAGTTCGGACCTAAGTCCAAACGATTTCTTGACCATTCCGAAAATCAAAGACGGACTGCGTGGTCAAAGGTGCCAGTCGTCAGAAAGAGCAGTCGATGCCTCAAAAAAACGCAATTTTGACTGTACCAACAAACGAGTAGAATAGCTGCTTCTGGAGTTCGTTCAAGCGCTTGCAAAAGTGCATTAATCTTCGTGGAGGATACTTCCAAAAACAATAAAGTCTTCAAAAGCTATCGATTGTTTTATTCCGGCTCTATATGCAAAATATAAAAGACAACCCTCGTATAATAGCGATAGTATCGGCAGTCCGGAAAATTATAAAGTGTGTTTAAGTTGATACACGGGGCAATCGGTTGTTCATATTTACTCTGATGTTCCCAGGCTGTATTCAAGAACAAATACTTATTTCTCCGTGATGTATAGAACAGCTGATTCACTTACAGACGATATATTTTTTTGATTATTATTATAGCAATTGGTTATTCTTTGTTGTTTCGCTAGATAGTTTGTATGTGAATCAAACTGTTTTCAGTTATTATCTCTACTTTAAATTTTTCTAATATACATAGGTACTTTATACTTTTTGTATACTCGTATTGTCATGTAACTGAGATGTACTTGTTGGACAAATAAAGATACATTATTATTATTGTTATTATTATCTATGGTCTTCATATACCTGCAGGTCTCAGAATCACTTGCTATTTATTGTTCTTTGCAAATTTACGTCACTCTTTTCTATTTCTGGCCAAAGTTTTCGTTGCTATGATTCTCCCCTTCAAGATCCTTTGATATTTCTGTCAAAATATTATTTCACATCTTTCTAGGACGTATTAACCGGATTTTACGAATTTTACTCGTGTTCCATAATTTTAATATGTCTTGTGTTATCTATTCTTACCAAATGTCCTTTCTGTTTTTATTTATTTCGATTTTATGTTATACCTACTGATGTTATGTTAAGTTCTTTTCTGATGTCTTGAATTCTTCTTCCTCCCACTCTCCTGACACGGAATACTCTCTAAATATTTCAATTCGGTGGCTTGTAATCGAAATTATTGTCTTGAGGATCGTTTTCTGCGTTGTAGATTAGTACTAGGAACCGTGCTGCAGAATTTATTCTATTCCAATTTCACTTCCTTGGGTACGCTATTATTTACTATAACTTCGTAGTATTTATATTTCTCGACTTGTGCATTTATATTTTCTTCTACTATTATATCTTTGTTTGAATACAACAATTACTTAAGTTTTTTTAGATTTATACTTGCACCTTTTCAATTCTTTAGCCTGAATTTTCATATTGTCATAAAATTCAGAACTTTTTTTATGTGCGTGGATATTTTTACATTGAATGAGTACCATTACTTCAAGTTCGTGATTATTTTAACAAATTGCAGGAGCTTATATTATTGTAAACGACACTAAGATATTAGTGATCGTTTCCTTTATCAAAGTCTCTTAAACCTAAATACAAGATTCATTCATTGACACTACAAGCTATCAGTTATTATTATTATTATTATTATTATTATTATTATTATTATTATCCGAAAATTTTATTTGCAGAACTATCTGCTAAACAAAATTTCTATCATTTTAAATTTTGGTATTTTACCTAAAAGTCATAGTGACCTAAAATTAGCATTCACATATCGTTTTTTCTTACACATAATAATCCTTTATTAATAAAAGTTAGTACAAAAGAGGTTTCTAAAAGTTTTGGTAATTATGTGTATTTGCTTGATATTTAAAAAATTTCAAATAATCTTTTTAGGTTACTATATTCTATTGTTTTAGTATTATTATGTACCAGTATTATATAATAAAATTAAATGACACGAAATTAACAGTTTCATAACATTAAACCTTTAATAGATAACGAAAGACGCAAACCAGCAATTATTCAAATCATTTATTGCAATAAATGTACTTTCCCTCAGCTTTGATAAAGTATTTGCAACGGCCAAGCAACTCATTAAATTAGCTTTTATGTCGGTTTCTGAAAAACTGTTGTTACACATCCTTATTTCTTTCGTGAATTAAATGAATAACCAACATACAAATTTGATTTTTTTCTCGAAATCTGTTTCATAATGACTAGAGAAAGGACACGCTTACCACCCAGTGCAGTACTGGCGAAAGGCTGTATTTCTAAAATATTTAATTTTATTTATATAATTGGAAAACGAACGGGTGGTGATCTATAAAATTACGAAATACATATTTATTTGTTGAAAAGTTGTATTTATAAAGTTTTTAGTTTTATTTATATAATTGGAAAACGAACGGGTGGTGATCTATAAAATTACGAAATACATATGTATTTGTTGAAAAGTTGTATTTTTAAAGTTTTTAATTTTATTTCTATAATTGGAACATTTTTATTTGTTCATTTTGTCGTTCAAGTTGAGTAAAGGAGTATTAATATTGACTAGCAATAGTTTCTCAAGGTTTTCTTCTGTCAATTTTGTTCTCTTTGAATTAAGTACATCCTTATAAATAGAAAACGTCCTTTCTACATCGCAACTGGTTATAGGTGCATACTGGAAATATTCTTTTATTTCTTCATATTTAGCCGTTAGATTTTGTGGAATTGTTTCCATACATAATTGCTGCAATGTAATTAAATCTGGATTTCTAATAAGAATTGCTTCAAACTTTTGCCGAAGGCCACATCAGAAGTCACTTGGAATACTTTTTAAATTATTAACAGCCACACCTAATGTGGTTAATCCGTCATTTAATTTGAGATTTCGATTTTCAAAATAAGCGATTAGTTTTGGCAATTTTCCAAAGTGTTCGTGAAGAAAGAACAACTGATTTTTTAAATTTGGGATTTGTGTGAGCTCCTTGCACTCACCAATACTTCTAGCATCCTCCTTTAGCAGTGTTACGAAATGTTTTAGACTATCGAAATTCTCAGCATAGTAACTAGTAGCTTCCAGCCATGTTCCCCATCTAGTTATTACTTGAGTGGGAGGCAGTGACAGAGATGGAAATTTTTCCCTGAAAAGAGCTACTCTCAATGGTGCTTTTCTGAAAACTTTTTTAAAAGCTGATACAAGTCTATCAACTTCCGGAAAAGTGTCTCTGATATATTCACAGATTCTGTGGAGAGCATGTGCTACACAAGTAATATGCAGCATATTAGGATATGTTTTCTTCAATAGTCTGCCTGTTTTTAAACATATACGCAGCACTATCACTGACAAATAAAAGTATTTTTTCTTTGTACGTGGCGTCCGAATGAAGCATTTTTTTGCATATTCTCCTTAATGGTTTCAGCAACTGTTTTCGCATCAACTCTATTTATAACACTTGTTGCTATAACATATGAGTTATAGGGAATAGTTGGATGTAGTACACCAGCTACAACATTTACCACTCAGCGTCCTAACATATCCACCGTTTCGTCTGCGCTTATCCATATGTATTGATTTAAAAGATGGCTTCTAATGCGTTCTACTGTTCTCGTATAGCACCTAGAAACATAATATTTGCGTAAAGTTGATTCATTAGGAACATTTCGACCAGTATATTTTTGAAGAAATATTTTTAAAGTGGGATTGCTAAGTTTATTTAATGGAATATTAGCCGTCATAAAAGTTTTACAGAGTTCAGATGTGTTTGCGATCCTAAGTGACGAATTTTTGACGATATTTTACGGATTTTGTAATAAATTTCGGAATCACTGACAATGGACATACAATCAGTATGACCGTCAATCCAACTCGCCATTGTTTTACAATGCCGTTCTCGACATTCTTCCATATCATGTCTGAAAAGGTAACTTAAACAATGCTCTAGATCTAAATAAATGAAAACTAAAAATGTGTGTGTAAGTTATTGAAACTGAACGAAATTCAATGCACACTCTTACGTCGAAATAATTGGTAGAAATAGATTCAATCAAACGATATTAAACAGGATCTATCACAAAAATTACGATGTAATTAACAGTTAAAACTATGAAAACAAGAAACTCACTCACAGCACTTTATTTATCATACGAAATATAAACTAATAAATAAAATACATATTATAAAATCCCCGCTTCTATCTACGCTCATGAAAACACTTTAAAAAGCACTATATTCTCGGAATACAATAGCTCGCTTGTCCATTGTTATCGCGGCGAGACCAGGTGTCCGAGTAAGTCAAACAAATACTTCATTGAATTACGCGGGGATGTACTGAGCGACGTTATACACAATTCCAATTGCCGATTGCGTTTTATGGAAATTGCGTCCGTTCTCTAATAATGACCAATGAATTGGGACATTATAATAAACGAAAATAATCAGCAAGCATCAATATATTCATACCATGCATGTATCTTATTTTCACTATCAAAACCTCAAAATAAATCCATCATGTGGTGGCGGAAAGAATAATGTATGGATAACGTCCTTGGCTTCGTAGAAGTGAGCATTATCTTCCTTTCTTATTTTCTACGAGTTCTTTTAGTTCGATTTAGGTACGCCTCCATATCTGGGAAACTAAAGGTCACTCGTCAATCGCTCGATTACACTTGGACGCTTCTTGATGCCCCAATTTAACTGGTGAAAACTGAAATCAGCTGCAAGGCTCGGTTCTCTAGTTATGTTCGAAAAACGAAATTTTCAAAATGATCAATAATCATTCACATTGATGGTATGCTGAACTTTCGTATCCAGCCAGATTGGTCTTCTAGATTTCAGTCGGATCCCGGAGAAGCTCTCCAAATAATCGTGTATAGGAGATTAATGTTGTTGGTAATCTTTGTCCAATCATTTTATGTTGCAGCGAGACGTCTGTTATATAGCGGGGCAGTCTGATATCCGGTGGTAGTGGATCTAATAATACCGGTGACGATCGTCATTGTATCGTTAAGTTGTAGTTGCAAAGTAATCTATTAGCTTGATGTAAGAGTTTCGATGGCAGACAGCAACACAGTATTCAACAGATGAGTAAGCAGGTTGGCATGTTTATGTAATATATTATTGCTTGTCTACACCTTTTGACTAATTTTATAGAGGTGCTGTCTGTATATCAGAGACTGGTCATCAGTTACGCCCAGATATTTAGCGTGGGGGTTTGTTGTTGATCCGACCACCACCAAATTCAACATTTTGCTCTCTATTGGCTTCTTTGTTACATAAATGAAAGGCACATGCTTCGGGTTTTGAAGAGATTGTTTGTAGGCGCTTTTCTTATAATATATCTGATCTAGTCTAGGGCATGTAGATCTTCAGCAAGTTGTAATTCTCCATCCTCTAAATATTTGGTTTGAGAGCATATTATGAGTGGGAAATGATTGGTCTAAATTTTAAACAATAAAGGAGTGAGAACCGAGCCTTGAGGAAGGCCATTTTTCAAGGTTTTGCCATTGTTAGTTCGATTGTTTAGGCAGACTGATTCGCGATTACTCAGCATATTCTGGATAATTTTGTTTAATATAACATATTTGGAATTTAAAAATCATTACATTCTTCCAGAATATGTTATAGATACTGGAGAGATTGACAAAAGCAGTGGATGCTTTCAGGCCTTTCCGAAAAAATGTAGACAAGGATCAGCCGCCCTGCCTAAGAACATTAGAGTTAAGTTTCTGAAGGAACCAAGAACAGTCTACTTTACCGTGTATCTACGACTATAAGAATTTAACTATTCAACAAAAGTTCAAAAAAGCAACCCCTTTCAGAATATATTTCATGTTTCAAGTAGCATATGAATTTCAGAAATTTTCTTTGCGAGCAAATGAATTGTCCCAATTGTGATAAATTAATCCAAGTTAATAGTAGAATTTACCAACAGTATCGGAAATATGGTTTATAAAAGACAGTTGGAGTCGGTGCTCACGATAATGTAGGAAAATATAATGGGATAAGCTTTTTAGTGTAGGTAATAATGCTGTATTTTGAAACATTTAGTAATCTGGAATTTGTGCACCAAACAGATATAGTATTAATACAACTTTGCAGATGGTGAGCTAATGGATTATTGAATTAACTTTGAAATCTTAAATACGAACCTGCATATTTTATCACAGATTCGGATTCTACTAGAAAAATAAATAAATCTATCTCCAAACTTAGTCCTATGAAGCGATATAATTAAAAGTTTAAACCCGGAAGTTTACAGATGCCAATAAATTAGAGCAATCAAAGCGATTATGAATTAAACGATATTCCGTTTTGAAGGCAATCAAACAGTGGTGTGGTTCATTTCGAAACGTTGTCAAAAAGAGATTTAATGTTCAGTATGTTCAGTCTTTTATTATAAGTCAAGTGGTCCTTATCATATAATTTGAGCAAAATATAGTTCACTAATTTCCTTTTTACACATCCACTCTGTTAACAGGCGTCATTTGATAGGAAAACCAAATTATCCAGCAGTATGCAATTGTTCAATTAACTATGGAATTAAATAAGGTAAAAAACAAAGGAGACCCATGGTTAAATTTGAATTGACCCGAGTTGACATGGGCTTAACAAAGTTGTAGAGATGTTTACAAAGTAACGATTCAAAAAGTTTCGAAAAATTACAAGGATTAGTCTATACTTCCACAGGAGTGATGGGTCTCCCTTCTAGAGAATAGGCCAAATGTAGACAGTTTTTACAAAGCTCAGAAAACTTCGTAGAAACAAGTGAATGCGAGAGAAAATAATATGAAAAGTTAAGATCTCATCTTTTTGATTAATATTCACTTGTCTGAACTGATTACTTTAGACGCTAAACAAATACTTTTGACCCTTTAGATGCTGGAAAATGCATTTCATAAATTTATTCCACCTATTTTAAGCATTTTAAGCAGGCTTAACTCTCTAGAACTAACACGTTTTAAAGTAATGGTTATATGAGAGATAACCTGATTTATAACAATTTGGTCATACATACATATATCAGTGGCGGTTCTTCATGACGTACAATGTAAGCGACTGCACGGATGAGATTGCTTCTTTTAAGCTTTCATATATACAGAGAAGCAACTAGCAACCAAAATTGTCCGAAATAGTTCGAAGCAGTCTCATCCGTGCAGCAGCTCATATCGTACGTTATCAAGAACCGCCACTGATATACATATATATATATATATTGATACACTTCACGAGCAGGCTCCTCCTCTGAAAGAGAAAGAAAAAGTTATTAATTAATTATATACTTGTTTAAAATATATTTGTTATGCAGAAGAGGGGAAAAATTACTTCAAAGTATAAATACATTATTATGACGACAGATTTTGCTTTAAAATAATTAATTTATATTTTTTTATTTATATTATTTATGTTTCAATTCATTTTCAATTTCAAATTAATAATTAACGCGTTTCAAAAACATACATAACGTATTTATATTCAAAATATTCGAATTAATTAAGCTCCGCCTCCATTTCAAACGGTGTAATGAACGACATAGGAACATGTGTTTGACAGAGTTTTGGAAACAAATCAACATATGATCCCTAACCACACATGTTTGATAAATATCAAAATAATTTTATAAACCGATTTATATTGTAATAACATTTAATTTACATTTATATTAAGAGATAATGTAAGTAAAAATAAGGCAATCTACAAGAAGTTATTTACTCAAAAACAAAAGACAAAACGGCGTCTTTTTCCACCAGTATTTATAATAAGAGGTCACGCAAAATTTACTCCGACAAATTAAAAATATTTCTGCGGAAATACCAAATATTCAAGTATATAAAGTAAACCAAACTATTTTCTTACCTGCCGACTACATTTTGACCAAGCTTCAATACACAAGACCATTCCATTCCTGACTTATTAATTTTTAAAAATTTGACGCATACAACACACGCTGAGGCCATCATTGAAAATTTCACCGAGCACGAGCGATTTATTGGACGCTACACAAGCCGCCATAAGATAAGCTATCTTCAGACTCGAAAACATCGAACATTGAGCCATCCAGAGGGATTTTTCCTGTTTTTCTTTCCTGTTTCCTACTTTGAGAACCAATCCACTACCTATAGTCAGAGAGATTACAAGAAATTATATCCCGAATATTCAGGTTATTTAACAAATTTCTATACGCCATTTTGAACATTCACGAACACACAGCAAACTTGTTGTTTTTCAATCTATTAGTACTTACATTTTGGTTAACTGTTCTTCAAACACTGTAACCCTTTATAAAACTTGTTTAATATTAATTTACACTATTTATAATTTTAAAACTTGATTTAATTTAGCACATATAAAATAATTTAATAGATCGATAATCATAATCATATGTGTATTCACCATATTGAAATTGATTTATGTTAGTACCAATTTTAATCACCTATTTAATCGAATGTTGTGCCACGAAATTTGAATTTTAAACTTACTTGAACAATAAAGTTAATTTTTACTGTTTTAATTTGCTTTTTCATTACTTGAAGTGTTGTTCAATTTGATTGGTTAAGCTATATAAGTTAACTCGAGTGGACAGATTTGAACCGACTTTAACCCTGGAGATTAAAAGATTTAGAGCTAGCCATTTAAAAGATAAGTATCTTATTAAGTATCATCTATATCATTATCAGTATCTTATTTATTACATAACAGCATTACTACACTTGTCACCCCACGTAGGGGCGTATACATTCATCTTCAGCGTTATTACAATATATATATATATAATTGGTAAATCGTAATTATTTAAATGCATCAGTTAGTAATCGTCTCATTGACTTTAATAGAAGACGTTTAGGCATTTTTTAAAGAAAACGTCAACTTTTCCTTTGGCATTCTTATAAACATTTGTTACTTGTTGTAACGTTGCGTTGTAATTCCCGAGTAGCATAAACTAAAGGTTTTTCGTATATATCGTGTGAAACTTTTTCTTTTCAAAAAATTTTTATTATTATGAAATATTTGATTACTAAAAAATATATTTTTTTTAAATTGGAAAAGCAGTTAATAATTTCCATAGAACTATTTGCGACTGCTTCACTGCTTTAATAAGTGATGATATGAGTGAGTATTTTACTAATGTCTACTTTCTTATAAAAGACAGAACTTTTACACTTACATCAATAAACAATAGAATTCAAATCCTTCTGTAACAAATTAAAATCACCAGCATAGTAGATCATTAATTAAAGATTGAACAATAAAGGTCCCAAGGCGTAGCCCTGCGGCATTCCACTTTTAGATATGAATATGTCTGATTCAATATTACAATATTCAACATAGTTCGATCAACTAAGTAGTCCGCCTATGCACTGACTACGCACTGAGAAATATCAAACGTTTTAAGTTTCCACGCCAACTGATAGTGGGATACTTTGTTACACGCCTAGACATATCAATATATACCAAATCGACATGAAATGAGTCAGAAATGAAGCACATTGGTGGTAGAACACGCCTTAATAAATTTGTGCTGTTGAACACACGCTTGAACAACGCTCCTTAACATTATTATATATCAGAGTGGTCATAATCAATTACGATTAAAGGTAAAGTAAGAATTTATTGTTCACACAGATATTATAAAGATATCATTTTAATGTGTTTAACACAATAACTAACATACTATGGCATGTAATAAATGTGTTTTTTTCAGACAGATTTGAGTGTGCTACGAGTGCAGAAATAAATTCTAAGATTTAGTAAAGAAGACAGCGCTTTAAAGTGTATCCAAATATATTGTCAATTCGATTAATGAATGAACCAAACGAATCTAAACCATTAAAGAATTTTAAATCATGTATCTCACCTACTAGATTTAATGGGACTACATGTAATTAAGTTTTTTAATACAGGGGGTTTATAGTCTTGTGATTTTATTTTCAATTGGTGATAAAACATCTTCAAATAAGGTCATTAACGTAAAAATATCTTAACAAAAGTTGCATAATAAGGGCGATATTAATGTTAAAAAAAAATTTGTAGCTTTTTTTTGAATTTTTAAGTTGTGATTAAGGATCCACTTTGCACTAGTTATTCGAAATTATCGCTGTGTTATGGAACGCAAAATCTCGCTCGACATATCCATGAATTGGCATAATTTACTGGGTCTTGGTCTCTCGTCGAATTGTCGCCCGCAGCTGCCTCAATGCGGTTATGAAGATCATCTAAATCAATTATTTCGTTGGTGTATACTATGGGTCTTCAAAATGCTCCATAAATAGAAATCAAGGGGGTTAAGGTTGGTTGACCAAGGAGGCCATGGAACACGACCAATCCACTTATTTTCAAACACATTATCTAAATGTTGGCGAACTAAACGATTAAAATGCGGCGGTGCGCCATCTTGAAAAAAGCACATTTCTCGACGTACATTCAAAGGAACTTTTTCCAATAGTTCCATCAACTGATTTCGCAAAAACAAGAGATAATCATATCCATTCAATCGTTCTGGCAACACAAAGGGGCCAATTAATTGTCCGTTGACCAGTCCGACCCAAACGTTTATCGAAAATCTGTACTGTAAATGATTACGACGAACAGCATGTGGATTTTCGACAGCCCAGATATGAATATTACAGCAGTTATTTATGCCGGTACGTGTAAACGTTGCTTCATCAGTTTCCAATACAATAGAAGAAAAGTTTAGAATTTCAGCATGTTTTTGTAGAAACCATTGGCAAAATTGTAAACGTAAAGGATGGTCTTCAGGTTGTAAAGCCTGTACTTTTTGTACATGGAAAGGATACAATTGATTCTCGCGCAATGTTCACCAGACAATTCGATTTGATACATTTACTTGGCGAGATATTTTTCGAGTACTACTAGAAGGATCTTCTTCGACAAGATTTAAGACTTCTTCTTCGGCATCTAAAATTTATTGGTGTCGACCAGGTCCACCATCCGACCTTGACGTGTTTGCAGTACACCAGTTTCTCGTGCACGGATTACTACAGCGGTGAATATTTGTGGAATAGTTGTTGGCCTGTTAGGAAACTGCTCAGCGTACAAACGACTTGCAGCAGTAGAATTCTGGCGTACTTCCCCGTAAATTAGCAACATGTCAACGTATTTACTGTTGGTGCGACGGACCATTTTTACTTTCCTCATTAGGATTTATTCGGAAGAATTTATGTCAAACCAGCAGTGCAGTCACAATTGATGAAACAGCTTGACAAATGAGAAAAGTTACTGACATCAGCCTACTTAGTAAAAAATTCACTGATAACCTATCGTTTAAATTTATATGTACTTTGCACAAGTTGTTGATCAATTGTTTTAGCGTTAATAACCTTTTTTTAAGAAGGTGTTTAATCACCTCTTAAAAATAAAAAGATAAAAAATTTAAAAAAATTAACAGTAATACCTTATTACGCAATCTTTGTTAAGATATTTTTACGTTAATAACCTTGTAACGCTGAGAATTAAGTAATTAAACTTCTAGTTTCAAAAATTCTTTTATTGTAGATACACTACAATATTGTTTCGCCATACAATATTGTAGTGTATTTATTTATTGTAGTGTATTATTGGTTTACTTTGGAACTTAAGCGCAATTTAAAAACGAAACAATATTACCGGCGTAAATGGAGATTAAATAAGAACCCTTTTTATCTTTGTGAGTACAGAAGAATGAGATGCTTGACGAAGTTACAAATTTCCAGTAGTTATAAAGAATATTTGAATGGCATAGAAACTTCTATCAAAGAAAATCCTAAAGAAATTTGGTCTTTTGTGCGTACAAGGCAGGGTACCTCGCGGATTCCTAGCAGATTGCTTTACAATGGAGCTTGGACTGATTCACCTCAAGACATCGTCGATTGTTTTGCATCACATTTCTCCGTAGCCTATTCGTGTGCGGATATTGATACTATACCTGATACTTTTACACTACTTGAGTCGCTTGCCATCTACCCTGTAACACAGGAATGTATTGAAAGTATTATGTCTACATTTCCAAACAAATTTACTGCTGGTGATGATCAAATTCCAAGCTACGTGGTCAGAGATTTTTGCTCCGTTCTTTCACAGCCGCTCACCAAAATAATTAACCTTGCTGTCGGAACGTCAACCTTTCCTGATAGATGGAAACGTGCGCGCATAGTGCCCGTCTTCAAAAAGGGTAAGACTACGGATGTATGTAATTACAGACCTATATCCATACTTTCAAATGATGCCAAAATTTTTGAGCAAGTCATATATAATTCAATTTATCCTTTTGTTCGTTCCCATATATCACCTGCTCAACATGGTTTTATGACAGGGCGTTCGACTACTACTAATCTTGTGAGTTTTACCCAATACGTATGTGAAGAGTTGGATTGCCAGGGACAGGTTGACGTCATTTATGCAGATTTCTCCAAGGCTTTTGATAAAATTAATCACAAACTCCTTATACAGAAACTGAATTGTTTTGGTCTGAATACTGCTTTTTGTGAGTTAATCAACTCTTACTTGTCCAACAGATATGGATATGTTTTCTATAATGGTTTTAAGTCGTTGGAGTTTGTTGCATTGTCTGGAGTTCCACAAGGATCGAGTTTGGGACCTCTGCTTTTTAATATATACATCAATGATCTGTTTCCATTAATGTCTTGTCATATGCAGATGACGTTAAGCTCTTCCATTGCATACATAGTCAACGCGATGTAGACATGCTTCAGGATTACTTGAGTGCACTGGCCAATTGGTCCGACAGGAATAAGCTTGTTTTGAACGTTAACAAATGTTATGCTATGACTTTCACTAGGAAAACCCGTCCATACTTGTCCTCCTATTCAATTTATGATGTTCCACTCACCAGAATGAGTGAAATTAAGGATCTTGGTGTGTCATTTGATTCATCTTTATCGTTTAACAGTCACGTTCGAAAAATTTGTTCGTCTGCCTCAAGAATGTTGAGATTTACTATCAGAACTTGTAAATATTTCAATGATGTTGCGCTTCTGGAGTCTTTATATTTCGCTCTTGTTCTTCCTAAATTGGAATATGGGTCTGTCGTTTGGTTTCCTCATTATATATCGCAGCAACTTCCTATTGAGCGTGTACAGCGACGCTTTTTGAAATTCTTGGTTTTCAAAAATACTGGAGTGTACCCAGACAGAAATGTTTCCTATGATGAACTAAGGCTGCGTTTTGGGTTCCAGACGCTTACTGATCGGAGGATTGAACAAAGTGCTCGTTACTTGTTTAAACTTGTCACCAATAGTGTTGACTGCGCTGGGATATTAGCTGCTGTTCGATTTAATGTACCTTCAGTTAATACTCGCTATACGAGTACATTCAACTTGAGCACCCCGAGGACCAACCTACTAATGAAATCACCTGTTTACCACATGATGCGGAATGCGGATGCAATATACAGCGATATATTTACTGGTGAAGTCATTAAATGAGTTTGTGTATGTGTTCTAATTTATTAATGTACACTTTTTGTTTATTTATGTATATCTGTAATTTAACTTTTACTATATTTTTCTTTTTTTTCTGTTTTGTCATATGTATGTATGTATGTATTACACAGTTTTTGCCCTGTTACTGGGTACGAACCTGTTGGGCGAATAAACAATTATTATTATTAATAAAATAATTTTTGAAACTAGAAGTTTAATTACTTATTTCGTAGCGTTATAATGAAGTTTCAACAACTATCTCCTTCGTCAATTAACTATTTAATAACCTTATTTTAAGATGTTTAGGCACCTCTTGAAAATAAAATTACAAGACCGTAAACACCTGTATATAAAAAACAAAAGAACTTCAGTGAAATATAAAATGCTAATTGTCCAATAAAAGACTCTATAATATTTGAAATTATCTTAAAATATAATTCTAATTTATATAAAGTATTAAATTCTGAAAATCTTTTTTAGTAATATATTTTATTCGGTATTAACTTATAAATACATTATTAGTCAATTATTAGCTAACAATATTTTAACAAGCACTTAAAAAACCTTTTGTTATCTAATCTACATCTATTACACTCATAACAATATATTTTAGATTAGCGTTATTCTAAATAACAAGAGAAACGTTGATCCTGCTTTGATATTTTGACAAAAGATGGCATGAGCATTTAAAACTAAAATTTCATACTAAGTGTATGAAACGTATATGTGACAGTGTAGTATAATATAATCGATCCCCTCTACCCAAAAAATCACTTGTTCTTACAAAAAAAGAGAACTATAAGAAAATTTGAAAGCAATCGCAAAAAGCGTAAGCAAAAATCCTGCGTGTATAAACGACAAAAACGGCATGTCGCTCGGAATCGAACCGATATAACGTGACTGGGTCGGAGAGCACGTTTTTAATGAGTAGGAGTAAGTCGAGGCAAATGCATGAATGAATGCCGTCCACGAACCCGGAGTGTGCCGGAGTTAGGTTCACCTACATTGCTGGAGAAGGATATAGCGCAAGTCCGTAAAGGAGAGAACTTGGGCGACACAGACATGGACAGGAATATCTTCTGAATCGAAGGAACGCGCACTCTGAAACACACGCATTAGTGCATGCGAGTAGGGCCGAACGTATCCGAAAGTGTTTCAACCCTTAGAATACGGGTGCGGACCGAACAAAAGTGACGTTCTGTGCAAAAGGTAAAAAATATACGCCAAAATGAGGTGCGACCGGTCTGTGCCGCAATCTGTGTGTTGTTAACAGTGTTGCGAAAGAAAAAAAAATCAGGTGATAAGTAGACGCGAAGTTTTTTTTCCCGCGAAACCGACTAGGATGATGCAGGCCAAGAGTCAGAAGATCCGCGGCTGCTTCACGGAATCCTCCAGCACCCAAACTCAGTAACACAAAATGGAGGCATGCTGCTGTAAGACCACACTGACAAATCAGGTTAGTTTTATAAAACACACAATACAATCCGCCCAATAGGAAGTTATAATACCACTTGTTCTCCTAGGACAAAAAATGTCGATAGTCTCCTGAAAGACACCAGTGAAAAGCAGAATGTATTAACGTGTAGTATATATTTACACACACATCGATTCTTTTGACCCATATATGTTTACTGACCATCTCTAAGATAATTAATAAAAAAGCGAATACGTGTCCTATTAATTAAATGCAAAATCTAATTCAGCGCCTATTAGTCACCTACTTTCTTTCAAACTTCAAACGTTAGCCCCTCTAATCAAGTTCAGTCGTTATCTAAACTTAAATCTGAAACCTTATCTCGTTTATTATCATATACATGTGCTTTTTAACATGTACCGTATCTATATATGTATATAAACAATCGATTTTGCTTCTACGCGCGCCAAAATATTTAAAAATAACCTAAATAAAATCCCTAGTGTAAATTCAATATTTCATTTAACTTATGACAAGTGCATACGTGTAATTTGTATGCATTTGAAGTGCATACCTAAAAGCTTTGCCCTAAATACCATGTGAAGCCTTCCATTTTTGTTTATCCAATTTACCGCATTTCTTGCTTGTATAGATGGCCGCCTTTTACAGAGACTGGTTAAATCTAATTTTTAACAAAACAAGCGGTATAGATTTGGCAATATGATAGACTTGATTAGGTCTAGTTTACTGTTCATTTGTGACATTTTGTTTTTGTCTTTATACACACTCATCATATGATATTATTGATCTTAAAAATTAATAATCTACATCTTATTCTCGTTTCCTGTATATATAACCTGTAACTTAAATTTAAATATAATCGATAGTCTCTTAATGTTCTATTCCATAGCATAAATGAATATTTCATCTTTAATATAAGTAGTGTTTCCAACCTTAAAAGTAAGATGATCTTAACTTTAAATACTAATATAAGTAAAGTTGCCAAATAATCATCATGGTATCTGCTTGAATTAAGTTAACGAACGAAAAACAAAGTTTGATTCTATTACTTTAACAAGTTTCTAATTTTAAATGAAACAATGAAAAAATTAAAATTGCCTTAAATTGGGCAATTTTTAAATTGAAACATAAAGAGTGCTATTGAAAATTAGAGATAAGTAACAATTTATATGTAAAAGCCACGAACTCCAATTCATATTGACCTTTACAAATTCTCCTTTCAAATATTGGAAAGAATTACCGAATTATGTCCAATAATATCACTTGTTAAGTAATGATGAGTAGTTGGTACGATATCATTCACCACAATGCTAATTTATGTAAGATTATCAATAAAACAAACCCCAACCTCCCTAATGACACTACCATAACTATTTGAACTTCAAATAACTGCTTTAAAATTCAAAAGTGGTCTGAAAACGGTCTAATAAAATGAAATCGGTGTATGAAATGTTTACTGCTATAAAAGTGCTATGTTTACTTAGATTGTTCAGCAATCAAGATCATCATGTAACTTGGTGAAAACGTGATAAATTAAATAAAATGTATGGTTTATTGGATCCAAATCAAAGTTTTCAGTAAAAAGCTGTATACAAAGTAATCCAGAACCCTATTTGGACATACAGCAGAAATAATCAAGAGATCTCAATAAAACGTCCTGCGAATGATATCCTGACATCTGTGTATAGCAATTATAAAAAGACGAAATTAAAATGTTGTTATATGAGATATAGCGTCCATTAATAGGCAGAATAAATAATGTTCAGAAATTCCTTCTTATTTTAAATTAAAGGACTGTTGTAATTATTCCATGTAATTAATATCATTTAGTCTAATAAACTTAGTTCTATTGAGAATGTAGAGATTGGAACTGATAGTTATATCAAATTCATTTTGTAATAATTATAATAATAATGGTTTATTTGCCTAACTGGTTCATACTTAGTAATAGGGAAAGAACTATATAATACATACATATGACAAATCAGAAAACGAAAAAAACATGATAACAGTAAATTTACAAACAAACATAAATAAACGAAAACTATGCATTAATAGATTATGGAATAATCATGAAATACTTATAGCAAAACAAATTCATGAACTCATTAAATGATTTACCAGCCAATATGTCGCTGTAGATTGTATCAGTATTCCGCATTATATGGTATATAGGTGATTTAATTAATAAGTTGCTCCTCGGGGTACTCAAGTTGAATGTATTCGTATGGCGAGTATTAATTGAAGGCACATTAAAGCGAACAGCAGATAATATCCCAGCGCAGCCAACTATTGCTGACAAATTCAAACAGGTAACAAGCACTTTGTTCTATCCTTCGATCAGTGAGTGTCCGGAATCCCAAACGTAGTATCAGTTCATCATAGGAAACATTTCTGTCCGGGTACACTCGAATATTTTTGAAAATCAAGAATTTCAAAAACGTAACTGTACTCGGTCAATAGGAAGCTGCTGCGATATATAATGAGGGAACCGAACGACAGACGCATATTGCAATTTAAGAAGAACAAGAGCGAAATATAAAGACTCCAGAAGCACAACATCATTGAAATATTTACAAGTTCTGATATTAAATCCTAATATTCTTGAGGCAGACGAACAAATGTTTTGAATATGACTATATACACCAAGATCCCTAATTTCAAGCGGAACATCATAAATTGAATAGGAGGGCAAGTATGCACGGTTTTTTCTAGTGAAAGTCATAATATAACATTTTTTAACGTTCAAAACAAGCTTATTACTTTCGGACCAGTTGGCCAGTAAATTCAGATGATCTTGAAGTATGTCTATATCGTGTTGATTATGTCTACAATTAAAGAGATTAACATCATCCGCATATGCTAATACTTGGCAAGACAGTAATGGAAACAAATCATTGATGTATATATTAAAAAGCAAAGGACAAAAACTTGATCCTTGTGGAACTCCAGATGATAACAAATTCCAATGACTTAAAACTATGATAGAAAACATATTGGACAGGTAAGAACTGATGAACTTACAAAAAACAACGTTGAACCAAAACAATAAAGTTCCTGTATAAGAATCTTATGATTAATTGTATCGAAAGCCTTGGAGAAATCTGATGAATTAATCCCTAGAATAGAATTTCAAACAATCGTGAATCTCATATTATATTGACATTGAATTTACCTTCGGAAGACTAACTTTTTCGATTAAAATGCGACGAATCATGGGTATTTAAGTTCCATTTCCACGAACCTAACAGAAAATTATTTCAAAATTTTCGCGAAATCATACACTTTCTCGATATTTTCTTCAGCAATCGTTTCAATTCATCGTTCTTAACGTTTTTCATCATTTACATTCTCTCTGCCTTCTCTTCAACGAAATATCATGAAATTTTTACGCGTTTTTTAAGAGATAGTGGCGCTAAATATTATTACTCTGTTATTTCCAGGACAGAAAGTGTATAATTCTTTTTTGGTCTATGAATAGGCGCAGCAGCACTCTGAATGTCATTTACTTTGGTGAAGGTCATCAATATGTTTTATATAATTAATAAGACTTTTGTATTCGGACTCTGAAATCAGTTTAATCCAAACAATAAAATAATAAAATTGTGTATAAACCAAAAACATTTTTAATACAAAGGTATTTTTAATAATATAAAATATTATTAAAAATCTGGTATGAAGAACACAAATGCAGGTTCACTATTAATATTTTCTGTGAACGTGTCCGAATATATCCTATCCCCAGAGACGTAGATACGTATTTCACCTTTCTACAGGCTCATCGGTACGCCCCTGCTGGAGAAAGGATATTCCCAGACACATTCACAGAAAAGAACCACATCGCCCTATCACCGTAATTATCCAGACCGAGCGCAGAAGTAAATTCGGCGCTGCCTGTTGTCAGCCGAAGTACCTCGCATACCGTCCACATAATTAATGTGAAGTAACGACGCCCTTCCAAAGGTTGGCGAATTTACTTCTGCGCTCGGTCTG
Organism: Melolontha melolontha; assembly: GCA_935421215.2. Classification (NCBI taxonomy): domain Eukaryota; kingdom Metazoa; phylum Arthropoda; class Insecta; order Coleoptera; family Scarabaeidae; genus Melolontha; species Melolontha melolontha. The sequence continues at coordinate 63,452,458 of OW285240.1, forward strand.
GATAATTACGGTGATAGGGCGATGTGGTTCTTTTCTGTGAATGTGTCTGGGAATATCCTTTCTCCAGCAGGGGCGTACCGATGACCCTGTAGAAAGGTGAAAACGTATCTACGTCTCTGGGGATAGGATATATTCGGACACGTTCACAGAAAATATTAATAGTGAACCTGAATTTGTGTTCTTCACACCAGATTTTTAATAATATTTTATATTATTAAAAATACCTTTGTATTATACAAAACTGGTGGGGTTTACCTGCTCATGTATGTTTCAATTATTCTGATACAAAAACATTTTTAATAATCTAAAAATATTATTAAAAATCGGGTTGGAGAACACAATGCAAGTTTACTTTTTTGGTGAAAATATCGTTCCAGACATGCAGACACGTGTTTCATCTTACTAGAATAATCAGTACATGTTGCTGGAAAGATACTTTCACCATAAATCACACCCTTACTACACTACAAAAGCCATGAAGTCAAAGCTTAGAAAATATTCAGTGCCGCTCATTAACTAATATCAACATCACGAACGCTAAAACATCGATCGTTGTCTTCCTGACAGGTGTAAGACTAAACCAAAGGTTTATGGACACAGCCGCAACCTGCGGAATGTGAATTAACGTGCCTCCAGTCTACATCGGACACAACCGATAGCGTATATAACAAAATAATTTGAAACATGTTTGAGTCGGTAAAACCTCACTGTATTTTTTATAAAACAAATATTAAATAATAATAAAAAATATTATTAAAAATAATGTGGCAAGGGTGTGATTAATGGTGAAAGTACATTTCCAGCAGCATGTACTCATGATTCGATAGTAAGATGAAATGTGGTGAAGTTTTACCTACTCAAGTAGGTTTCAAATTATTTCGTTAAATAAAATACTGATTCTAGGAAAAACACTCTTACTTCAGTAAAAATTATTTCAATTTAACAGCACGCACGGAGTCATTCAGAAGAGTTCAAACCATAAAAATTTGCTCAGCAAGTGATACATGAAATCCCGCGCAACCATAGCCAACATTATTTGCAGGTAGTGTTGGTTATAATACACTTAAATTTTATGATCCTAATTAGTTTTTATAAAATTATTGTTCTTCTTATATTTTAATGGAATTATACTCTCTTCCTGTTTATTTTTTTTTAATATCAGCAATTACTTCCTAATGGAAAGTTTTTCCGGTCCCTTATTATACAGGGTTACGAAAATATATGGATCCATTCGAATATCATTGATATGACTACTTAGATTTTAATAAGACTTTCCACAATTAGTTAAATTCAAATGGCAGATTCGACGAGTATATTTATATCCGAATCAGACTTCCAGTTTAGCCTATAATTTTTAGCCGAATTAGTTTTAATGAAGCACCCTGTATATTTTTACTAATTTCAATAGAACTTTGCTGTGAAAGTTTAGAAATAATAAGGTTTGGCACCCTTTTCTTCAACAATTACAAAGATATTTAATTAAAACTGATACATATTTTAATATCATATTTATGTTTAGTAAGCCATGGAATTAAAATTCAGTTCTTGACTTAGGGCCGGTATTATAAACGATAAAAATCTGCAGATTTTATTTAGTAAGCAAGTAAATTTAATTTACTTTCTAGGTTGGTTATTATAAATATCGAATAAGGAAACTAAGCAAGTAAAACTACCAATTAATTTACACCCCAGGAGATCGTGGTATTAAATGTTATTCATTGGTTAAATGCAAACAGCTGTTTGCTCCACTGTGCTTCAAATAAACATAACCTTATTGTTAGAAGTTTATATTTTGTGTATGTTTCATAATTTGAATTTTCATAATGCAAGATTTATCGGTTTGTATTTTACAAATATAAACAAAAATAAATCGTAAAGAATTAGGATTTTTTTGTATTTTTTCATTTTATTCAGTAGCTTCATCGCTTATCTAAACGCTAAACTGCAAATACATAGCTATTCAGAGTTATTCTACAAATACTTATTTTACTTGCATGCATTTTTTATAATACCAAATTTCAATTTATTCGTTGAATAAATTTATTCGTCAAGTTGTTTTTCAGAGAATTATTCGCTCTTTATAATACTGCGGCTTAAACTGTCAGCTTTAAGTCAAGTACTGCCTAACTTTATAGATTAACTGAAACATAACGTATCGAAATTCTGATGATTGGTTTTGGTGACCGCGTTAGAACTCATGATTTATTTAACAAATTGCATCAAGATCAGCATCCAATATCACGAACTGTCGTTGGTAAAACTTTGAGAAGATATAACTTGACCGGAAATCTTAGAAATTTACCGAAAAGCGGACGACCAAAAGTCGCAACTAATGAAGTTATTGCTCAAGATATTGCTATAGCATTACAAGAATTAGCACAAACTTATACTACATCCCTCGCACTCAACTATGATATAAGTTGCCGATCAGTAGCCAGAATATTGAAGCACGAAAAATATCATCCGCATAAAGCACATATAGTGCAAGAATTATTGGATGCGGATTATAATCACAGAATTGAATTTTGCCAAAGAGTGATGGAGATTTGCAAACACGACCAATATCTTACATACAACTGTTTTCCTACGAGGCTACGTTTTGTTTAAATGGCACCGTTAATCGCCATAATTGTTAATATTGGTCAATAGATATCCCTCATTGGATGCTAGAAACGCAAACAAAATATCCACAGAAATAATACGTTTGGGCTGCTATTTTCAGAAACCATATTATTGGTCCTTTCTTCATTCATGGTACACTAACTGGACAGAGATATTAAAACCTTTTACCTGATCATGTTGTTCCTAATATTGGGGAAGATGGGGAATTACCTGTAAGTGTTTGGTTCCAACGGGTTGCAGCCACCCCTCACTCTCCCCTGAATGTTAGAAGTTTCTTAAATGAAACATTCCCGAATCTGTGGATTGGATTGGTCGCACAATCTCCAGATTTGTTCTTTTGGGGTCATTTAAAATCTGTGGTTTCTACTAGACGACCGCATAATCTGGACGGGTTACGGAAGAGAATAATTAAGGAAGCGCAATTAATTCGTGAGGAGGTTTTGGTAAATATCATTCAAGAATTTGTTCACAGGCTTGCTTATTGTCAAAAAGTAAACAGTCATCATTTCGGAAACTTCCTTAACTGATATTTATTTTGTTTATATTTTTTATGTTCATTTTTCTTGTTCTCAATAAAATTTGCATTATTAGATTTAATTAAATATCTCAGTAGTTATAGACCAAAAGAGTGCCAAACCTTATCACTGCGGAACCCCTATAGCAGAGCTCTATTGAAATTCGTAAAATCATAAAGGATGTTTCATTTAAAATAAACAAGTCAACATCGTTTCCGGCTAAACCAGAAGCCTGATTTGTATATAGATATGCTCTTCGAATGCCCTATTCGCATTAACTTAAATGTGGAAAATTTTACTAAAATCTAAATAACCGTATCAAAGATATTAGAATGGATCCATCCACTTGCCTAACCCAGTATACTGATTGCATAAATGCTTCAATAGAATTATTAATTTCTGTTTCTTTGTAGTTTTTACAAACAATAAACTACTAAATATGTAACGATCTGTTTCAAATTAGTATGAAATTCTAATTTTCGTGGAAGTAGTTAAAGTTAGAAAAAAATAAGCAAATTTCAATTTTATTTTATAAATACTTTCTGGTACACGCATTTGGCTCTGTAGCTTTTAACAAAACACCTAGATCTCTACGTTCTGCACCACACAAATATTAATGATCTTGAATAAGATTTCGGCAATCATGTCATTTGAAATTAAATTAAAAGATATTAAAATAAACTAAAATAACAGGTACACAAATCCGCACATCATGGATCACGTCGCAAAAAATATAATCCTAATCATTCCACCGTTCCATTCTTTACCTTAATGTAAATATTATTAAGTTTACCACATTCTTCATAAATTCTTGAACTTTTAACATCCATGTAATCTTCAACACAAGTCTTCAAGGCAATATCAAACGTTCAACAGACTCCATGTCAGAAAGAAAATAATTAGCTTAATTTTAATGTTAAAGGTTTAGATGTCTGAGTTAATACTTTTGCCTTATGTATAACATATATAGCTATTTGCGGATCGTTCATTATTTCTTTCTTTTTTGGTTTTGAGATGCTGTACAATATGCCCCCGGGATAAAACAATTATTTGGTGAGACAATAGACGAAATGCTTGAATACTGTATGCTATTCAAAAAAGCCTTCTCTTTGCATCAGGCTCTTGCTTATTCATTCTGTATAATACGTAGTAGATGTGTAACGGAGTGTCTGTGTATTAAGTACAAGTATTAAGATATCCTTTCTTTCAAAGAAATTGCGACGTGAACTTGTTTTCAAATTCAAATCGGCATCTTTCTTCATTTAGATGTTAGCACTTGAAAAATCCTTCAAAGAAAAATAAAATATAAAGCGAAGTCTTCGTATGCCCCCAAAGTTATTTCTCTTTATGATGAACTACATACTTTGTTCTGGTGTATGGCAATGTATGTACATCTCTTTTTTCTTCTCATAATGCAAAAATAATAACGTATCTAATATTACAAACAAAATTACAACAAAGCATCTAAGTTTTTAATGAGCTGCATTAGATAAGCACCAATAAATAATAAAATGGCAAACGTCAAAATAAAGCGAGCGATTTCGTAGTTGAAGTAAATTATCATTGGTGTAATTGTCTAGGTACAATCATACTGCACAATTAGCTTCTTTCGAACAACTTAATCATAGAATAATTTAGTAGAAAAAGTTTCTAAATTATCAAACTAGATAATATTCATATTCTATTCTAGGTTAAGACAAAGAAAATTAACATACCGGATCTTTTACAGAAACTTTTTTGTAAATATTGTATTGACATAAACTATGAAAATTAATAATTAACTAAATTTTATATTAGCTTGTAATAGTAATAATTTAAGGATTTTTATGCACAAGAAATGCTTTAAATATACTCATAAATATGTCAGATTCTTCTCAAAAATATTTCAAATATATGCTTCATTTTTACCGTTTATGCATTTTTATGCACTTTATTTTTGATTTCGTTTACTGGAAATCAAGGCAAGAGTAGTAAAACAAGAAAAAGTAGTCTAAATTACATTTATACATAAAACATAATAATTATTACATAATATATGATAAGCACATTGCATAATAATATGGCAAAAGATTACAATTAATAGCTATATACATATAATTGTACGTATGTTACCTAATAAGATAATAAGTTATTATGTTGCACGAAAAATATCATCCGTAAAACCACATTTAGTGCAAGAATTATAGGTAGGGGATTATGATCGTAGAATTTAATTTTGCCAAAGAGTGATGGTGACTTGCAAAAATGGCGAATATTTTAATACAATTTACTATTTTTCGGCGAGGCTACGTTTTGTTTGAATGGTACCGTTAATCGCCATAATTGTCAATATTGGTCAATGGATAACCCTCATTGGATACAAAATAATACAAATCTTTATAAAAACAAATTTGTATCTGTATGTACATGGACACACAGCACGCATTTACCAGCGTTTGCTTCAACCACCAGACGCATGCGTTTCTGTATAACGACTTTATCAATGACGGATTTACGAAGACAAACGACTGTATGTACACCTCGCGGTCATGTAGCAAATTTTGTCCTATCAGATGACACCAGATAACCTCATGACATCTGACGGACAAAACCGACTACGCCGGTGCCAAGTGTTTCTTCTCGAATAGCTAAGCTATTACAGGAAAAGAAAAAATACGCATATTACTGTGAGTCCATTAACTCGTCGCCAGGTGGCGTAATATAGCAAAAACAAATTGCATATCGATGCGACAATTCACATCAAGCTTTGATACAAAATAATATAAATCTGTATAAAAACAAATTTGTATCTGTATATACATGGACACACAGCACGCATTTACCAGCGTCTGCTTCAACCACCAGACGAATGCGTTTCTGTCTAACGACTTTATCAATGACGGATTTACGAAGACCAACGACTGTAGGTACACCTCGCGGACATGTAGCAAATTTTGTCCTATCAGATGACACCAGATAACCTCATGACATCTGACGGATAAAACCGACCACGCCGGTGCCAAGTGTTTCTTCTCGAATAGCTAAGCTATTACAGGAAAAGAAAAAATACGCATATTACTGTGAGGCATATTACTCATTGGATGCTAGAAACGCAAACACAATATCCGTAGAAATAAAACGTTTGGGCTGGTGTTTTCAGGAACCGTATCATTGGTCCTTTTTTCATTCATGGTACACTAACTGGGCAGAGATATTTAAATCTTTTACCTGATGCAGTTGTTCCTAATATTGAGGAAGATGGGGAATTACCTGTAAGTGTTTGATTTCAACAAAATGGAGCACCCCCTCACTATCCCCTTAATGTTAGAAGTTTCTTAAACGAAACATTCCGAAATCGTTGGATTGGATTAGTCGTAGAGGATTTATTGAATAATCCGCATGATCTCCAGACTTAAATTGCCTAGATTTTTTCCTTTGAAGTCTTTTAAAATCTGTGGTTTATACTAGACAACCGCATAATCTGGACGAGTTACGTAACATCCATAGAATTATATGTATAGTTATTATTCATAACTATTCACTTTGACAATGAGATCTACTTAACTTCTTCTTCTTCTGCTTCTTCTTCTGTTTTGGATTGGACGCTAGCACGTCCAGGCACCTGAGCGCTGCTCTTTGTACTATCACCAATATATCTCTCAATTTCACTCTGTTAGTCTTGTGTCCTCGATAAACGCCACTATCCTCCTCAGGGGAAGTTTGAGTACCCTCATAGGATCCAATAGATCTTTCCCGAAATGTTTCTGTCTGAGTCGCTTCAGTCCCTTCACACGTGCATATTACATGAGAGGCTAGTTTCCTCCTGATTTTCACATCTCCTGCACCAGGGCTGGCTAACCAAGCCCATTCTGTACAAAGGACAATGTCCGGTTATTAAGCCTATAATTATTTTAATTTCTTTTTGATTACTACGAATTCGGTTGGCTGAAAACCTTCAAGCTCGCTTAGTAGTGTTTTAATATGAAGTTGACTTTCCGTTAACCTCCATTTCTTTTTATGTTCTCTTTCTAGCCGTTACCAGATCTCCCTTTTAGCGGAATCCGTAGCTATTCCACATACAGGTTCGGGTCCTATGAAGTTTCTATTAGTACCTTCTTTGGCCAGTTCGTCGGCTATCTCATTGCCTTTAATTCCCTCATGTCCTGGCACCCATATCAGCGACACGGTGTTGCCCTTTGCCAGTTTATTGAGGACCTGTTTGCAATATTTCACCAGTTTAGACCTCGTAGATACATTCATATTGGCTTTAGTAGCTGTCTGACTATCAGTCATTATGTTGATTTTTTGTTTGCTCGCTAGCTTCCCGATTTTCCTTGGAGCAGGCTACGATTGCAAACAATTCTGCCTAGAAAACCGTCGTATATTTTCCCAGACATATCGATATCTTCCTTCCAGGGCATATTCCGCATATGCCTGCACCTGTTCCCTGATAGGATTGTGATCCATCCGTGTACCTGGTGCCAGCACTACAATCGCTCGAGCGACTTTTTACCTGTTCCCTAGTCGGTATAAATATGTTCAGCTTAGCTGTAAACACAATCTTGGGTGCCATACTGGCCGCTGGAATTTGAAATATCGGCCCTTCCAGTATAGTTCCTGTGATATCTGATGGCCCCGTACAATCTTATTAGGACGCCATACGTCATTGGCCTTCAGCCTCAGGATCGCAGCCATGGCCTTGGCCTTTACAAATAGTTCCAGCGGAGGGAGACCCACGATGGCCTCCATGGAGGCAGCTGCCGTGCTGTTCATAGCTCCCGTGATTCCTAACAGAGCCTGTCGCTGGAGAGTCTTGAGGAGCCCTACCGAGGATGTCAGTTCCGTTCTCCTCCACCAGACAACTGTCCCATAGGTAATCGTTGGTCTTACTACTGCTGTTTGGTTTTAGTCCCCAGGTCTTGCCAACAGCTCTTCTGCATCTCCAGGAGAGCTGCATCGCCTGATACTACTTTGTCTGCTACTTTGACTAGGTGTCTGCTCCAATTCAGTTTCGCATCAAGTGTTATGCCTAGATATTTCACTTCATTAGTTAGTTCTAGCTATTGTCCAAACAGCCTTACGCTGCCCAGATCATTTAGTTTTCTCATGTTGGTAAAGGTTACCAACTTGGTTTTTGAAGATTGACAGTTAATTCCTCCTCAAGACACCATCTTTCCACAAGTCGCAGAGCATTTCGCATGATGCTCGCCACGTCCCCGGGAATTTCCCCTGGGACACTGTGGCATTTAGCTTAACTTATTATTCTACCGATTAATAATTAAGTGCTTTTCTAGACTTTTGATAACAAAATTTTGTCTTTTATCGCTTAAAATATTTTTATATGTTCAAAACGTTGTTTCGACTTCAAACGAAGTGATAGGTGCATATTTTAATGACGCCAGATGTTTGGGGTCTAAATGTAAATTATTATCTTTAACAGTCGAACTTAATGATAATTATAAAATTTTTGATATTTCTGTTAACTTTTGAAAACCATCATTCTTTGTTGTAACACTATAAAATTTATCTCGTATAACTTTGCCAGTTCGACCTGGAACATTTTTCAATAAATTTTCACAATATTCTACAATAGAAATTGACTCTAATAAAGATATATGGTTAGTCTTTAGTTTTTTATTACTCCACTTAAAAAACTATAATGGGTTTTAATATACGTCAACTGATATAGAATCTCGCGTTTTTCGAATAAACTTTTGGATTTTATAATTAATTCAGCTGAATCAGAAAAATCTAATTTTTTTTTTATGATTATGGTTATTAGCGTGGAATATGGCTGCGTCTAGCCACGTTCCTCATCGGGTAATTATCGGTACAGGAGGTAGAGGAAAACATTCGAGAATTTTTGATTATATACTTGGACTAGTAGAGGTATTTTCTTAAATATTATTTTACGCCCGAAGCTAACGAATGGATCAAAAATATGCGATTTTATGTTGAAAATGTAAAAAATATTCACTTTATGCACACAAACTAAAAATGCGAACTAAAGCTTAATTTTATGCAAAATATGTATTTTTTTTATATCGTTAATCGCATTATTTTAGTGTAGAATGGATATATCCATAATATTGGGGTGATATTCCTAATAAAAAAAATATGACAATATTACATAAAATCCGAACTCTAGTCATAATAATACATAATCCACTTTAACATACTCGTTTGAAATAATTAGATGGACACTGACCTTAAAAATATAAATTCCACAAAACGCGAAACCTATGCAAAAATACAATAAAACTGTAACCAAACTCTTGCGTTGAAAGAATAACACTAAGTAACAAATTAAGAGAAAGTGTACACCCACTTCATGCAAAACAAATACACAACCTTCGACAATATTTCCACGATAGACACGAACACCTACACTTCGCACTAACAAAAGCAGACCAAAGCTACACACCGTTAACCTAGCATTAAAAAATCACACACGATTCATGTAATGATTTCACGCACATCCAGATGCAGAAAAAAATAGGAAGACTAAAAACCCCATGGTAAATATTGCTCCCATATGGCGAGAGAAAACAAATGTTGCCGATAGTTACAAATGGCTAGAAAGCATCTCAGCTATACAAGATCAAGTAATACATATAATAAATTATAGGAAATACATCATTAGAGACATCATCATTCAGAATGATACTTGCAGGAGATGAAATTTACACTCTAAAACCATAGACCATATTACTGCCGCATGTAAAACACTGGCAGAAGCAAAATATACCAGTAGGCATATACACCTTACTATAAATATACACCTATAATAATTCTTGGAAACCAGAGATACAAATCCTATTGAGATATCACATTACATACAGACAAATAAATTTCAGCAAATAGACCAGACATTGTGCTTCAAGATGTGGAATACATCTCATAGTTAATAGACATAGCTGTAACAACAGACAATAACATTGACAGCAAGCACTTAAAAAAATTGAAAAATACCCACCAGTGAAGATAGAACTTCGGCGTATCTGGTAAGAGAAAAACAGCGATGCACATACCGCGGCCCGCGGGCCGCATGCGACCCACTGTCGATATTTATGCGGCCCGCCAACGAATTTTAAAAATTGTTCGAAAAATTCCAAAAGTAGGTAAAAATCCATTCAAATCAATATTTCGTAACTTTTTATTTTATTCTAACTTTTGTAATTGTTAGTAAGATATGTATCTTTAAGTACCTACCACTTTCTTGTTTAGGTTTACTACGTAGGACAGGTATGCTCCTCGTCGTTCCAACTAGATTACTCGAAGATTCGCGAAACACGTCGGTATTAGCCCCGAACAATGTGGTAGGTTCTCGATGTTAGCTAACTCGTATAAATACAACGCATCGCCCGCTATCGGGGCAGTTACGTTTTAACTACGGACAAGCGAACGTTATATTGTTTGAATTGTAATCGTAGTCGTAAGGTTGGAGATGAAAATCGACAGTTTCAAGATATTTGGACCGAAAAATACTTTTTTATTTCATCGCATAACAAAAGTGTCTGTTTAATATGCAAGAGTAGTGTTTCTATTCCGAAGGAATATAATGTGAAAAGGCATTATGAAACCCACCATCATACTTTTACCAAATTAACCGGCGAAAATCGAACGCAAAAAAATTCCATTTTACAAAGGGAACTAATAGGCCAGCAAGCTATGTTTACAAAACTAATTCAAGAAGCTGAAACAGCTACTGAAGTTAGCTTTGAAATATCTCGAATAATAGCGAAAACTTGTCGGCCTTTTAAAGATGGTGAGTTTGTTAAGCAGTGCTTAGATATCGCCGCAAAAAAAAATGTGTCCGAAAGATGCAAAGAGGTTTGAGAAAATTCAACTAAATCGGATGACTATTCAAAGAAGACTTACCACATTAGCAGCTAATATAGAAGAGCAATTAGCTACGAAATCGAAAAGTTTTGAGTATTTTTCTATAGCACTCGACGAATCTACAGATATAAATTCCACTGCTCAACTCTCAATATTTTTAAGAGGTGTAACGCAAAATTTTTAAGTAAATGAAGAACTGATTGGTATGATTTCTTTTACAAGTCAAACCAAGAGGAATGACATGCTCAAAGCTCTTCTGGAAAAATGTTCTATAATGGATTTGGATTTAACGAAATTATCTGGAATTACGACTGACGGAGCACCTTCAATGGTTGGAAGTAAATCTGGGATAATAACTATGTTAAAAGAGTATTTACAAACTAAAAACATAGATACCAAGGAATTAATGCAGTTTCATTGCATTATACATCCAGAGGCCCTCTGTTCAAAATTATTGGGATTTGAAAATGTGATGAAAGTTGTAGTACCTACTGTAAACTTTATAAAATCACGAGGTCTCAATCACCGACAATTCACACAATTTCTCGAGGATATTGAAAGCGAATATGGTGATCTCCTGTTTTACACTGAAGTAAGGTGGCTAAGTCGTGGGTAGTCACTACAGCGTTTTCTCAACTTTATTGAAGAAATCAAAATATTTCTGGCGGAAAAGAAAAAGGACGTCTCCGAACTCGACAACTCTGACTTAGCGTTTCTTGTAGACATCACAAATCACTTGAATGTCTTAAATACGCGACTCCACGGCAAAGATCAATTGATTTCGCAGTTATACTCTTATGTTTCGTCCTTTCAATGCAAATTGAGTCTTTTCAGGACATATCAATTCTGCCAATTACAGCCATTTTCCGAACTACAAAAAAATTATGGAGAAATTCAATAAAACTGATGTCAATTTCGCTTATGTTGAAAAAATTGATATTTTAATACAAGCTTTTCATGATCGTTTTCTAGACTTCAAAAAAGTTAAACCTCTATTAGACATTCTCAGCAATCCTTTCAACATTTCACCCGAAAATGCGCCGGTGTCAATACAGCTGGAATTGATAGACATGCAAAATGATGATAATTTACGAAACAAGTTTAATGAAGGTAATTTACTCAACTTTTACCGTTGCGTTGACAAAACCGCTTATAAAGAGTTGCGAATAAATGCATTGAAATGCGCAAGCTTATTTGGATCGACGCATATTTGTGAGCAAACGTTTTCAGTGATGAAACTTAACAAAACAAAAAATCGAAACCGTCTGGCAAATGAAAATCTGGAAGCAATTTTACGTGTGACGACAAGTAATGTGGAGCCAAACATAAACAAAGTTGTTATGTCAATGCAATGTCATGCATCAAAATAATAAAACATGAAATATTACATTGTAATGATTAGATTACATTACGATTATATAATTAGAACAAACATTTTTGAATGTTCTTTTATTTTTATCATGTGTAGTAATTCATACTATTTAAAAATAAAAATATTTGTGTTAATAAGTATTCTTTGTAGTGGCCCGCCCTTGGCTTATAATTTTCCCGAGTGGTCCCTGTTCCCAATAAGTATGTGCATTCCTGCAGAAAAAGGAATACCCTTCATTATTTCAATGAGCGGAATCACACTTACTCAACTCAAGTAGTACAGTCGGTACATTTTTACAAATGAATCAATTCGAATCACTGATTAAACACACCACTATAGACTTCTATAATCTCGAGAATGATGGAAAAACAAAAAAAAAGGCAATAACAATAAGTCACATCACGGAACTAATAATACCGTTACCGTTAATACGGTAAATACCGTTCTATGACGTGCAACATCAGCTGCGTACCAACGATCTTATACCCACAGATATGTGGGTCGAGTAAAATGATTTCCGGCTCAGCTTGAGGACATGCAAGACAATTCTGCCCCATACTAATAATAATAATAATAATAATAATAGATATTTATTTTCCGAGCAGAAAATGATTCCATTACAAAGACAAAATAAAATAAAATTATGTACATTGATATGTATACACACACAGGGAAAAGAATTCACAAAAAAACTTGATTTCTTGTTGAATCGATTCTGCCTTTACTTGATGTAAATCCATATCAAATGATAAAAACACAATGTTGTATTAGATTTACACTTTATTACTAATATTTAATAATGACTATATAACAGCTGTTTCACCGTACAACGGTTTCTTCGGATATAACAAGCGGTACTATAAAACATTTTACTTAAACGTAAATATTTTTTATTTTATTACTTAACGGTATTCTCAGAAATTGGAAACCGAAATATTTTTACCCGCCTCTTTTAGTAGGGATACATATAGATAACATAAATTATATTATAAGTGACACATATCTAACAAAATATTTCAATCAAAAATAGGAAATAAATTCAACAGAGGGGAGGAATTAAGCTCTGTTTTGTCATTTAATAATTTATTTGAAAATTTTTGTTTATTAATTTGCATTGCTTCTAATAAATCGAGTTTCTTACTTTTCTTTTCTTCGTGTAGGATCTTGAAATTATTATTAAAACTATGGCTTTCTTCAATTAAATGGTTGGAGTATGCTGAATCTGTTTTCCCATTTCTAAACGAATAATAATGTTCGTATATGCGCTTTTTGAACGTTCTACCTGTTTGCCCGATATATGTTTTAGTACATGTGCCACAAGTTAGTTTATACACACCTGACTTATTATGATGTGCTGTTTTACTTTTATTGTTTTTGATGTAGTTACTAATATGGTTGTTGGTTTTATATGCAATGTTTATATTTTGTTTTCTTAAAAATTTTTCCAATGGTTTATTTTGTCTGCCTAGGTAAGTAATAATTTTAAATTTCTTGTCATGATCTTTAGTAATCGGATATATATCTTGTATTGCTTTAGTTTCTTGTTTTTTGGATATTATTTTATCTATTATATTCGGGTCATAACCATTATTGATTGCGATCTGTTTTATAATGTTGTATTCTGAATTAAAGTCTTCTATTGACATGGGTATATGAATCATACTATAGAATGCTGCTAATTTATGTTGAATTGGGTGCATTGATTTATTATGTATTGACCTTGAGACCACTATATTTAATAACAGTGCATTAGTTAAGAACATTTTATTTTGGCATAGGTACGTAGATGATATCTTAATTTGTTGTACAGGCACAGATAGACAACTTAATAAACTTGAAGAATTTATCAACTCAATACATAAAAACATTAAGTTCACAATAGAGAAAGAACAGAATAATAGCATTAACTTTTTAGATTTAACGATTAAGAAAAACAATAACCTACTAAAATTTTCGATATACCATAAAGAATCGCACACAGACACAACAATACATAATAAATCAATGCACCCAATTCAACATAAATTAGCAGCATTCTATAGTATGATTCATAGACTATTAAATATACCCATGTCAATAGAAGACTTTAATTCAGAATACAACATTATAAAACAGATTGCAATCAATAATGGTTATGATCCGAATATAATAGATAAAATAATATCCAAAAAACGAGAAACTAAAGCAATACAAGATATATATCCGATTACTAAAGATCATGACAAGAAATTTAAAATTATTACTTACCTAGGCAGACAAAATAAACCATTGGAAAAATTTTTAAGAAAACAAAATATAAACATTGCATATAAAACCAACAACCATATTAGTAACTACATCAAAAACAATAAAAGTAAAAAAGCACATCATAATAAGTCAGGTGTGTATAAACTAACTTGTGGCACATGTACTAAAACATATATCGGGCAAACAGGTAGAACGTTCAAAAAGCGCATATACGAACATTATTATTCGTTTAGAAATGGGAAAACAGATTCAGCATACTCCAACCATTTAATTGAAGAAAGCCATAGTTTTAATAATAATTTCAAGATCCTACACGAAGAAAAGAAAAGTAAGAAACTCGATTTATTAAAAGCAATGTAAATTAATAAACAAAAATTTTCAAATAAATTATTAAATGACAAAACAGAGCTTAATTCCTCCCCTCTGTTGAATTTATTTCCTATTTTTGATTGAAATATTTTGTTAGATATGTGTCACTTATAATATAATTTATGTGATCTATATGTATCCCTACTAAAAGAGGCGGGTAAAAATATTTCGGTTCCCAATTTCTGAGAATACCATTAAGTAATAAAATAAAAAATATTTACGTTTAAGTAAAATGTTTTATAGTACCGCTTGTTATATCCGAAGAAACCGTTGTACGGTGAAACAGCTGTTATATAGTCATTATTAAATATTATTAAATAAAGTGTAAATCTAATACAACATTGTGTGTTTTTATCATTTGATTTCTTGTACTAAAAATGTTATCTAAATCAAGTTTGTGTTTACAACTAAATATACAAGAGGCACTTTGCGTAAAACGTTGATCCTATATATTGGCACCCCAAAAGAATCGTTATATCTAGGTGATATTCTAGGAACATTAAAGTTTAATTATACCAACAAACACGGTGAATCTAGCTTACCATTCGTCAGCCTATGGATGAAAGAGGCGCTTACGTTACTTCCACCTACGCTCAGAGATTCAATTGCACGTCGTTCAAGCAAAAAACCATAGTCGATGGCGCTCTCTGGATAAATACTATTCATTTTGTATAAGTTTTTCAGAAACTTACATTGCATCCTCTTTATCATGTGACTACATGGATACTAAATAATATTAACATATTCCAATTTGCTCAATAAGGACGCATTAAATAATGTTACTTAATGCAAAGGGATCAGTAAAATCCTTAGTTATGTGTGTGATAAACACACATGTTGGATAAATGTTGATTGTCAAAGATGATACCCAAATCTTTAATGATGTAACAACAGGTTATAAAAATATATAGAAGCACACAACAGGATTCTATTTTCTAGTAAAAGAAATAGACAAATGACACTGTTATTTTGTCTTAGTTTAAATGTCAAATATTGTATATCCAGCGACAACAATTAATCGTTACATTTTACAACTAGTTTTGTGGTGTTTCTTCTAAGAATATGATGTACAGGTTTAAAGTATCAGATTAGTTAACAGCTTCTTTTAAATGCAATTAAGTTAGAACATATTTTACAGCAGAACTTTATTTCTATTTGCAAAGATATCTAGTATTCAATTTCACTAATTTACTTAATACTCCGCTTTTCATCAAATGCAATTAGATTTTCAAAATCTAATCAAACTTCTTTTTTAAGCTCTAGCTTTAAACTCTAGTTTACAAAGCATAATATAGCGCTCGGTTTTATTTTTGAGGATGCAGTACTATGGTACCGAAAAAAGCAGACCTTGTTGAGAACACCTCTATAGGTTTCGCTATAGATCCTAGTGTATGTAATATTTTAGACATTTATATCTACACGAACGAAAAAGTTGAATTTTATTTCTTTGGTTGTGAACTTAACTATTTTCTTATAAAAACAAACTCGTGAAATTAAAATATTACAGGTTAGGTTAATCTATTGTCGTCGATGTACCTAATTACAATACGCTACTACGAATATACGTACATTTAATATACATATTTCATCAGGATAAGCAATTAAATTGAGTCTTGTAAATTATCTAAACTAAGCATTCGTAATCTCAACGTAATATATGCTGCGTTCTATTAATTCTTGAATCTTTTGTGTAAGGCGCGGTGGTTTGTTGTGAATGTCATCTGTTTCATGTAATATATCAACTAGTTTGTTTAAATTAATAAATATGTTTATGCCAAAGTTGTTCTATGTAGAAGTGATAAGTATATCTTCCACTTTCAACAATCGTTAGATTAAGTGTTCTGTAAGTAGTCCCATGTGCAAAGAATTATTCACAGTGAATACCATAGACCGTACTTTTATTTACTAAATCAATAAAAACATTACACAAAAAGTGCAATTTCAAACCAACGCAGGAATAAACTATAAAATATTATGGTTTAGTAAACAGTTATCTAACGTACGAATTCAATTGAAAATTGCTGATCATAGTTAGATCAGCAGATTGCTGATCTAACTATAAAAAGAAAATTTCGTTATTTAAGTTAATGCGATCAAACGCAAACTTACCACTGCTATTTCTTTATGTAATTAGAAATGCTTCAATACTATAACTACAACTAAGGGCAGCAAAGCAAGCAACTACATATATTTTTTAGTAAAATTTTATTGAAAATTAAGCATAATGATATAACAAGTGTTCATTTGAAAAGGCAATCTAGTAGCATGTAATTTACTGAGAACATTTTGTAGTATGTCGAAAATTAAAATATACTACTAACCTACGAAGTCGTATATTTTGAAAGTTTCAGACATACAAATAAATAACAAATAATAGGTATTTATTGAAATCTATAACAAATATTAAAAATGTTGTCCTTCAAGATCAATGCACTTTAAAATCCTCCGTTCAAAATTTCTGATGATATTCTGCAACATTACTGGATTGTTATTAATTTCCATGCATTTCTGTTCGATGCTCTGTAGCATATCATTCAAATTCAATATAGGTGTTCGAAAAATGTTATTTTTTAGATAAGGCCACAAAAAGAAGTCGCAAGGTGTTAAATCGCATGAACGTGCAGGCCAGTCAATTTCAGTATTTTGACTAATTATACGCTCATCAAAAAATTCTCTTAAATAATCCAAAGATTCTGCAGTACAGTGACAAGGTGCTCCGTCTTGTTGGAAATATGCATTTTGAAGTTCATCATCATGCAACTGATTGACAAATGGTTGTAAAATTTCCGTACGGTACCTTTGAGTAGTTAACGTTCCCTGAAAAAATATTGGTCCAATGATTCGCCTTTGGCTTATCGCTGCCCAAACACCAATTTTCTCTGGATGTAGCGATTCTTCATTAATTATATGTGGATTTTCACTACTCCAAATTCTTGTATTTTGTGAATTTAGGTATTCCGTTTTATAAAACCATGCTTCATCAGTAAAGATGACTCTTTGCGAAAGTTCTTCATTATTGTTCATATTTACAAACCAATTACAAAACTGTAGTCTACGTGGGTAATCAATTTCTAACAATTCTTGTACTGCTGTGACACGGTATTGATAAAGTTGCATATCTTTTTTTAATAACTTGGGAGTTGTACCAACGGAAAGGTTTATTTGTTGACTCAAATGTCGAACAGATGTTTATGGCATTCTCCATTATTTCTTCAACACGATTGACAACTTGAGGTGTACGTTTCTTAACTGCTCCGCTGCCTGATTTTCTTAAGAGACTACCAGTTTCAGAAAAAAGTTTTAAAGTTCTATCCAAAGTATTCTTAAATTGTATATAATCTATTACAAAATGTGGAAACTCAACTTGAAATTCTACTATGCAATCTTGAACTGAATAAACCCATAAACCATCAATTTTATTACCACTTCGAAAATAAGTCTGGACTAAAAAAAATTTATGTTCTAAAGTGAAAGCCATCTTAAAACTGAGAAGCAATTTATTTAAACCAGAATCGACGCACGATTATTTTATGCACTAACTGATATTTATGATTGACATTATCAAATATCATTTGGATTTACGTTTACGGAACAACAAACACATACTAATATATATGCGTCTTATTCTATCAAAATTTCAAAGTAACCTAGATTGACTTTTCAAATGAACACTTGTTATAATACAATAGTATTTTTTATAATATAAAATATTATCAAAAATCTGGTGTGAAGGACACAATACAAATTCATTACTAATATTTTTGTGAACGTATCTGAACATATCCCTCCCCAGAGACGCAGATACGTATTTCATCTTTCTACAGATTCGTCAGTACGCCTCTGCTGAAAAAGGATATATTCAGACACATTCACAAAAAGGAAAAACTTCCCTATCTCACAGAAATAATTAAGACCTATCGTAGAAGTACATTCAGTGCTGCATATTAGCAAATAACTGAAGTATCTACGCCCTGTCCACATAATAACTGCCGAACTAGTGTTTTCCATCAGATGGCCGTGCTGTATCTCTGGAAACTGTATTTATAGTGTCTACGGGATAACCGCAAACGTTATGTAACAGAATAATTTAAAACATACTTGAGTGGGTAAAACCTCATGAGTTTGGTATAATACAAAAGTATTTTTAACAATATAAAATATTATTAAACATCTGGTGTCTGCGAGATAGCGAAATTGTTCTTTTTTGTGAATGTGTCTGAATATATCCTTCTTCAGCAGGGGCGTGCTGACGAATCTGTAGGAAGTTGAAATACGTATCTCCGTCTCTGGAGGGGATATGCTCAGATAAGTTCACAAAAATACTAGTAATGAACTTGTATTGTGTTCCTCGCACCGGATGTTTAATAATATTTTATATTAGAAATACTTTTATATTATACAAAACTGGTAAGGTTTTACGCACTCAAGTATGTTTCAAATTATTCTGTTATATAATGTATATCACTATTTCGATCATTGCCATTTCATGTGTATTTGAAATAAGGAAAAATTGGTTTAGTAATGTAAATAAGGCATCAAGGAAAAATAGAATAAACGTTGAATAAATACGCAGATAAAGTACTACATAGTCGAATCACATAATAAAGAAAATATTAAAAAAAGCAAATGCTGGAAAGATGGGAAATGGGGTAACTAGCTATACCTTATACAAAAGTGGAGACCAACAAGTACATACTTTATAACTATTAAGGGAATTATAGCAAACGCCAATTAAGTTGGCCGAGGAGGGGGTGCGCAGAAAACATTTTTAAAAACGTCTACCCCCACTACTCAAGTAATTGTCAGAATAGATTTGTCATTGACGTTTGACGGAACATAATGTATTTGCTAGGGGATCATAAAGTGATATACGCTCAGAGGTTAGAATTATCTGACATTTGATGTAAAACCAAATACAAATCTCCCCACTACTTCTAATCCTGCGCGAACTTACCCCTCCTCGCGCCAACTTAATTGGCGTTTGCTATACATTATTGAATGTGGTTTACAAGATGTTGTCTACAATTATTAAGAGAAGACTTCTACAAAATACGAAGCAATTTGTAGGACAGTATCGGTGTAGTGTTACGAAGGGCTAATCTATAGTAGATCTTAAAACAGGTAATGGAAAGAATAATATGAGTACGATTTGAAAATAAATGTGCTTTATATATTGTTATTTCCTCCTGGTTTGAAGGAAGTTTTCGGTATTTATCGACCGAAATATGAGTTCAAATAATGCAATAGTTTTGAATAACACTAATACATTTACAAGATAATTCATTAATGTAATCTTGGAGTTCCGTTCAAGTTAATACAAATGCAGGAATCTGGTGTTAATACTAAAGACCGAGAAACTGGCTAATAAATAATATTTTCTTGTAGTAAGATTGCTGAGATCTGAGTTGGAACTGTAGTTGACATCGCTGCGATCTAAGCTGGAACTGTCTTTTGCTTTAACTTATTTTCGACAAGAAAGTTTTATCCCCGCCAGTTACAAAAGAGGGAGAAAGCAACAAGAAATTGATTATACAGAAATTGCCATACAAATATTTTACCCTTCTTCAAAGAAAATTATATGCCGTAGTTACCAGCGTCATAAATGCACTAAACTAACAATATGCACCGGAAACCTTAATTATGAGAAAATAAAGTAAATATTAAATACTAAATACACAATACAATAAAACTTATGCTATTATAAACATTTGCAACTAGTAAATGGACGGATTTAAAAGAAGGTTATACCTGACCAGGTAATTAACATAATTAAATATATGGGAAACTCCAAGACCTTTCTATATATACTTCTATACATTTTTATATTTACAATTAATATACAATTTAAAACTATGATTGAATACATCAAATGAATACAATTACAACGCTAAGAAATAAGTAATTAAACTTCTAATTTCAAAAATTCTTTTATTGTAAATATCATTACAATATTGTTTCGCCATACAATTGCTTCATCAGGTGGATGAAATACAGTATTTCATCCACCTGATGAAGCCATTGTATGGCGAAACAATATTGTAGTGATATTTACAATAAAAGAATTTTTGAAACTAGAAGTTTAATTACTTATTTCTTAGCGTTATAATGAAGTTTCAACAAGTATCTCCTTCGTCAATTAACTATTTAAATACAATTACATCTATTTGATTATATTTAAATAAAACTAAAAATGCAAATTAAATCTATATTGATCGAACATATATATTACAAGCGAACTTTTGATTCTGTTAACAGAAAAGCATAGGTGAGAAAATGCTAGCACATATTAAACTTAGAAGATTACGTAATTCGTAAAGTATTAAGGCAGGGAGATCCATTATCGGATTTTTCAGCAACATTATTTAATCTTACGTTGGAATATGCGGTATAGAAAATAAATAAAAGGGAATCTAAGAACTATAATTTGTCAGTTAATGGCATATGCTTATTTAGTATTATTTACAAAAAAAAATTGAAAGATAAAGAAGGAGATTCTTGAAGAAGGAAAGACGAAAAATATGTTTACAAATAAATTAAAATTACACTAAAATTTTGACTTTTAAAAGAACTACAAAGAACCAGAAAACAAAAATAAGAGAATATGAATTCGAGAAAGCAGAAAGGCGAACGATATTCGAAAGTAATTCGTTAAATAAATTAGCGAGATTAGTAGATATAAACGAAAAAATAATGGCAGCAAACAAAAGCTTTTTATGTAAATAAAAAATTACTAACAAGTAAAGTTCGAAAGAAAATCCAAATCATGCATACTTGAATTAAGAATAAGACTTATATTAATATATGTACTCAGTAAAAGTATTAACACTGACTAAGAGACAAGAGAAGAAGAATAGTAGAAAGAAAAATTCTTAGTTAGTTCTTAGTAAAACTTGCAAACAACGAATATCGATTAAGAATGAGTTTTTAAGATAACAAGGAGTTAAAGTTAAAGCGTTAGGGCATATATGGAGAGCCGGACTAGGATCGGTCATGTATTAAATACTCCCATAGAATTTAAGTAAAGAAGAGGAAAGCCCAGGGCAAAATGGTTGCAAGAACCGAACGAGCATTTAAGAGGTATGGGGCTGGTATATATGACTATGCAAACTAATCTCTGCGCCTTTTAAATCCTCTTCCACTTCTTGCAGCCATCTTGCCCTTGGCCTTCCTCTTTTTTACAAATAATGCACAATTACAGAAATGGAAAAAATTCTCAAAAACATTTAATTGAGGTACATTTTTCAAAAGAAGTTATAGTAAGATTATATTATTATATTTTTTTTTAATTTTTTATTTAGTTTTACTAACGACATGGCAGCACTGAACATATTCCAGTCAGATTTAGTTGTTTCATTTATAAAGTCCTTGCATAGAGTAATTAAATTTACTAATACACGAACTACCGATCTTAGTACCTGTACTATTCAATTACTTTTTTGCATATATACTTTCCGTCTATGTCCGTCTATACCTGTGCCCCTCATTTATTTCTACTTGTGTCTTTATATTTTCTATTAGCTTCCATTTTCATATATCCTGGAAATCCAGATGAAAATGGCAGCTAGAAAAAGGGTAGGAATGTTTTCATAACTTTTCCTTCTACCCTTTGGTTGAATTCCATTTGGTCCCCATTTTATAATTCTTTTATATATTCTTCTTTATTTGTTTATATGGTCATACTAGCGTAAACTTTGCAATTCACAGACTCCTATTATACATTCTTCCTTGATCCTCCACATTCATTTGCGATTTTTTGTTCATATGATATTTTTGGCCTAATAACCAGCTATCTAAATTCATCAAGATTGCCTACTTTTGTGATTTGCGCAAGAGATTTATATTTGTCCTACCGGCATTACTCGCGTCACTTTTTATTTGTCTTATTGATTAACATGCTATTTAAACTATTATTTCAGTTATCGTTTCTTACTTGGAACAATGGAAAGTATAGGTTTCATAAATTTAACAAAGTTCGATATTCTGAAAATAAACAATATATCTGGAATTTTTATCTTCGATAATTATTTTTCCATGTTTGGTGTGTGGGGGCAATTAGTATTACACCTACGTAATATCTTTTCAAATGTTTGCTTAGGATAAGTGTCAAAGATACCAATATGTAATAATATGAATAGAACAATGAAGCATGTATATGAGAAATAGATATAAATTTCTAAATATTTTTAAAATAAATCAAATTATCTGCTTAAATGTTAATATTTCAACCACATCTAAATTATATATATATATATATATATATATATATATATATATACCGGCTGTCCTTGAATTAAAAAGACCACGTATGAAAAATGGGAAGATGTAGTTATATAGAATATTAATCCAAAACATTTCCCGAAAGTTTCTTCTCTCAAGCGACAAAAAAATGACAACGGTATTAAAGAAAATGTGTGTCGTGCCACTATAAACGTCGCGATTATAAAAAGTACCAGGGACGATATCTTAAAATTGACCGACAATAACAAAAGAAATAGTTTTATTATTGTCCATTTCATCCAGCTGTTACGTATTGCTGTGAATTGTGCCTTTTAATTGCTTATTAATTTTGAATTCACACAGCAACTTATTCTGCCAGCTATCTTCAGTCGGGTCGCCTTCCTTGAGCTCTCTTCTCCAGGGGTAATCCTCACAGATACGGGTAATGGAATTAAAATAATAAAGGGTATAAGACAAATTATACAAGCATTTCCCCCCGTTACAATTTTATTAAAAAAAAAAAGGAAAAAGAAATCAACTTTACAAAGTGTAACGTTGAACTGGCAATAACACAGCTACGAGAATAAAAAAAGCTTGGATACCATATGAAGATACAAGTTGTAAAAACCTCCAAATGAATTACCACGGGCAAAGATTTGAAATAAAAATAAAAGCAAAATTTATCAGATGTCAACAAAACCATTAACCCTTAATTCAAACGTCAAGATAGAAATTTGTCTATCTTACGCGCAAACTCAAAATCTTACAGTCATGCGTGCATTTAACATTACACCACACAAAAATTTCCCCTCCTTCTAATCGTATTAAAATATTTATATGAATAAAAACTAAACTCCACAAAAACAGTCTGACAAATTTTCTAGATATTTTTCTGATTATAAAAAATTTCACAAAATTACAAATTATTATAAACTAAAATTACTGAATTTAAGAAGCTTCTGAGTGATATCAAATTATCCCTAAATATCTAAAGATAATATTAAAATGTACATACTTTTCATTTTGTGCACGTCACGTCACAAGAAAAAACTTATACTAAGAGAGATTCCAGATAGATTATTTAATATATATTTACAAGTTTCAAAGACTCGTAAAAACGCGTAACTGAATTTAATCACATCAAAAATATCACCTGACAAATCAAAACGATTTTATCCTGAACTATTGAACAAAATTAAGTTCTGTTCAATATTACAAAAAATCTACAACCTATCTGGTCAAGACCTCAGAAATCTCTACAAAATGAATGTCCTGCAATCGGCATCTCACTCCCACCTAACATAAATAAAATCAAACTGGCGACAATATATATATATTAATATTATTACAACTTCCTGTATAGCGGGGACTTCGAACATCAAACTCGGCCCGAGCAATCTACAAACGTGGACAAAATTATGCATTACACAAAATTATCAATTACAATTTAGATTTTTATCGTTATCTGTCTGAAATAAAACACACATGAATACATTAATTTCCATATCTTCTTTAATTTCTTCTGAAGGGAAAAAACCAGGACATATCCCCAAAATTATCCGAAAAAAAAGGTTAGGACATTTCTAATCTTTGTTCAAGGATAATTTTCCGCACTATCACTTACGACAGTATCGCACTCTGTCTTACTTCCCCGCACTAACATGTTGCATTGCTGTGCAGCAGGGTCATTCTCGTCCTGATGCTGTAGTGATGCAGCGAACAATAACAGCATCTCCATATCAATCTTATGTAAATTTTCCAAACAGCTATGTCTTATTTCACTTTAGACATTTTATTTGTTATGTCATTTTGCTTGACATAATTTACTTATGTCATTTTGACTGGACATAATTGAATTAATGTCATTTTTACTTGACATTATTGAATAGGCTTCGTTACATGCATCGTAGACGAAGGAACACGCCGAAGTAACAGTCATTATCGTAGAATATTCGAGCACTTCCTCGATTCCCTGGACATGGCTCCAATGAATTTTCATAAATAAAAGAAAAGCACAATATCAACATCTCATACACCAAATCATCATAACAATCAAATTCATAAAACCATATTATTAACAACAACAATAATAATAATAATCCCATATCATAACTTTAATTTCTTCTTCCAACACCTTATCTTCTTCTATATTATAATTTTATTTTGGCTTACAAATCAATTCCCATAATTAATAACTTTTTATATTCGCAGATAATTATAATTAATAAATTTCATATTCGCAGATAATTTAATTTCAGTCTATTATTTTATCAACAATAACTTTATTATAAAACTCATCCTGTATATACCAACTTGCTTAATCCTTATCATTACCTAGTCAATCTATTCCAAAAACTCATTAACCATGCTAATCAAATATCATAATCATTTTCCTTTTAACATGTCAACAATTCTTTTTATAAATTTATAATCACCATAATTTTATTTCAATATATATATATATATATATATATATATATATATATATATATATATATATATATATCTATATTTTTATCATAATAACTTTTTCTAACCATAGCTACTGCTACATACTTTTTCATATAACGACGAAATTTTTATTTTCATTCAAATATTTATTTCATATATCCTCGACGAATTTTTATAAACCTGTTCCCATTCAAATACATCATATAATTTTTTTATTATCTCGACGACTTTTTGTAAACACATTTTTATTTTCGTATAATTCCTTTATCTTATAATAATTTAATTTCAATCCTACGTTTAAATTTATTTCAATATCAAAATCGCATCCATTAACTTTTCCGAAATTTTTATATATTCTTTATCACATCGAATTCCAATAAATTATATCAAAGGCAAAATCATTATTTCTCGCATATTCATTTTTAATAGTATACAACAAAATTTTTCTCATTATGTTGGGCCTATCTAAAATATCAGACTGTAAACAATTTCTGATTTATTTTCATCTTTACCTTTATTCTAATGTTAAATGTGGGTCTAATTATTTTAAATTTAATACCCTTATATTTCATAATATAATAAAATAATAAAATATAATAAAATATAATAATAATAAAATATAATTACAGGAATCATTGTATTTATTTTCTATATAGTTATTCAAATTATACTTATATAATCCACATGGAGAAGCCAATTTCTTTTTAATTTCTATTTGTTCATCATTAATATCATTAATGACAACTGCCTGATTTATTTTTTCATTTACATGTTTATTTAATTCATTAGCCCTTTTCACATCATCACTTTTATTCATTTAATATCCTAAATTTGAATTTGCCCCAATTATCTCTAATTCTCTTATTTCTTCAGTTTTAAAATTACTTTTATTTAATATAAATTCTTTTCTTACCCTAATTTGATCGTTTCTTCCTCCAACTTCTCTATCAAAACCATTTCCATTGTCCTGTGGCTTAGATTCTTCCCCAGGCACATTCTCCTGACTTTTCTTTATAATCATTAATTCCTTTTCTTTTGTTATGTTATTTACTCCCTCCTTTTCCTCTTGTTCCATTATTATCGATTCCTTTTCTTCTATTATTTGTCTTTCCTCGACGTGTACTACTTTACTTTCGCTTATTATAACTTCTTTATTTGTTTGTTTGTTACTGTTTATTGGCACAATTTGATACATTATCTGTTCCAATTTTTTCTCTAATCTTCTCTCCATATCCTCTTCTCGTTGTTCCATAACCTCTTGTTGTTGTTTTATATCCTCTTGTTGTTGTTTTATCGTTTCCACGTCATTGTGATTTTGTTGTATCATTTTCATCATTTGTTCCATTTTTCTCTTTCTCTCCTCTTGTTGTTTCATCATCATTCGCATCATTTAGTGCATCATGTCCAGCATCTCTTGACCACTTCCTCCGCCGCATCCTCCTTCATGCATGTAACTAGCATTACCCATTCTTTGTTTTAAATTTATCGTACTTTCCATATTTATCATAATTGCTTTCTATTTCTTCAATATAACTCTTTATATTCGCGTCACACGTTGGGTTCGCCAAATTATGCTGTGAATTGTGCCTTTTAATTGCTTATTAATTTTGAATTCACACAGCAACTTATTCTGCCAGCTATCTTCAGTCGGGTCGCCTTCCTTGAGCTCTCTTCTCCAGGGGTAATCCTCACAGATACGGGTAATGGAATTAAAATAATAAAGGGTATAAGACAAATTATACAAGCATTTTCCCGCCTTACAATTTTATTAAAAAAAAAAAGAAAAAAAAATTAACTTTACAAAGTGTAACGTTGAACTGACAATAACACAGCTACGAGGATAAAAAAACTTGGATACCATATGAAGATACAAGTTGTAAAAACCTCCAAATGAATTACCACGAGCAAAGATTTGAAATAAAAATAAAAACAAAATTTATCAGATGTCAACAAAACCATTAACCCTTAATTCAAACGTCAAGATAGAAATTTGTCTATCTTACGCGCAAACTCAAAATCTTACAGCCATGCGTGCATTTAACATGACACCACACAAAAATTTCCCCTCCTTCTAATCGTATTAAAATATTTATATGAATAAAAACTAAACTCCACAAAAACAGTCTGAC
This sequence comes from Melolontha melolontha, assembly GCA_935421215.2. Classification (NCBI taxonomy): domain Eukaryota; kingdom Metazoa; phylum Arthropoda; class Insecta; order Coleoptera; family Scarabaeidae; genus Melolontha; species Melolontha melolontha. The sequence goes on from OW285240.1 coordinate 63,480,201, forward strand.
AAATTTTCTAGATATTTTTCTGATTATAAAAAATTTCACAAAATTACAAATTATTATAAACTAAAATTACTGAATTTAAGAAGCTTCTGAGTGATATCAAATTATCCCTAAATATCTAAAGATAATATTAAAATGTACATACTTTTCATTTTGTGCACGTCACGTCACAAGAAAAAACTTATACTAAGAGAGATTCCAGATAGATTATTTAATATATATATTTACAAGTTTCAAAGACTCGTAAAAACGCGTAACTGAATTTAATCACATCAAAAATATCACCTGACAAATCAAAACGATTTTATCCTGAACTATTGAACAAAATTAAGTTCTGTTCAATATTACAAAAAATCTACAACCTATCTGGTCAAGACCTCAGAAATCTCTACAAAATGAATGTCCTGCAATCGGCATCTCACTCCCACCTAACATAAATAAAATCAAACTGGCGACAATATATATATATTAATATTATTACAACTTCCTGCATAGCGGGGACTTCGAACATCAAACTCGGCCCGAGCAATCTACAAACGTGGACAAAATTATACATTACACAAAATTATCAATTACAATTTAGATTTTTATCGTTATCTGTCTGAAATAAAATACACATGAATACATTAATTTCCATATCTTCTTTAATTTCTTCTGAAGGGAAAAAACCAGGACAGTATGTAAAATTACGCTATAGTGTATATGTGTGTGTGTGAGGTATTAATTATTTATACACATTCTAAATATTTTGAATTCATAAGCGGCACCTAATATAATTTTCAGGGTATTTATAATTTCGGGGATTGCGTCGTATTTGACTCACAATATTTTAAATTTATGTTTTATATAATTACATTTTTCCATTTATCATACGTTGTCTCCTTATTTCAAGCACAACCTGTGTATATATATATATATATATATACCGTATGTGTTAAATATCATTAGGCATAGAGAATCAACGTATGAGTACATATAATGTATACGTACATGAGAAAGCCAGTCCAATGCCAGCGAAGACCGCGACGACTGACGATACTGATTGACTGGAAATTTTGCATTCAGTCTAGTTGCAGCCGTTACAGTTTGAAAGCGTACAATAAAATTAATGAATAATGGCTCTTTATACACCCACTGAGAAGCTTAAGTTAGTAAAATGGTTTTATGCTGGCAAGTCTGCAATGGAGTGCTTGAATTTGTTTGCGCTGACTTTTGCAGACCGTTCTGTACCTTGCAGACAAACAATTTATAATATTATAAATAAATTTGAAACGTGTTTCGGTCTCAATAACTGTACGAAATGCAAACCAAGAGAGGTATCACCACAAAAAATTGAGGAAAGAGAACGGCGGGATATATTAATTTGTAGTATTGTGGAAATTGATAACACGAGATCTACTAGAAGTGCTGCCGAGGAATTGGGTACAAGTAACACAACTATTTCACGTATTTGGAAACGTAATGGTTTAAAATGTTTCAAATATTCGGATATATTCAATTTCCGGAGAATGGAGTTTTGTCAAAACGTTATGGAAAAGATACATCGAGATGAAAATTTCGTTAAAAATATTCTCTTCACCGATGAATCAACTTTTCCATTACACGGAAAGCACAATCCCTCTGTTCTTCGATATTGGGCTTCGGAAAATCAACACCGGCATTTTGCAAATCGCACGCAGTATCCTCAAAAACTAAACGTTTGGGCAGGTATCGTGAACTTGGACAGCACGATGAGCGATGTGTAACCTTCGAAGGTACTAAAGAGAAGAAGAACTGATAGTTTGCGTCGAAAAGAGCACGGTTTTGAAAACGGTCTGTTTTATGATCTGTCGAAGAGAGGGGTCGATATCTTGATTAATAATTAAATAAGAAGCGCGACCTAAAGACGTGGTCTACCGATGTCATAAATATTATTAAGATAACGCTTGTGACATAAGCTTCCTAATGATATGAAACACAACATATAAAGGAAGATGTATAATTAAATCAATCAATTTAAAAATAGAAATGTAAATAGAAAGAAATTCCACATTACGGTTGTTGAGTCAGGTAGTAAACGAAGGGTCTTTCGGTCAAGATATATAACAAAAGAAAAACTTTCTCTTTGGACACGAATACACAGAAAAATGTCTTAAGTTAAATATATTTTAAAACGAGATATTTTAAAGAAGAAATAGGATTAAAAATAGATTAAAATATTCTATATGCTAAGCGTAACACTATTCTTCGAGTTATATAGCACAACTCGAAGAACAGCACCACTAAGAAATCGAAAATACAATTTTCTGGAAAAAGAAATTCCAATAAAAATTTTTATTTTAATTTGTGAAATGGATTTACATCAAGTAAAGGTCGAAACAATTCAAAATTTGAAAAGGAAATTGTTGGTATAATTTTCTGGAATACGGAAGGAGACTTGCTTTTTGAATGTTATGCGAATAGGGTCTATTGTAAGTGGAGGAGCCTAATTCAATAATTAAAAATATTTGTGGATAAAACACACTCACATTCTTATTTGCAAAAAAAGTGTTGCAACATGACAATTGCTAAATTCGTAAGGCTTGCTGGCCAGCAGTTTAGCAGAGAAACAACCATTGTGGGTTCCTTGAGTTAAGGCGTCCATCTTATAATATTAAACCTGCTCCTTTTCAAATATCTTTTCATTAGAAAATTCATAAATTATCTCAGGGAAGAACTTTTGCATTTGATGAAGTTCTCAAAAATGCTATTGCACAATATTTTGTAGAGTTGCTGAAGAAATTATTTTTTAAATGTATAAGACCATTAGAGAAACGTTATAATAAGTCCCGGAAGGAGCTACAGAGAAAAATAATATGTGTTTTTTGGAGGGGAGGCATTTTTCGATTTTAGTTGCATTTATAGTACCTGTAAAAATACTAATAATTTAAATTTTAGTGTTCGTATTACTTTAGTCGGATAATCGAAAGAGCTTTAATAACACATGCCTGCATTTTTCAACTCTTTGAATGTTGATTTAAAAATTTTAACTGATTTCTAGTAATTGGGTAGCGCTGATTTCAAATCTGCTTTTATTTTTTTTTGTATCACGTAAGGTTATTTTTCAAACCAGTAAAATAAAAAAATATAGAAAAAACACGATTTATTTCATTTATAAGCTAGTTTTATATTATATTTAAAAAAATACAAAAATATACACATAGAAACTATTAGAAATAGTTATTTATTCTTTATGCTTCTTAAAAAAACGTTTTCGTTTTTCAGAAAAGTTTTCCTGACATATTCAGCGAAAGGAAGATGTGAAGGTAGTTTCTAGGGCAAGCAAATTTTTTTGTTTCAACCTAGACCCCAGTACTTCAGAAAGATCTTTTGAAAGTCCCAAATCTCTTACGAAATCATTCAGTTCGGCTTATGAAAATAGCTGAGGTTGGTTTTGACCTGAGGTTGATGGTTCAAAATCACTATCCATCTGTACGGAGGCGGAAGTTGAAGAGGTTTCAATATCTTCTTGTAGTACTTTGGGGGGTATAGGTATAGGTACATGATCACTATGAGGAACTGGTCTGATAGCTGATTTAATATTGTTTGGGTACAAAATATGTTTCAAAGTTTTTCTATTATGCCCCTTAATATCACAAAGACAAAAGTAGCAACCTTCATGATGATTTTGCGGTTCTCTCCAAACGATCGGTATTCCAAAAGGAAGGCTTTTTCTATTCCCTTTGGTCCAATGTCTTAAACCTTCTTCACATACCTTACAAATAACGTGCGGTGCCCAATCTTTACCTTGATCTCCTAATTTGATTTTGAAATAAGCATAATATGCATTTTTCACAAATTCACCAATTGGTCTCTTAAACTTTTCAAGACGAAATATCCACAAATATAACAGAAATCATCTGGTTTGTTTTTGCAACACCGGCTAGACATATTTTTAAGCAATGTTTATTTATCAAATACCACGCACAACACTAAAGACAAATTAATTTTACTTGTTTACTGATCGACACTCAGAGCTATAATGAAGTAAATGCCATTAAGATATACACTTTGTTTGGAGTGATAAACTTGAAATCCTTCTTCGCAGTACTAATAAAGTGAAAGCATAATAAATAGGATTTAGCTGGTAAAAATTCCCGGAAATCTTGTCCAAAATTAATACATGTAATAAAAGATTTACATCAGGTAATGAGAGCCTATTTAACAAATTTCTTTAAAACCACAACAGAAAATCATTTTTGGGTTAATACCTAGAATTTGAAGTAGTACATTCATTTTAAAATGTATTAAAACGCCTATTATAAGATTTTTTTAATATTTTTTTCTTTTTCTTTTGTGCAAAAGAACATTTGTGGGTGGTAGAGACCAACTGTATTTTAATTAGTTATTGCTATATAAAAACTGAGCTTAACAAACAAAAATCACGTCATCACAAATTTTATGCAGGCCTGTGTAATTAATGATCAGATAATCAATGTTTAACATAAATGATTCAATATTTAAAAAAAACATTTTAAATCTTATGAAATTTAAAATTTTACCCATGTCTCAAATCATAGTGTAAGTAGATTCATAAATGAATACCCACATCAACTAGTTTTTATAAAATATATGACTATAGAGGAAAATTTACTTAAATTTGTCAACTACTTGACATTAAAGCCAATATTAAAGTGCTATGCAAGGGCGTTCAACTTTTGGTCACCTTTAAAATGTAATTGTAGAATTTTATGATAAACTAAAAAGTATGAATTATAAGGGTTTATCCACCCGCGCAATGTGGACTTGTAACTACAATTCTACCTACAGAACGAAATACCTACGCTCTTGAATATATTTACATACATTTCTAATACATTAACTATTTTGAAAACATCTTTTAATTAGTATACTAGAAATGCACTTTGTATGTATTATTGCACCTGATGGAGTTCAGATATTTATGGGCCGTGAACTTAGCCTGTAATTTGTACATAACATACTTTTAACTACTTAATTAGAATGTTGTGAATGTTAGAATGTATAAAAATCCTATTTTTTATAGTGTAATACGTTTTTGCATTTCTTTTAAATGCGCTATTATAATAAAACCTAATATACTTAATATTTTTAAGCATACTTGAGTACAAAAGATAACAGTTAAATTTAAACGTTATTCAAATAAAAATGATCTATTGACAACAACTTTTTTAATTGTTTATATTTACAATTAGTTGTTAGGCGAAAAAATTGACTCAAGCCTTAAAAATGAACAAATTCGTTTAGAAAGCAAAACAAAGAGATTTTAACCCTGATTATACAGGGTTAGTTAAAAGTATGGAGACGGCGATTTATTGTCGTTAATATTCATTTTAGGGATTTATGTTCAATATAAAAGTTTGTTAGGATATTTTTATCTACATTTGAGAATATTTGAATTTTTTTTTCTTTAATTGTTTTTTAGTTACGCCTGTCCGCGCATTTTTTTTTTAATGGGAACTAGTAAATTTTACTCTACCATTCGATAGAGCTTTCGAACTTTTTTACAAGAAAAATTAAACAAATTAATAACAAAGTAAATTAAAGTAAGTGTTCAAATTGTCGTCCATTAGTAATTTGACAATGACCCAATCGATTTACAAAACCCCGAACAGAGTTCTGTAAAAAATCTCGGGGAATTTCTTGTATCGTTCTGGTAATTCGGATTTGTAAATCTTCGACATTATCGGGCTTATCTTTGTAAACCTTGTTTTTTACGTATCCCCAAAGAAAACAATCTTTTGGACTTAAATCTGGCGAACGGGCTGGCCATTCAATGGTTCCTCGTCTTCCAATCCATCTGTGGGGAAAAACGTTGTCCAGATATTGACAAACATTTACACCATAATGTGGTCCCCACCATCTTGCTGGAACCAGATTCTGTCATTGGGCAGGTGTTTAGTGTTTTCATGAGGATAGAGCGTAGCACAAGCAGGTATTATTTCATTTTGCAATAACTGCAAATACAGAGCCGAAGTTAAATTGCCATTGATGAAAGACGGACCGATAATATGAGCGCCTAGAATGCCAACCCAAACATTAACCTTTGGGGGTACTGCGTATGGTGCTCCAAAAACCAAGAGGGATTTTCCGATGATCAGTATCTGCAGTTATGTCTGTTTACTTCACCGGTAATGCAAAAAGTAGCTTCGTCTGAGAAAAGAATATTGTTGACAAAATTTTCATTATTATTGCAAATATTTAACATTTCTTCAGAAAATTGTAATCTCCTATCAAAATCATCTTCCGTTAACTCGTGTACAAGGTGTACCTTATAAGGTTTATACTTTTCACTTTTTAAAATCGATACGATCGATGACTGTGAAATATTGAAATTGGCCGCTAATTGATTGGTTGATAAATGGGGATATTCAGATACAGCCAATAAAATATCCAGTTTGTTATCATCGCTTTTTGCTGTTCTAGGTCTACCACTCCTTGGAAAATCTTTAACGCTACCCGTTTGTTCAAAGCGTCTTAAAGTTTTACCAACAACGGATTTAGAAATTGGATTTCTATTTGGATTCGTATCATTAAATAAATTACTAACGTCTTGTAAACTTCTGCGTCTATCTCCATAACCCAACATCATAAGTATTTCAATTCGTTCATGTTCACTTAAACTCGCCATTTTTAATATTAACAGCAAGAAATTGCACAAATGAATTATTTCTGTCGAAGATTTGACGTTCACAATAACCACTGATAAAATTATGTCGCTCAAGTTTGTTTATCGCTACGCTTCTGTCTATCTGCGATGTACCGAACATCTGTTAAGCACATGAACCGGCTTTTTCTTATAAAGAAGTTTTTAAAATGAATTTAAAAAAAAAATTTGTAAAGAGAAAAAAAATCTCTATCGAATGGCAGAGTAAAATTTACTAGTTCCTATTTAAAAAAAATGCGCGGACAGGCGTAACTAAAAAACAATTGAAGAAAAAAAAATTCAAATATTCTCAAATGTAGATCAAAATATCCTAACAAACTTTTATATTGAACATAAATCCCTAAAATAAATATTAACGACAATAAATCGCCGTCTCCATACTTTTAACTAAGCCTGTATATCGAAGCACTTACGAGTTGTTTTTAAAAACAACATTTATCTCGTACAGGTTTTCCTTTTTTCCTGCTATATACACTGTGCTCATTTTCACAACGAATATGTCTTGAGGGTATCAGCGATTTTGTAATCAGCTGATTTTCGAACTCTCTTTTTCTGTATTGATTTTAGTGGCAGATACGTTATCATTATTGCGTAGGTTCCTCTGTTACCCTCTTCTTGATATCAGTAAATTATCACTGAAATATAGATTTCTTTTTAAACCTAAAAATTTATTTTTAATCGTTCAATTTTGTGTGGCTAATATGTTAATAATTTCAAATTGTCTTTTTTTAAACTGCGTAAAATTTGCTTTGGCCAACAATGATTTTTAAAGAAAAATTGAAAAGCTTTACAGTTGAGATTTAGCTTCTCGAGTTTACTGTTATATTCACAACTACACATTCTATTATTTTGGTAAACTTAATTTTTTGAAATATTACTTTTTTATTGAACTTAATGCATATGAGAATTAATAACGATTGAAATCTTATTTTATGTGCAATTGTCGCCAAATTTGTTGCGTTAATTTCTACAATCCGACAAATCAAGTTTGTACCAGAATATAGATGCAATACGTCACCGACGTCAACCTCCCTAGTTGTGAATATAAATGAAGAAATGCGTGAAAGCAACGTCTATCCCGAAACGTGCATATGCCAGCATTTCATTCATTAGAAATCATCAGTACACGATCAGAGACAGTCAAAAGTTTCCTAAAATCTCGGATGCAAAACTTATACAGGGAATTTTTGTAGGACATCAAGTTAAACTTCTACTTCCAGCGTGTTATTTGAAATGCTTTTAAAAATTTGACCCACATTTTTCCAGGAAACAGAAAATCCGATAATTATGTAGCATTTGTTATTTCTTTTCCTCGAGCCTTAACGATGTGAGTAATGAACATAGCGAAAGGTTTCATCAAGACATATCTGTTATTGAAAAATGTCAAAATCAGGGCAAGTGGAACAGTGAAATGTTTACTGGTTGGTTATTGGTGAACATTGATATGAGAAGGTACCGAAGAATAGTATAAAAGAAAAACATTTTAAGATGATATCATACAGCTCCATATAATGTATCTACATATAGCAAACGCCAATTAAGCTGGCGCGAGGAGGGTTCACGCAGGATTAAAAGTAGTGGGGAGATTTGTATTTGGTTTTACATCAAATATCAGATAATTCTAACCTCTGAGCGTGTATCACTTTATGATCCCCTAGCAAAAACATTATGTTCCGTCCAACGTCAATGACAAATGTATTCTGACAATTACTTGAGTAGTGAGGGTGGACGTTTTTAAAAACGGCTTCTGCGCACCCCCTCCTAATTAATATTATTTCATTTATAGCAAGCGCCAATTAAGTTGGAGCGAGGAGGGCGTGCGCAGAAGCCGTTTTTAAAAACGTCCACCCCCACTACTCAAATAATTGTCAGAATACATTTGTCATTGACGTTTGATGGAACATAATGTCTTCTAGGGGATCATAAAGTGATACACGCTCAGAGGTTAGAATTATCTGACATTTGATGTAAAACCAAATACAAATCTTCCCACTACTTCTAATCCTGCGCGAACTTACTCCTCCTCGCGTCAAATTAATTGGCGTTTGCTATACTTTTCAATTTTTTTTCCAAAACCTGACATGCCAGATTAAGTTTGTTGTTATTATTATTGTTAGAACTATAAACGAAACGAAAATTGTAGGTACATAGAGTCTAAAGAAAAAAAAAGAAATTGTTGATCAGTGTCATATTATTCGGTAGTAAAAATAGTATTTCTCTTATAATCGGCAAATTTGAAACTGAGACGTAGTTTTGATAAACATATAAGATTTGAGTCACATATCGTGCGTTCAAAAAAAGCCTAGAGGCAGGCTTTTTTTGAACCCATGATTTCTAAGTAACATCAAACAGCATTTCGTAACTTTACTAATATGAATTTCTTAAATGACAGTTACATCTAAGTGACAGACGCCTTTAGAAAATTCTAAAATTAATTACTAGGTTATAATCTTACTGTCATGAATAAATAAAAGTCTGTGTTATCGCTTTTATTAGATAACACTAATGACATTAACATTTGACATTTCAGAACGGTGCGGTAAGTTACGACATACCAAAAAATTTCATGGCAAACTTGATGCTGATTTTTTTTTAACGCACGATACAACTAAAGATTAATTATAAGTTTGTTTGTCCTTATATTAGTACTGAAACAATTAAACCAGTGAGACTGGAAAGACATAACGTGAATCAAACTATGCCCAGCCCGTTAAAAAGTATGCTGACTGATAAGAGCTCAGTTTTGAAATTACGTTTTGTATTTTCTTACAAGAACAAACTAACAATATCTGTCAATGGTGTAAGTAAAATAAGTGGCAAAAATATTTCGAAATGCTCTGTCATAACATACACTAGCAAAACCAATCCACTGCGCTACGATTATTTCATTGATGCTACCCTTCTCCGCTATTGTTCTATAATTAGTGATTTGGGTGTATACTTCGATTCTCATCTTACATTTTGGCATCACCGAATTCACGCTACATTAGCCGCGTTAAAAGCGTTGGCTCCATTGTACAAAATTTAAATTCTTTTCAAGCAAAAGCTGCAATTATTCTATATAACGTATATGTAAAGACAAACTTGAATATGCCAGAGTGAGTTGGAATGCTGTTTATAAATCGTGCTTGTAGAGAAAATACAGCACTAGATTCTTAAATGTTCACACTACTGGGAGGAAGGTACTGATTTACACGAGGCATTTATTATACCTAACATTCTCTTCCAAAACAAAACAATTTGAAACATACTTGAGGGCGTAAAATCTCACCATTTTTTGTATAAAACAAAAACATTATTAAATCAAAAATGTTATTAAAAATCGGGTGTTACAAGTTCATGTTTGTGTGAAAATTCTCTAACAAATGTTTAATATGAACTTCTTGGAATTAAGAAGAAGAAGAAGAATAGATGGTATAAAGTTTATGTACGGCATGGCTAGAAATAACGTCGATAGTTTATACCTACTAGAACATTTAAGTTTCCTAATATCAAGTACCTCGTCAAGTCAAACTTTGATTTTGTACATACAATTTTCGTTTATTTAATATTTTATTGAAAAATTCAAAAACTAATTGTAAATTAAGGATGAATCCAAAGTAACTGTAATAATTTTAATCATATATATATATAATCAGTAATTCCTTCTACCATAATATGGTGTAGGAAAGTTTCCCTTATTCTTCAACTGCGAACAAACTTCTTCCATTCCTTTCTGTTTTGTGTTAGTTGTTTCGCCTCTACCCATCCCTTGTTCTTTCCTTGTAATATTCTTGCCACTGCATTGTCCCACGTTTGTCTTGGTCTTCCCCGTTGTCTACTTCGTTGTATTCTTGCTTCCCATATCCTTCTTACTGGTTTCGATTCTTCCATCCTCATGAGATGCCCCCACCATTCCAATTGTTTTTGTTCAATAAATTCAAGAACCGATTGAATTCCTAGATCTTTCCTTATGTCCTTATTTCTCATTTTTTCTCTTTTGGTCACGCCTCGTACTCTTCTCAAATACTTCATTTCAACAGCCTGAATCTTATTTTTTGTCTATCGTTCAAAATCCATGACTCACATGCGAATGTCAACACAGACCTGTATACCGATTTAAACACTTTCAGTTTTGTTTTCCGCGTTATTTCATTTTTGTTAATGAATTTGTTACTCATTGCATAATAAAGTTTCATCGTTTTTTCAACTCTTTTACTTATTTCAGCTTCTTGAGTACCTTCCTCATCTAGTAATACTCCTAGGTACTGAAATGTTTTCACCTGCTCTATGTTTACTCCTTCTATATCTATTTTTATTTCGGTGTGCTCCTTTCCTGTTACCATAACTTTTGTTTTGTTTTTGTTTATTTTCATACCGTGTTCTTCTAGCTCTTTATGCCATATGCTAACATTACGTTGTAAATCCCTCTCGCTTTCGGCAACAATCACAATATCATCTGCGAAAGCTCCCTCCGATATTTGTACTCTTTGCATGTTGTGGTAACCTACATTGAATTTCTTACTTTGTCTAGTGCATTTTTTTATAATTTCGTCCATAAATGTTATAAACAATAGTGGGCTCAAGCTTCCTCCTTGTCTCAGGCCGGATTGGGAAGTAAATGGGTCTGACATCGTATTATTAGTTATTACAGCATTAATATTATTTTCATATATTTGTTTAATTACCCTGATAAACTTGTCGTTTATATTTCTTTCTTTTAGTGAATTCCACACTTTTTCTCTTGGTACCTTGTCAAATGCTTTTTCAAGATCCACAAATGCCATATAAACCTTTCTCTGTTCTCGTCGTGCCTTTTCTGTTATTTGTCTAATGGAGAATATATGATCATGTATACTACCTCCACGTCTAAACCCGCTTTGTGATTCTTCTAATGTTTCCTCGATTTTGTCTTTCAATTTATTTCCCAATATCTGTTCATAAATCTTCATGGCTGTACTTATTAAGGATATACCTCTATAATTATTGCAATCCTTCCTATCTCCTTTTTTATATATTGGTACTATCAATGTCATCCTCCAGTCTTTCGGTAATTGTTCTTGGTCCCATATTTTATTATACATATCTAGCATCATTTCTTTTCCTTTTTGTCCGATATGTTTTATCATTTCTGAGCTTACTTTATCGTATCCTGGTGCTTTACCATTCTTCAACTTTTTAATTGCTTCTTCCAACTCCTGCATATTTACTTTTCCCTCGGCTTCTTTGGTTATCATTTGTTGTTCAATTGTAGTGTCTTTCTCTAATTCTTTTCCTTCCAGCAGTTTTTGAAAATATTCTTTCCATCTTTTCGTTATTTCTTCCTGTTCCATTATCAAGTTTCCCATATGATCTTTAATGTGGATCATTTCATACGTTCTTTCCTTTCTAAACGTCTTTAATATTCGATAGAACAGCTTTTGATTCTCGCTGCTGTTTATTTCCATCCTCTCTCCAAATTCTTTCCAGCTGTTTTTCTTTGACTCTATTACAAGTTCCTTTACTTTCTTCCTTTCGTTTTTGTAAAGCTCATAACTATGTATTGTCTTTGTTGATAGATACTTCTTCCATGTCTCTTTCTTTCTCTTTATTTGTTCCTTAATTTCATTTGTCCACCACACAGTCTGCTTTTTATCTTTTCTTTTCTTACTCACTCCACATATTTCTGTACTTGTTTCTATCACAGTTTCTTTAAAGTAGTTCCATAGTTGTTCTGCATTTTTATCCACACTACTTCCCTCCATCTTTTTTATCTTATCCGTTATCGCTTTTGTATATTTTCTTGCTATTTCTGGATTTCTTAATTTATACGACTTTATTGTCTCATCCTGGGGTTTCTTTTGTCCGTTTATATTCTTGTTCTTTGTGATATATTTTTTTTTCTTCCCTGATCTTTGATACCACTAAGAAGTGGTCGCTGCCTATCTCTGGACCCCTTTTAACTTTAGTGTCCATTACTACTGTTCTATTGTTATTTTCCACCAATACATAATCTATTATAGACCTTTCATTTCTACTTTGAACTTCTCTAGTGTATTTGTGTATTTCCTTATGTTGGAAGTAAGTGTTCGTAATCACCAAGTCGTGCATTAGACAGAATTCCAACATTCTTTTACCATTATTATTTCTCTTGTTTTCTCCATGTATTCCTATGGACCTGTTATATACTTCGTCCTTCTTACCAACTCTACTGTTAAAATCGCCGATTATAAATATCATTCCTTTTGCTTCTTCCGTCGCTCTCGTCAGATCCTCCCAAAATCTGTCCTTGGTTTCTGCTTTCTCATCTTCATTGGGGCCATACACCACTATTACTGTTTTAATAAAAATATTCGCTTCCCTCATTTCTATTGCCAATATTCTTTCTGTCCAGGCTTTCCAGTTGTACAGTTGTTTCTCTATTCTTCTATGTATTATACATCCAACACCGGCTGCGGCTCTGCATTCCTCTGGAACTCCGCTATATATCATAGTGTTTTGTTCAGCGGTTTTAACTATTCCCTTCCCTTTTCTTTTTACTTCAGTTATACCCAGTATATCCAAACTCATTTCTTCGAATTCTTTTTCCAATTCTTTTTCTTTCCCTGTTATACTTTTAATGTTCCATGTACCTATTTTCCATTTCGTAATTTCCAGTTCGTTCCTTTCCATTTTTTTTTTGTGATTTTATTTTCTCGTTACCTTTTCCATATCTGTGTCCGTCATCCTTATCATCCTCATCCACTCCGCTACTTATTATTTTTTTTTCTCTTTATCTCCTTTATATTTCACTAGTTTGCCTTGTTCATTATTCCATATCCATTTTTGTCCATTAATAATTAATTTTCGGAAGCCGATTTGAACCCTATTACCTTCCTTCCTTAATTTTAATCATATGAATAAAAAAGGTATCATTATTTATGCTCTGGGGGTTGGTAAATAGTAAATCAAGGTCGAAAATTGCAAATTTTAAAGAAAGGACCCAAAATAGTGGCCGGAAACTTTGTAATCAGGTATAATTCATACAAAAAACGTTATATAATTTATACAAACATATTTATTTGTGAATAGCATAATTAGTCATTACTCTAATGCAAAACATTCTAATTAACTAATTAATTAATATTAAATTGTGCTATTTTACTTAATGGTGTTATGAGGCAAACACCATTAAGTAAAATAGAACAACAATTTAATATTTCGAAGACGTCTGTACTTAAAATTCTCAAACAGTACAAATACAAATCTTACAAGTTTTCTAATTAGCAACAATTATTTCATGAAGATAGAATAAGACGTGTTGATTTTTGCGAAACACTATTTAATTTATTAAATTAAAATCATAATATGTTGAAGAACTGATGAAGCGTCTTTTTCTTCGAACACGTATTGTTCCTCGATTTGAAAATTTAGCCAGTGAAGGTTTCTGGTTTCAAATGGATTGAGCCCCAATTCATTCAACTGCAGTAAATACAAGTTTTCTAAATTAAAGTCTTCCTGATCGATGGAGAGTGAGGTTTGGTTCGATAGCTTGACCGGCCCGTTCGCTAGATTTATTGCTAAATAACTTTTCTTTGGGGATACCTTCAATCTAAAATTTATGATAATGTAATTTTCACTAACATTGAAGATTTAAAATCACGCGTAAGTACAACCTGCGACGAATTACGAACCAAATCGGATTTTTTAACACACTCTTTGCAGAAATTTCATAATCGATTCCCATATTGTATGGAATGTGAAGGTGGATATTTCGAATATTTATCAAAAAGTTTAAAGAATTACAAATAAAAACAAACTTTTTTTCAATTTACCATAATAGTATATTAAAAAACGAGTTTCATAAGGCACCATTTTGCCGCACGAGATCAGTTTAGAAAACGAACCGCGACAGCGGCGAGTTTACTAAAGAGCGAGTGCGGCAAAAGGCCTTATGAAACGAGTTTTTTATACTATTTTTTCTATTTTGCGTTTTTTACATTAATAAATTGCTTAAATTGGAATTATTTAATTTGAAAGTTCAGAGTTTAATTTTTATATAAAGCATGCAGTTGGTCACATTGATACTTGACATTTTCAAATTTAAATCTTGCTATCCGCGAAGTATATTATATTTCATATTATTTATTAATTTTCGTTAACATTACTTGATATTTCATTTAAAAATATAAACATGAGTGACATAGAAACATATATATGTTGTTGTCAATTGTATACAACATACGTTGTTTGTGTAAAATACGAATATATATCATATCTGTCAAATGTACGGTCGCGGTTACATAAAAGCGACAACTAATTTGACATTTTTTTTTTTCTAATAAATTTTGGCTTTGTAAGTAATGACACTAATGACAAATTAAATAATATTTGACTTTTTTCATTATTAAGTGACGTGATGTATACAATAGGAAAAAGTGCCGGTCGCTTTTATGTGACCGCGACCGTACATAAATTCTTAAAATCATATGACAGCAATGATATTTATTTCTGTATTCGAACAACGCCAATATTGAAAAATGAAAAAAAGTGTATCAAAATAGAGCTCATTTCGATACTGTTTTTGGTTTCATAATGAGTTCATTTCGAACGCAAAATAGAAAAAATTCATTTTAATATTGTTTGTGTAAGTTAAATGTTAAATAAATTATTTTCACACTTTGTTGACACTGACAACTAAAATGCCTTATTACGACAAGTGATGTCACTCGCATTGTTGGTTGCATAACGTTCCCATACATTCAAGTATTTATTTTAAAAGTGAAGATAGGTGTATTCATGTGTTTTGTTCAGTGATATAAACTCACGGTATATGTGTTTGTGTATGCGATCAAGTATTATGAATATGAATATTTGTTTGGGTTGTATTTGTGTCGTATATGGTATAAATAACGTATATGGTGTGTAATGTATTTTATATAATTCTAGCTTCCGATAATTATTTTTCGAAAATATTCTTACGTATAGTCTAGGTTTGGATCGGAACTGAAATAAATTTAAATTAAAAATAATAAACAAAAATGAGGTCCAGGATAGGTTTCTTAGGGTATACATTTAGCATATAATATATTAAGCAGACTGCATAATTATGGTTTTGCAAGTGTCAAAATCTTGGAGTAACTGTTTTATCTTTGCGTTTCGTGAAAAATCAAATTTTGTTTAGATTTACAAAATGGTTTCGAAATAATTCTTCGTCAAAGAAGTAGGTGCATGAATGATATAAAACGTATCGGCGAGGACGCATAGAGGTGGAAAATTTGTAGTATCCGTGACCCCCATAAACTTTCATGAATGACGTTAATATTTGAAAAGTTAGTGACCTTATCCAATCCAATCGTAGGTGCCTATTCTTCTATAATCGTACAACGTAAATAGCATAACGTAGTCAAATAAGGAGGAGCTTCTTGTGCTTTATTAATTTTAGTTATAATAAAAATTTATCAAACTAAACCTAAGCATACATTAGAAATACAACACATTTTCTATATATTTCGGAATTGGTTCTAGTTCCCTCGAATATATAACAATAAGTGCTGTAAGATTGAAACCAGGCGTGATCTGTGGTGATGACAATACGTCCTTCTTTATCGTGCGCGATTGTGTTATAGTGTTCACCTACCCCTTTCATGATTTTGTTAACTCTAAACATCTAAGTTTCTCAAATTATTGGAAAATAGTAAAATTTACCTGGTTTTACAAAAGAACACCGCTATTATAAGCCTGTAAGTATTTTATTTGATTTTTCAAAAGCTCTGGAACACATTTTATATAAAAAAATCTATACACACATATACCCATTCTTACCCGGAAATGAATAACAATTTATACCAGGCATATCAACAGTTACAAACTTGATCAATATCACGCAGTTTATATCTTCAGCATTGAGTGCGCGCAAACAATTTGATGTCATTTACACTAACTTCTCCAAGGTATTTGATTCAATATATGATAAATTATTACCTGCAAAGTTAGAGTATATTGTGTTTTGTCTATCACTTTTAAAATTCGTGTCAACTAACATAATTAATAGAATTGGATAAGTTGTATATAACGGATACCCTTTCGCTACATTTTCAATACCGTTAGGAGCTTCGCAAGGATCATATCCTGGATCCTTATTATTTAATATTAATATTAGTGACCTTCTGAATAAGCTTAACTGCCAATATCTGGATTATGCTGACAATTTTAAATGTATATACAAGAAACACTTATCAAGATTGTATTTAACTTCAAACCAATCTGGTCCTTATTTTTGGGTGGTATAAACAAAGCAAAGTAGATGTAAACATCCAAAAATGTTCTGCGATTATATGCACTCGATGTACAGATACACATTCTGCTATTTGTGATTATGTAGCTGGGTCTGGGGAAACTTGCACGATTAAAACTCTGTACTACACTCTTGTTCGTAGCAAATTAGAATATGCACGTCTAGTCTGGTATATCCATTATGTGAATCATCATCTGAGAGTGGAATGGATAGAGGGAGACTCTTCAAATATTTTAGCTTATGAAACCACTTAAACTAGCTTATCCGATTCGTGGTACTGATTACATGACTTTTCCGTAATTCTCTACTTTAATGTATTGATAATGAGGCTAGGATATTCTTTCCCTTTAGCTTTTAAAGCAAACCAAGAATTTTCGGGCCGGTTCGGGCCCAGTGAATCACCGCATCAGGCAATCAATTTCGTGCCATTAGCAGAAAGGAATCTTTTACACCTTTTTGCTTTATGATGAATCATAAAAGTACATAATACATTGTTGAAGGACTTCTATCGTTCACACGCAATATTTAGAAGTATTTTCTAGTCTAGTCGTATTCGTAAGAATTTATGAATAGTTTCCTGCTGATGTTTGTTGTATAATACAAAGACAGAAAACAAAAAGCGGATATTAAGAATTGGTACGTGAAACGTTTATAAATTATTAACATCAAGAACAATGAACGGTGGGTGCTGAAAGAGCTCAAAAAATAGCGTAGACTTAGCAGAATTACAAGCAATAAGATTGGAAAGGAAGAGGACAATAAATAAAGGACAATACGCAAAATGTTAATCAACCGAAGACAAATAGGGATATGGAGAAACTGCATTTGCAGTGAAAGACAAAATAAAAGATCAAATAATACAACTTGCAGCCGTAAAAAGTAGAATATCATACATTAGAATAAAGGCTAAGTCAAGAAATTTAACTATCATAAATGTATATGAACCAAGAGAGAATGCAGATGAAATAGAAGAACAAAAATTCTATCGAAAACTGGAAAAAACATGCAATGAAATCCATAAGAATGTTATGCTTGTGATACTCTGTGACTTAAATCTACAAACTGAAGAAGAGATATGCTACAGAGAAGTAGCGGACCTTCGAACAACATAAAAAAACAAATAACAAATATAGGGGAAGTACTTTCTAACTTTGAAGCGTCAACAGAGATATACCTGGCTAGCACAAAATTTAAACACAAGTAAATGATACTAGGAATAAATAAGGGAAACTAAATAGACCATATTATGATAAGGAAGAGAGATTATGCATCAATAAATGATACCATAGAGAGGTGCGAATATAGACTCGGATCATTTTCTAGTAATAATGAAAATTAAAATAAAGGCAAATGCTAAAATGAAAAATAAAGAATATAAAACATGGAATATAGAGAAATCTAAACATAGAATAATAAAAACGTGCATAATTACTAAAGCAGATAGTATTATAAAGTATAAAGATCAAACAAAGAAGAAATAGTGTTAAAAAGCACGCTGATTCGGTTGTGGCGGCGTGATAACAATAAAGGGAATTATTGCAGATAAATAATTTTTGGTAATGAAGTTGCATCAAAGGTCCAGGCCGTGTATAATAATGCTAAAATAATTATACTACAATTTATTAACTAAATAAATCACAACAACGTTGTCCTTGAAGTTTTTACTTAATATTTACATTGGCAGCTATTTAAAATGTATTAGATCAATTAAATAAAAATAGAAATGTATACAAGGAAAGACGAGTAAGTATCTAAAGAAATTAAAATGCAAAAATAGACTGAAGAGAAAGTTAATTATTAATACTGGACATAGTGTAATAAATAACAAGTGAATAGCGGAGGGCGACCGTAAACCTGTAAACAGCAGAGCAGACGCATTGTCTGTTCTGCTGTTTACAATCTTCCGTAATAGTATTATAAGGAATGTGAAAAATGTTAGAATAACTAATACCAAGTCGGTCCAAATAGCATATGCTGATGCTTTGGAAAACGTCTCAAGGAGAAAACAAGATTTAAAAGGAATCGTCAAACTAATAGAAAATAATACAAGAGAGAGAGAGAGAGAGAGGGGGGGGGGGGCTGATATATAAATGAAAATGAAACAAAGTATATGCATGCTAATAGGCATAAGAAAGAACGATCGCTAATTTTATAATATTGCAATATACCTTTGAAGAAGTAGAATCTTTCTTATATCTGGTAACAACAATAAATAGAACGGGTGAAAGATTAGATATAAAGAAAATAATTCTACTAGGATGCTAGGCTTTTTATAACAAAAGGCAACTATTGAAAGACAAAAACCTATGAAACGCAAAAATTAGAATTTGTAAAACAAGGATAAAAACTATAGTAACGTACGCGGCGGGAGATCACTGGCTCAACATTCAAGAAGAAAAACAGCTAAAAATTTTTCAAAGAAAGATATTGAAGAGAATAGAACCTATAAATGTTAATGAGAATGAGTACGGAACTTTGAGGAACCATATTGAAATAATAATGAAGAAAGAAAATATCATGAAAATAAAGAAGTTACAAAGATTAGGTGGTTCGGACATATATTCAGATGAGAAAAATCAACAAACAGAGTGGACACCTGCAAAGAACAGATCAAGAAGAAGATTAAAACTAACATGAAAAGAGCCTGTTGAATCTGATCTCGAAAGAACCAAGTTTTTCACAAGCAGGTAAAAAGCATAAGACGGAAGAAAAGAAAATGTGGATTAACCTACCACAAGAAATGTATTGTATAAGGAAAAAACAGTTACAGTTTCCCCGAAAACGTATCCTTTCTCTTCGCATTTTTGTTTTTATATACGCATTTGAAAGTGGAAATATACGGCCCCGCCTTAGAAATTAAGGCTCATATTTATGGTAACTAATTTTCTCGACAAGCTGTACACACATTCCCAACTAAAACTGATTTCTAGACAAAACTTCCTATATATTCACAAATAGAATTTTTGGCAAGTTAACAAAACCACTTGCAAAACATACGTGTACTTATATTAAAGGTAAATAACATTGGATAAGTTATTTCCTTAATTGTTTGTGCACGTAGATTTCCGTACTTTCGATCGGACAACTACAAGATATAATTTATTTCAAAAAAAGATACTAAATTAAGAAATTTTTATCTGATACATCTAAATAATTCCTGGGGAATAAGGAAATATAATGTAAAAACTTCGGCACTTAAGAATATGATTTAGACGCAATTAAAAGTCGTTTCAATGCTTACAGGGTTGATCTAGATATAGATAGATAGTTTGAGGACAATAGGGTTTTGACAATCTTGTTAGTCACTCGTCCTTATTAACTTTGTTAAATGCTTTATGTTCAATACGTAAATGTAATTACCTACATAATTATTTTAATTAATACTGGGAACATTTAGTGACGAAGAGCGGTATAATATAATTAAAATTCACGAAGAAGAATATGAAAGAATTTTCGTTCGCCGTCATGTAATTTTTGAATTTTAAAAAGGTGTATTTATTTTATTTAATGATATTTCTATTATTTCTTATTTTATAAAATCAAAGACTTACTCCGCGTTAATAAAACATTTGTGTATATAGCATGCGATTGATACAATTTATGAGAATATGACAATATAATATGGATAGATATTCTCAGACTATAGCAATGACTAATGAAATTATTAAGATATGGGAAACTATATAAAATCAGAAGCACAAAACTTCATGAGTGTTGAAAATAACCAATCCATAACTGATGTTTCTCGAGGACGAATTTTTAATAGTTTATCAAAATAAAATAAAAAATCTCTTTTATATCTATCTCCTCTGCGAAAAGTAAAATCATGTATTAAATTAACGATTATCTTCCCTTGAAAAGCATTAAGCCCCATATTTCAAACACCTATAAAACTTTAGACAATCAACGTTGTGTGCTAGGATGCCATAGCCTAATAGCTTTCGGTAAACCTGTATATCTGAAGAAAAAACAAGTCGTGTACTTTGTTCATCAAAACTTGTATTTTCACAATTGTCGGTCTTATTGCTTAACGTGTCGACTCATCAAAGAATATAGTATCTTGAAATGAAACAAACAATTGATCTGTTTAGATTTACACTATACTTAAATAACCACAACAGCTGCTGGAGTTATTACATTAACTAAAAACGTACAACTTTCGACTATTATATATAACACAACATAATTTGAAACATACTTGAGTAGGTAAACCTACCAATTTGGTTTAATACAAAAGTATTTTTAATAATATATAATATTATTAAAAATGGGGTGTGAAGAACACAATACAAGTTCATATGTATTTTTGAATGTATCTTCTCCAAAGACGTAGATACGTATTTCACATTTCTACATGATTATCAATACGCCCCTCTTGGAGAAGAGACACATTCAACAAAACATAACTACCTAGCCATCTTGCAGATATTATTAAGACAGAGCGTGAAGGAATATTCAGCGCTGTCTCCATAATAATCGCTGAACCAGCCGGGTGTTCCTTATAGTCGGTAACCACCGTATCTATAAAAAACTGTATTATAGTGTCTTCACCACTTGTGCAAGGTGGCTAGGTAGTTATGTTTTGTTGAATGTGTCTCTTCTCCAACAGGGGCGTATTGATAATCATGTAGAAATGTGAAATACGTATCTACGTCTTTGGAGAAGATACAATCAAAAATACATATGAACTTGTATTGTGTTCTTCACACCCCATTTTTAATAATATTATATATTATTAAAAATACTTTTGTATTATACAAAATTGGTAGGTTTACCTACTCAAGTATGTTTCAAATTATGTTGTTATATACGTATTCGGTTTACGCCGACAAGTGGTGAAGACACGATAATACAGTTTTTTATAGATGCGGTGGTTACCGACTATAAGGAACACCCGGCTGGTTCAGCGATTATTATGGAGACAGCGCTGAATATTCCTTCACGCTCTGTCTTAATAATATCTGCAAGATGGCTAGGTAGTTATGTTTTGTTGAATGTGTCTCTTCTCCAAGAGGGGCGTTTTGATAGTAGAAATGTGAAATACGTATCTACGTCATTGGAGAAGATACATTCAAAAATACATATGAACTTGTATTGTGTTCTTCATACCCCATTTTTAATAATATTATATATTATTAAAAATACTTTTGTATTATACAAAATTGGTAGGTTTACCTACTCAAGTATGTTTCAAATTATGTTGTTATATACGTATTCGGTTTACGCCGACAAGTGGTGAAGACACGATAATACAGTTTTTTATAGATACGGTGGTTACCGACTATAAGAAACACTCGGCTGGTTCAGCGATTATTATGGAGACAGCGCTGAATATTCCTTCACGCTCTGTCTTAATAATATCTGCAAGATGGCTAGGTAGTTATGTTTTGTTGAATGTGTCTCTTCTCCAACAGGGGCGTATTGATAATCATGTAGAAATGTGAAATACGTATCTACGTCTTTGGAGAAGATACATTCAAAAATACATATGAACTTGTATTGTGTTCTTCATACCCCATTTTTAATAATATTATATATTATTAAAAATACTTTTGTATTATATATAACAAATACAAATTCCTGAAACTATTAATTTTATATACCATTTCTAAACCAAATGGTATCTATTATTAACACCATAACTAGTTAATTGACTAAATACTTAGAAAGAGTATTTAGTCAATTAACTAGTTATAATATTAATAATAGATACCATTAGGTAAGTACCTAATGGTATATATTTGTTATATATAAGAGTTGAAAGTTGTACGTTTTTGTTAATGTAATACTCATACATAAGAATACCTGTAACAATAAAACTATTGTTCTATCCTGCTTTTGCAAAAGAAGTGGATTTATGGACAACATTTAATAGCTATTTCTCTACAGTTCCTTCTATTATTGTTACTACTAAGTTTTCAAGTAATGAAAACTTGTCAAATATTAGTAAATATTTAAATAACTTCTCATCAACTTTTTTTGTAACTCCGGTGACAAGCTTAGATGTTATTGAGTGTGTGAGAGGCTTAAATTCATCATATACACCTGATAAGAACAATATATCTTAATCTTGGTTGAAATGTTGTATAGAACATGTTGCCGCACCTTTGTGCCATATTATCAATTTATCTTTCCAGTAGGGAATATTTCCTTCAAAACTAAAAAAGTCTATTGTACATCCTCTTTATAAGAAAGGTGATAAATTCTGTTGATAAGTACAAACCAATAAATATTCTGCCTATAAATGTAGGTGTAGGTTTCCGCGGTCGTTCTCTAGATGTAGATCTCGGTTTCCGGGTTGGAACCGCGTCGAGTTAGGCGTAATTGCCAACGTTTCGTCCACTGTTTCAAGGAAAATTTTCAGGGCTGTACGTAGATGTTCGTCGTTTCGCAGTAGCTTGAACAATGCTATGACAGAGACCGGTACAACTTATATAGGGGTCAGATGGTGGCCTGCTATTGGATGGGGACAATGAGCCAATGACATGCGTCGAATGGGCGTGGTGATTCTTAGTTGAGTGCAGTAGAGTTTGCCACGTCGGATGTAACGTATAGCCATTGTCTCTATTGAGATTGCGGGATGTTTGTAAATTTCAATAGATTCACGGATTTTCCTAAGGAAATAATGCGATTCACGGGACAGAAGTTTGACATCTTTGAATAGAATTTAATGACCGGAGTTTAGTTTGTGTTCTGCCAGCGCTGAACCGGCTATATGTAACAGTCTAGTACAATGTTCATGTTCGGACACACGCACGCTGACTGGCCGCTTAGTTTCGCCAATGTACACACTGCCACACGAACACGGAATGCGATACACTCCTTGTGCAAGCTACTGCGAAAGGACGAACATCTACGTACAGCCCTGAAGATGTCCCTTGAAACAGTGGACGAAACGTTGGCAATTACGCCTAACTCGACGCGGTTCCAACCCGGAAACCGAGATCTACATTCTGACTATATTTTCCAAAGTGTATGAATATTTGATGAACAAAAAATTAAAGTCTTTTCTAATTAGAAATAACATAGTAAGTGAGACACAACATGGCTTCATTTGGAAAAATTTGGATAGTCGTAAGCCTACATTGGGGTTGTTTATTGATCTATCCAAGTCATTTGACTGTCAATCATAAATATATGTTGTACAAGTTGGAAAGATTGGGCATTAGAGGGATTGCTCATGACTGACTTCGATCATATTTAAGTAATCGATCACAAAGAGTACGTTGTGCAGGCAATACATCTGAGGATGTAAGTATTGATATCGGGATTCCACAGGGTTGAATCCTTGGCCCAACACTATTTTTAGTATTTATTAATGACATCTCTTCATGTCTTGGGGGAATTAATTGTACAGTCATTAATTACGCCGACAATGTATGCGTAGTTATTACGAGAAACACGGTAAATGAGCTATGCCATTTAACTGACCTTGCTTTTGACAATTTATGTCTATGGTTTGAAGCTAACATACTTTCTGTTAATAAAGAAAAAATAGCTTTTCTTATATTCCAAAATATAAAATCGAATTTGGTAATTTGATATAGAAATTGGATTACATTGGGTGTTACTTGGGTGTTGGGTTTAATGATAGACAGTAATTTGAAATGGGACAATCATATTCTTTTGAATATATCAACGATTGGGTAAAATATGTTTTGCATTGAGGTCTCTGAAAAGAACATGCAGTCCGGATATATTAAAAACTTTTTAACACTCAAACTTCTTATCAGTTCTGCGATATGGCATAATACATTGGGGATATTCGTCGTCGAGTCAAAGAATATTTTTAATGCAAAAAAAGGCATTGCGTATAATTTTCGGCCTAAAGACAGCAGAGTCGTGCAGGGCTTTGTTTGAGAAACATAGGCTTCTCACTTTCTATGACTTATACATACTTAATGTACTGTGCTTTGTGCATAAGTGTTACGCTAATTTTAATAAAGAGAAGGTAAATCATACATTTAACACGAGGCAGGATAATTATTTGTTACCACCGAAACATAATACCTTCTTTTACCAGAAAAGATTAGAGTTTAGAGGATGTATCCTATACAACAAATTACCAAAAGTAATAAAAGCAATTAACGGTTTTTAATTATTTAAGAGAAGTGTCAAGGAATGTTTACTGCATGTTCATTGTTACATAATAAATGATTATTTGGCAGCATTTCCATAGGATTCACACATAATATAATTGTAACTATTACATATTGTTTGACGTTTTCCAACATGTTATCGTGCTGTATCTATATTCTCTTGTAGTTTCCTGTACGAAGCATGTCTTCGAAATAAAGTTATTATTATTATGACTATTATTATTATTATTATTATTAATATCTCCGCCTACGAAAGCTACTTTGTAGCGAAACAGTAGTTGTGTTTTTTAAATATAGTGTAAATCTAAACAGAATAATTGTTTGTGTCATTTCAAAATGACAATCAAAATGAAAAGCTTCAAGAATATCAATTTCATCATTTGTTGTTTACAAATGATTCGTTGATCACCATTATTCAATTCTCGTATGGTGGTGTAGATCCATTATCGATGATAGTCTTTATAATTTGGAAAGCACACCTGTAGTTCTCTGTTTTGCTTTATAAGAAGTTACCATGACACCTTAACTTTGTAATAAATGAGAATGGATTTACTGCTATTGTGGTTACTAGTCATAAAATTAAATATACATAAATTAATTAAATATAAAACAATGAAAGACACTGGTACATTTGTTTTTGAAAGTAATTTTCATTCTTTTATGCTTTAAACACTTTAGTAATAAGCAAATTGTATAGTAGTGCAAGTGTCTTCTTCCATAATTTTCTTCAAACTTCTAACTTATAGATTCTATATATTGTGATCAATCAGACACAAATAATAGCATATACAGGATGTCCAGAAACTCTCCTGACAAAGGAAGACCGGAGTTTCCTCAGATAATTTTAAGACAATTAAACCCAAATTCACCTAGTCCGAAAATGCTTCCTAAGGGAGCTAGAGTTCTTTGAAGATGGCGCCTTGTATTTATTTTTTTTTTATTCCTCCAGAACGCTTCTATTTAGAAAAACAAAAACTGGTATGCTTATTTATCCTCCAGAGATGAATCGATTCCATCAATTGCGAATTTCTAGTACCGGTCATAGGCGTCCGTTTTGGGTAGGTCAACGGTTATTTTAAGGCATAACTTTTTTGTCTTTAACTTTTAAGCATTTGTGACACTAGATTATTAAATTTTCAGGTATTCCAGTACTAAAAGGTACTCTTACTTTAAGTCGGTAGGATACACCGTTTTCTAGAAAAATCGATTTGTAAATTTTTCGTTTTTTCTTCATTAAAGTTCATTTTTTTATTTTTTGCAATAGTTAGCTCTGAACTGCCAACAGAAGTAAAACCTACGTTTTTCATTGTCAAATTGTTGTCAGTTCGCGAAGTTTATCTTTTCATGTTTTACTTTGTGTTATGCAAACACAACGATTTCAATTTAAAAAAAAATGGTTTTTACTAATGAGGAATACGCCGATATGCATTTAGTTTATGGCGAAATGAGGTGTGACGCTCAAGCGGCGCAACGTAGATACGCTGAAAAATTTCCCAATCGTCAGCATCCCACTCACTCAACATTTACAGCTCTTCATCAAAGATTAAGAGAAACAGGTTCAGTGGTCCCAAAAAATAATGAAACAGGGAGACATAATGGTGTAACAGCAGAACATGAAGATGTTATTTTAATGGAAGTTGAGGAAAATCCAGAAATTAGCGTTCGAAGACTATCTGTCATGTACCGCACAATTTCAAAATCTTCCGTAGGAAATATCTTACACAAAGAAAATTTATATCCTTTTCATTTTACAAAAGTGCAAGCACTGCTAGAAGGAGATGTTCCTGCTCGCGTAGAATTCGCTAGATGGTTACAAAATCAGAAAAATCAAGATGAAGATTTCTTCAGGAACATTTTGTTTGGTGACGAAGCTACATTCTCAAAAAATGGAATTTTTAATGTACAAAATGCACATTATTATTCGTACGTTGGTGACAATCCCCACGTTGTTCAAGAATTTAAGCATCAGCATAGGTTTAGCATAGACGTCTGGATAGGAGTAGTTGACGATTATCTACTTGGACCTGTGGAATTACCTGCTCGTTTAAATGGTGCTGATTACTTACATTTCCTGCAAAATATTTTACCTGATTTGTTAGATGAGGTGCGTTTAAATATTCGGCAAAACTTATGGTTTCTACAGGACGGCTGTCCGGCCCACTTTAGCAGGAATGTACGAGACTTTCTAGATAATAACTACGAAGACCATTGGATTGGAAGAGGCGGTCCAGTTGCTTGGCCAGCAAGGTCGCCGGATTTGAATCCTTGCGATTATTGTGTTTGGGGATACATAAAAGCAATTGTTTATTCCGTTCCGATACAAAGTCGCGCACAACTCTGGCTAAGGATACAAGATGCTTGCAACGAATTTAGAAATAACTTTGGAATTTTTGCAAGAATTCGGCGTTCTCTAAGCAAAAGGGTAAACTTATGCATAGAGACTAATGGTCATCACATCGAGCAACTTTTGTAACAATCTACCTTTGATACTTGTTCTTTTTTTGTTAGTTTCGTTCCATTGTAATAAATAATTTGTTTTTAATTTATTAAATTAATTTTCATCCATGCCTTGATAGTCCAAGCCAACTTCGTCGCTAAAAATAAGTAGGTACATAATAAATTGAACTTTAATGAAGAAAAAACGAAAAATTTACAAATCGATTTTTCTAGAAAACGGTGTATCCTACCGACTTAAAGTAAGAGTACATTTTAGTACTGGAATACCTGAAAATTTAATAATCTAGTGTCACAAATGCTTAAAAGTTAAAGACAAAAAAGTTATGCCTTAAAATAACCGTTGACCTACCCAAAACGGACGCCTATGATCGGTACTAAAAATTCGCAATTGATGGAATCGATTCATCTCTGGAGGATAAATAAGCATACCAGTTTTTGTTTTTCTAAATAGAAGCGTTCTGGAGGAATTTAAAAAAAAATAAATACAAGGCGCCATCTTCAAAGAACTCTAGCTCCCTTAGGAAGCATTTTCGGACTAGGTGAATTTGGGTTCAATTGTCTTAAAATTATAAGAGGAATCTCCGGTCTTCGTTTATCAGGAGAGTTTCTGGACACCCTGTATAGATGATATAGCGATAGCAATGAAGTACAAGAGAAGACCTAGCTAGCGTTACAGAATGTATGAATAAATGAGCATAGAAATAAATGAGCAAAATAAATAATATTTATTGTGTTCTCTTGTTCCATCAAGTCTCCAAGAAAGTCGATTTTCTTGTCCCAAAAGACAGTGACAGCAAGAGTTGGACGGCACTTTAAACGTTTTCTCGTATAACTGACTGTGTTTTTGTCTCAACGTTGACATAGGTGGCTCAAATCTGATCACCTGTTACGATACGCCTGAGGAAATTTTTAGCTTTGACATCGTAACGTGTCAGAAAAGTTAGTGCCGATCCCATTCTCTTTGTTTTATGGTTTTCGGTAAGAAGGTTTGACACCCAACAAAATTTGTGGTAACTTAAATACTGTAATTGATTCAGCTTTTACTTGATGAATACCTATAATTTAAAATATAAATTAAACTAATGGTTAAAATCTTGCCTTTTTTAATACGTAATCGTGAAACGACGGCAATTGTTTCGCCAGAATGTTGGCTTCATCAGATACTTCCACCTAGAGCACATTACAAACTAAATTAAAAATATAAAATCAACAAGGTTAGTATTATTTTACAACGGTTTTAAAAAATCTAAGAATTTACCTAACTAAAGGTAACCTAAATGATCAGTGACAACTTCGAACAAAACTATACGTGAAATTTGAAGGAAAAAGGCACTCAGTTCTGTGATTGTGAATCGACAATTTTCATAAATTCTTTCTTCGACATTACCCACAAGTTCGTTCGTTACAATACTCCGTTCTTCATCATGGACATTAGTTCGTCCTTCTCGAAACATGCGACACCTTTTCTAACCATACTGTTACTCAAGACGTTTTCACCATAAACAGAACAAAGTTCACGATTAATCTCAGAAATCTCAGATTACACACAGAAATTGGATAACAGCACGCATTTCACAGTTGACGGAATTTTCAATTGCAGCAGCCATTTTAAACCACCAAACAATGTCCGAACGATTCTCTTACTAATACTGCCAGACTCACTCTGAACCAGTGCTGCCAGGTAGTACACCGAAAAATTCCCTTTTTTATATTACAGACATCCCTATTTTATGTGTAAAATCCCTATTGTATTCCCTAAATTTTCTCGTAATATCCCTGAGTACAAATGTTTATTTTATAAAACTATATTTATTACTTTTACTACTATTAAATACGTTAAGATAGACTTTATTCAGTGTAAAATAATTTTTTCTTTTGTAGTTTTTATTTTTAAATGGCTCCGAAATATTGTGTCCGATTGTGTTCCAATATACCGGAATACAATGCGGGTTTAATTTTTGTCATTTAAAATTTTTAAATAAAGACATCGTTACAACCGTAAAGCTTTATAAATTAAGAAAATTAGAGCATATTGCTGTGTATAGCAAGCGCCAAATAAGATGGCGAGAGGAGCCGTTTTTATAAACGTTCGCGGTATATATTTTACTCTAATAAATTATAAATTTATTAAATGATAGATGTGCAGTTTAGGCCACCTATGGCATCTTGCAAATTGATGTAAAACTAAATACAAATCACCCCAATACTTCTAATCCTGTGCGAACTTACCCCTCCGTTCGCCAACTTATCTGGCGCTTGCTATACTTTGATTTTAAAAATGGACGCCAATTATGAAACATGAATCGTCAATTATTAAATATGAATCATAATACACACCTATTCATAGTTTAGAGTCTTAAAATTGTTCTCAGGGCTTTTGCCTTTAATAGGGATTCCTTGCAACTAGGCCTAGCATCCAATGTAATAAGGAGGAAAATAATACAATAGCATGTTAAATTTACATTTATTATTTACAATTTGCAAAAATATATATTAATTTTCAATGTAGTAAATGTCATTAATTATATTTTTCTTTCAAAACAAAATATGGTATGTAAATCTTTATATCATCAGATATGTCTCATATCTGTATATCTAAAAATATGACTTTGAAGACCTTTGTTTGATTTTAATAAATCTTCCAAAATACAGCTGTGTATCACTTTAGACCAGTGAGTCTTATACTCTACAAAATACTAAAGTATGACACAGTGTTTTTATTTAAAATTGATAAATTGTAAAGTTTATGGATTTAGTAGTGTTATTAAGTGATAATGTTCCAAAAGAGAAATGTGTTGTTTCATATTTATGTGACGAGAATTTACTCTACCATATGAAATACTCAATGTCACGCAATTTGTTCTATTCAATATTTCAAATATTTAATGAGAGTTTTAATTACGTATGCAAAACCCGGATATCCTTAAATGTTCGTGAGACCTTACTTTTCTTACAATTTAACAGACATCTGTTATATCTTCTGTTTTAAAACAGAAATTAAAATTAAAATACATTACTGACCTGACGAATTCATTATTATATGAAGCAAAGTAAAATAATAATTCTCTTCAAATTAAAGATATTAAAATTATAATTTAAATTCAATATAGTATACAACACAAATTTTATTTGTGACCACCACTTTAAGACGATTTTTCGGTAAGTGTCCTCTTCTTGAGAAATTTTCTATATATACAGGCTGTGACGCCAATCCTTTTTCAAATACATTTTTGTAAGTTATAATATACTCTTTTAAATGATATTCTATATTTAAAAACTTTTGTTCTTATATTGATTTACGTTTTCTTAATATTTCTTTCTAACAGTGTTTAATATTTTAAATACGTTATTATTTTGATTTTCAAATGTTCCTTTTTTTCACTGTATGATATCTGTTATCTTTATTTTTATTCTGTCCTTCTCTAACGTCCGCCTCTATAATGTCATCTTTATTATTCCTGTTTCCATATTTTAGATTGATACGTCATATCTTTCATCTTTTATCGATTAATTGACTATCCTTTCTCATCTTCCGATTGAAGTGTTTTCCTTTATCGCAATTTGAAATACATATAACCTGTGGTTCTAGACATAATTTACAGCTGCATTGTTTAAAATATATAAACAAATATATTTAACTCTAATGGACGGACAAATATGATATTAGACACTATTTTGTGTCTTACTATAAAACCTTTTGTTGTATTCATTGGTGTTGGTAGGCCTATTTAATTAATAATACACATTTTGAAACGAATGGCATGCTTGTTCTTATAGATAAGTATTACAAAATGTCAATTTTAAAATACACATTCTATTATACATATATAGTTTTGTTACAAAGTTGTTATTGCCTTTTTAGGTTATTCTAATTTGTGGTGTATATCAAATGATAATATATATTTGATATTTTAAGACCTTAATGGATGTCTTTGTTTTGAAATTACACGTATCGTAACTGTTACTATAAACAACGTTTAAGTATTTTAGAAATCTACAAAATTTTAGTATTGATTATGAAGTTTGCTATTTGCTATTACTATAGTACTTTAAATATCCTTTTATATAAATTAGTAGGTATAGTGTGATTAAAATTTTAAGTTATTAATATTTATAAACTAAAACGTAAAGAGATATAATAATCTACATGACATATAAATTTACTAAATATACACAGATGTGTTTTTCTTAACACGATCTGTATTGTTGCATATTAAAACTTCTTACAGAAAATAACGAGAAACTCTACATAAAACAAACATTAAATTTGTCCTATAAATGTTCATACAGGGTACATTCAAAATTGACCCGTTTTAAATTTTTCACTGCTGTTTTCAGCTCTATTTGCTTTTTTAGTTTATCTCGCTTAGAAAATATCACAGCAATATGTGGCACTATGCTAATAAAATGTTCCAATGTTATTTTTTATAATTTTTAAAATATAATGGTAATCTGCCGTTAGAGTTGCATTTATTTTTATACTATGATTATGGTACTTAGTTTCTTAATCAAGATAGAACTTCGAATTCAGAACATCTTTTGAATATATAAATAAATTCCATATGAATTTCATGAAATTCAAAGAAATTAAAAATACCTACTTCTGACCATAATTTGAACGTAATAATTGACCATTGTTTTGCTTTTTCAAACATATTTTCTGATTATGTAATTACAGGTACTTATAAATTTATTACGGCCATAAAGAATGTTGCATACGATAGATATATTTTTGGAATATTTAATAGAAAAGGAATTAATGTATTTCAATCCAGTTTTTATCAGATTACGTATTAATTAGCTAATTAAATGTTTCCTTTCAAATGTATAATATTTTATATACTCACAGGTCTGGAAATTGTTAAACTATAAAGCAAATTTAGTTTAAATTCATGGATTTCAAATATGCAAACACGTGTACTTTTTTAATTATAAAAAATCGTGCATTTGTTTTAAAAATTTCGTTTAAATGTACAGAATAAACAATAACAGCTAATTTTACATTTTTTTTCATTACTTCTACTATAAAACCTATATGTAAAGGCTGGGCAAATTTGAGGTTAGGAAGTAAATTGGCTTAAAAACACACTTTTTTTGACAAATTCAGTTTTATTGATACCAAAGTAAAGTAGAAATATGGGAATTAATAATGGAATATGATGTCGGGCAAATGTCCACCTCTAGCACGTCGGCAGACGTCCGCTCTTTTCACAAAATTTTGAACCAAATTTTGCAACAAAGCTTCGCTTATCTCGGCAATGCAGAACCGAATTTCATCTTTCAGAGCGTCAGTTGTTTGTGGTTTGTTCACGTAAACCCGGTCTTTCAAATGGCCTCAGAGAAAATAATCAAGCGGCGTTAAATCACAAGAACGAGGCGGCCAATTGACATCGCCAAATCGAGAAATTACGCGACCGGGAAATTTCTCATGCAATTACTGAATATTTGGCCGGCTGTGTGGCTTGTGGCGCCGTCTTGCTGAAACCAAAGGTCATTGATGTCAACATTAGCTAATTGTGGCCGCAAAAAATCGGTTATCATGGTTTGGTAGCGCAGAGAATTCACGGTGACGGCGTTTCCTTGCTCATTCTCGAAAAAATACGGGCCGATGATGCCGCCTGACCACAAACCGCACCATGCGGTTACTTTCTTTGGATGTAATGGTTTATCGAGGACTGTTTGTGGATTTTGTGAGCCCCATATGCGACAATTTTGTTTGTTTACATAACGGCCTAATTGAAAATGGGCCTCATCACTAAAGATGATTTTGTTGAAAAATGCGTTGTTTTCGTTCAGTTTTTCAAACAGCCAATTCACAAACGTTCGACGCAAACAATGGTCGGCCAGCTTTAATTCTTGAACGAGTTGAACTTTATAAGCGTGAAGATGAAGATCTTTATGCAAAATGTTGCGCAAAGTGCCTCTGGTGATGCCCAATTGTTGCGAACGTCGACGAGTTGATGTTCCAGGCTCATTCTCAACACTTTGCTGTACAGCGGCTATGTTTACATCACTACGGCCACTACGATCGTATTGTTTTGGTCTATTGTCAGCAACAGTACCGTGAGCCTCGAATTTAGCGATTAAATAACGCACAGCGGTCTCAGAAGGAGCCTGATTACGAGGAAAAGCTGCTCGAATTTTACGAAGTGATACAGTAAAATTTTCACCATTTTGATAGTAAATTTTCACAATTAAAATTCTTTGTTCAAGAGTGTAGCGTTCCATGGTTAAAATTTCCCAACTTTTTACTAAATAAATGTCAAAGGATGACAGCACAATTCTTGAAATTTCATCATTTGACAGCCAAATTAATTCCTAACCTCAAATTTGCCCACCCGTTATATCATACAAATAAATATTGTGTATACATACATAAATTTAAGAATATGTCCCTAGTTCAGTTCTGATTTATGTCTGAGTTAGGCTCTGTTCATATGAGCGAAGGTATTATAACGAGCGATCAAGATTATTAGAAATCGAGTCATTCATGAATCCGAAATCGTATACTTGAACTGCACTTACATTAAAAACGTCAAGTAAAATGGTCAGTCGAATATATAACTATGCAGCAGTTACAACGGAAAAGACATACGAGCTCAAATTCATGATTCATTCCATTACAAATTATCTTGATTGCTTGTTAGAATCCATGCGCGAACATAAAATCTGGTACGAAAACATCAAAGGTGCCAACCATAAGTGAAACATCTGTATAATCTGTGATAATATGCAATAAAACCAGTAGCTTACAACCATTCAAACCATTCATAATCACAACATGAACCCAACCTAATTTTACCTGAAAACCCGGTTGCAGCCCATTCAAGCCGATTGTTCCCACCACTGTGATATCAACAGAATCTGCCAATTTAGAAGCTACCAACGTGAAAATGATATATATTTCAAACAAGCTCATAAACAACTTTTTGTTGGAATATTAATTTTATAACATGTATTTCTGATTTATAATTATATTTCGAAAATTTACTAACATATAATAAACATAAAAAATCCCTGTGTTTTTGAAAAAAATCTCTTTATCCCTTTCTGCTCAAATATCCCTGAAAAAATGGATAATACACCTGGCAGCATTCCCACTCCTCTGCTCACTAGGCGGAAACGGAACACGAATCGTCCTCGTAAAATGGGGAGAAAAATGGCGACTGAAATTATCAAAAACATAACACAATGGATGTCAACGAGAAGAGAAGAGTAAGATCAAGAAAAAAATATAGAGATGCTTTGGAAAAAGATGAAGTGCGATGGAAATGATGGATTGGAGTAAGATGAGAAATAAGGCAAACAAGCAGCCAGGACCTACACCAGACTTTAAAAGAACCTATGAACATGAGCAATAATCCACATGAGAATGTTTTCTATAACCCCTTGGCGTTACGTCGTAATTCAAAAGAATTCAAACGGCTTGATGATGAAGACGTTCTATTACACTATCGTCATCAAAGGCTTAATTAATGCGCAGCTTTTGGTTTTCGAACATTTCAAATATACTTTTTCCGACGACCACAATGTAAAAAGAACAAATTCGCATGATTTACTAGCACTGAAAATTGCAAATTGCATTGTATCCCCAAAACTGTGTTGAAAAGTTATCTTGTAACTAAAACTGTGCTGAAAAGTTCAATAGGACCCATTAGAATCTTCGCAGAACCGTGTGCAAAGTAACAGACGTGTCAACCTACTAATCATAAAATAACAAATAGGAAACTGTCAAATGAATGACTCTCAAATGTCAAATTGTTGTTATGAAATACATCATATATCATTATTTTGTGAATCATTCTTTTATTTTCATTGAAATTAATTATTGTCACTAAGCGGTCGTCGGAAAAGTATAGTGTACAACACGTGCTGAAAATATTTCACACTCGCATAATTAAACCACTCGCCTACGGCTCGTGGCTCAAACTTCATGCTCGTGTGAAATATCCTATTTTCAGCACTAGTTGTACAATATACTATTTTATTATTGTTGAAGTATTTTTACAATCGCTTGGTTTTTTTTACATTAAATAACATATTAATTCAGAAAAGAATTGAACTATTGGTTGGCTAATTATTTTTTTTTAATTTAATTAAAGTTTTGCGAAAAAATCAGGGAAATGTAAAATTTTATAAAAATTTAGAATGACAACATTTAAAAGTTTTTTTTAACTAAATTAGATTTTAAAAAAATGTCGACCTTTTTACTAATTTACTCACATAAAAACACAATAATTTTTAGTAATTTAAATACTAAAGAGAAAATCTATTTTATATACATACCAACTGGTACTTGCAAATTCATGAATTGTACGAAAATGACCTAGATCTTTACTTCGTAGTGAATGCAAAATTTACAAGCTCCTGTGACGAAAATTCTAAATTTTTAAATTCAATTATTTACTCGTAAGATGCTGTATTTTGTATGAGTAACGCTATAAACCATGGCAGCTTCCGCAATATGAAAAACTTTTCACTCCTAGTTATATTCAAAGGGTTAAAACATAGACAATATTTATTAATTTTTTTGACTTTAATCCTTTGTCAGGATATTAATTCCATTCGATTTAACTCTAGTTTCGACTATAAATTCTCCGCTTTCAAGGGATAGCAAAATACTACTGTCCTATTTTTTACATTTTTGGCATCTTTAATAAAATGTGGAAAGGTCAGAGCGAATTTACTAATTGGCCGGAACTATAGCTTGACATAATGCCAATTGATTGCTGTTCATGAAACTATCTGAAAACTAAACTTTATGTAAAAATGTAAACATGATTTTTTCATAGAAGTGCCTGTATTTGAAACGAAGCGGTACAAATTAGTCCAGTAACAATTGAAAATGAAATATGTCAAATTATAACTTTTGCATTAACGAATATATGTATTTCGTACATTATTGTTTTTTTAACGAATTCAAGATTATTCCTATTTTTTAATTATTGTATATTTCGGCGTGTCACCTGAAACAATAATATTTATTTCAACATAAATTAAATATTGTTTTTATAATAACAACATTTATCACAACATTATATTTGTTATAAGATCAATATTATTTACAGTCTATAGAAAATAATGTAAGTATGAAAATCGACGAAGGTTTGATTGCTAAAATTATTTTCAAAATTTTCTTGCTAAAATCTTGTCATTTTATGAATTTACTTAATCTCCCACATGTCCACTATTTATGCATATGAAACCTTTTCTTTTTTAAATTTCTATAATTTACTATTAGAAAATAAATGACGCGGTTGTATTATGAATTGCAATTTATACAGTAATTAAAACCAAAGACCAATATTTTAAACACATGAAATGAAACAACAAATTTCAAGTATTGTTGAAACATATGCATATTTTACTCTGTTCACTGTAAGTTCCGATTTTTCAAGCGATGCTTCCCCTCCACATTGTTGCCGGTTAACTGACAATTACAGAATAGGTTATGCCTGATGTCACTTAAGTGATATATGGGTTATGTTTTTGTTTGATCCATGCTGATCGCATAGTAATGAAGTAAAGAGCTATTAATGAAATTTATAGGTTATTCAAGTAATTTATACTACGTACATAATATATCAAATACAAAAGAGCTAATATTGCTACTCATATCTACACACGAAACAATTTGTAATCAATGCTTTGCTTGAATGGTTTACTGCATATAATTAAAGTGGATAAGAAAAGCACAAATATTGTAGGAATCAGCAATAAATAATGTATTAACATAATCCAATAAATTAAGCAAAAAGATTATAAAGAAACTATTTATTTAAATATTGAACTACAGAGTATCTATTTACAACAAATAGAAAATATTTTGCAATACCAATGCACTAATTCTATTGTAAACATACGAAACTCATTATATATACATATTATACAAATACAGTAATGAAATCACTTGCTTTAAGATCTATTTATACAAATTACACAAAGCATTATTAGAGACTGGATTGAAAAGTTATTTTTGAGGTTTTTACTTAAAATTAATTGGAATCATCACTATCACTTGTATAAAAATAAATAATCAATTCTGCCATTTCATTTTTATCGATCACAACCTCCCTTTTCCATCAGTTTTCTATAATGTTTTCAGCATGGTTGATACAATTCTTTCACATTTCAGGTGTTAAATGTTCCAGTGCATCCTGTCATAGTCTCAAAACATTCTCTGCCCTTCCGCCATAAATTCCTATATTATAGTAATATTTTTCACAATTCCCCATACATTTTCAATTGCTGCCACACACTCTTTTTGCCTATGCCTTAAATTAAATAATTAAGTATTGCTAATTATAGAAGTAAAAGAAGACTAACTGCTTAACAAGTTGCAAGAGTTGTGGTTTCAAAGAGTTGTCATCATATTGTATTTTATTTTCATTTAACCAACTCTGGATGATATCAATCTTTTTCGACATAGAAGTTGGGATACTTTTTTCAGTAACACTATACATGATGATCAGAGATGGCTGATCTAGATTTCTAAGTAACTGTTCTTCAAACCATAGCAGAAAGTTACTTGAGTTAATTTCTCCATGATAGTCTAGATCATTTCCTTTTGATGAAAATGTAAGCGATGCTTCAGGTATAAATTCTTTTCGATTACCAGCATGAACAATAATATATCTAGAAAGCGCCAAAA
The DNA here is from genome assembly GCA_935421215.2 of Melolontha melolontha. NCBI lineage: Eukaryota > Metazoa > Arthropoda > Insecta > Coleoptera > Scarabaeidae > Melolontha > Melolontha melolontha. The sequence goes on from OW285240.1 coordinate 63,518,303, forward strand.
AATCCGCTCGACCAAGAATGATATGAGATTGTTCCATTAGTGCTCTGCGAGGATCATCTTTTCTACCACCATTATATATGCTTCTCTTTTGTCGGGTGCTTCTCTCATGTAAGGTGTCAAACGTAACGTGTTGTTCTGAAGGATAAACATATGATGTGATTATGATATAATGCGTTAAAAAAAAACAGCCTCAGAGTTGACCACGAAATTTTTAGGTATGTCGTAACTTAACCGCACCGTTCTGAATTGTGAAATGTTAATGTCATTAGTGTCATCTAATAAATTATTTATTCATGACAGGAAGATTATAACCTTAGAATTAATCTTGCAATTTTCTAACCTAACAATTTTCTAAAGCCGTGTGTCATTTAGATGTAACTGTCATTTAAGAAATTCATACTAGGAAAGTTACGACATGCTTTTTAATGTTACTTAGAAATCATGGCTCACTAGAGGCAGGTTTTTTTTTGAACGCACGATATAATGAGATATAAAAAATGGAACTTACTATTTCAATACATATGATATATTGTATTCCGAATAGCCATTTGATCAAAGTCATCAGTATTACTGATTGGTTTTTTATGATGCCATGTTTTTTTGGGACTGCTCAAGGGTCTACCTTCCTTGATATCTTCAGATATAGCCGAAACAGTACTAGAATGAAATATCAAAGCATTAGCAAGTAGCTGTGAATATATTAATTTTTTTCTTAAACAAATTTTCATTTTAACGCACATATTTTACTTTTCGTATATCCCTTGGCCAACCATGATCACGTTCTTTCTAAAAATGCAAATCAAAGAAGTAACTGACTTCTTTGATTGAGAATTCAAACATTTCGGCATTTTGATTTAGAACTTTTCACCAGATAAGCGGAAGTTTACCGATTACTATCGCTATGTGAGTGTTGTTTTGTAATGTGGGCCGTTTGGTCGGCCACATTGGATAGCAGGTTAGGGCGACTTATCGTAGTAAATGATACGCACAAAGTTCGGGTAACATATTATAATTAATTTAACACTTACAACTGGTTAACAAAGTATTTACATCGTTTACTATGTTCAACTCAGACAGGGTAGAACGTGGTTATTAAGTACAACACCGTTCGTACCACTGACTGGCTGTAACTCTCTAACGTATAGTTACTCTGACTATTACTATGACTGTAACTGTGTATGTGTATATCTCTTACTTAAACTACTGTCTATATATATTAGAGAAGATCCTTGGAGTCTTTTCTAGAACATAACACAAACCCTGACATATAGTCTTGTGTATGCAATAAACACACAGTAAGGTCGTGTTTATATAACACGTTACCGTTTGTATTAAAGAAGGCGAGGTTGTAGCCTTGCCGAGAGTGTTATGCATATACATGACTATATCGAGTTATTACAGTTTAAAAAAGATTGATATAGAAACGCAAAGATTAAATAAAAGAGGGAATAAGTACACAGTAATAAGTAGAAAACCGGTAGCAATTAATTCCGATTAATTCAAACATTGAAACGAATTCAAATGTCAATTGTCAACAGCATAAATGTCAACATCGATTTTTATGTTGAAAATGCACATTTTGGAGGGGGTAATATGCGAATACATTTGGTTTTTGATAATGGCATTATTGCATAATGTAGATGGTGAAATTCGATACTACGATGCCTTCCTGAAACCCCTTAATTTAGTGAATTTCGGAACTTAGAATGAACAGAGTATACATGTTGGTTCTTCGAAACTGTGCGTCAATTTTTGCGATTCCTTGGTGCAAAAATATTTAATCTATCTCTGCTAACATTTACTTTTCCTAATATTTGGAAAATTGTTAGAATTTGACGGATACATAAAAAGGGCGACAATGCTAGTATTAAGAACTACATACCAATAGCAATTTTATCTAATTTTGCATAAATGTTCGAAACTATCATCTGTGCACGTTCCGAATCTATAGCGACTGTGGCTTGAAATCTTGAAACAGACAGAAATATGAAAAATTATCTAATCACAATATAAAGAAATCAACTCTAAATGCGTATTTCGACAACCAGGAGTCTATCTTCAGTAGAAGGGTCTGAAAAGTAGCGTTAAACGTATCGTCTTTGGCTAAGGTACAACTTTTGAGGATAAGCCCTTCACAAAATCGCCAGTGGTATAACAGTGAGTGTTATCCCACTGCTCTAGTAAGTTTCGTTATGCAACTGGTCAAATATCTAATGGTTACCAACCATTAGAGACTGCTTTTTTGCAAACTAAACTATTATTAAGTATATTTCAGGCGCAAGTATCATTTCTTTTGTAAAGTGAAAGACTTATTTCATATATTCTTGAAATTTTAGTATTTATGTATACATATGACTCTAAATATCTTGAATATATACACGCATACCTGGGCGGTATCTATATATCGTGTAATGCATTCTACTTTAACAGTACCCTATACGATAGCAACAAGATTCGCACTGTTAAAGTGAAACACTTAATATGAGGCTATGCGTCTAGCATCTTGCCTATATACTTGCTATTTTTTTTCGTCCACGGCCTTTAGTGCGTATTATTGGTAGAGTAGGGAGCGTATGTAGAAGATGCGTAACGGAAAAATGTTCTTTAATGTTGGCATCGGATGCATTACACGGTATGTAATTAAGCCTAGATCAGTCTATAATCGCCTGATAAGTAAACAATTTAAAAAAAATTGCGACACAATTCTGAAGTTGGATGATATTGGTCAATATATCCTTATAGTGCTTGAAGGATATAGGAAAGGACATAGCAAGTGAGGCGCCGAAGAAGTTTATGGAAACTCTGGATTATGATTAAAGATTGTCTATTATTTTACCAATAAGTTTAAATATTAGCCACTTAGCAATAGAGAGAAATTACGCTCTGAACGCCCGGTTGAGCTCACCGCAGCGGATCTCCTTAAAGTTTATGGTATTACCGCTGAGTGAAAATGTAGAAATTGGCACACGGCACTCTGCATGAAAAAGCAAAATTCATGGAGGATTTAGCGATTGTTGATTATCGACCAAAAATGTACACGAACGGATATTTCAATGCAGTACTTGACGATTTCTAGTCTTAATCCTCAGAACTTTCTGCATATCCATTGAGGAAAGGCAGATTCTCTATACGAGGGATGTCTTTTTAGTGTTGCATGCATAAAATCAAACAGTGAATCAGTGCTTTATTGCTTTTCAAAATATTTTCCACAAAAATTGATACACTTCTGCATTCGTTCAAACCAATCGTTAAAACAGTTATTCCAGTCTTCATTTGAGACAGTCAAAATTATGTTTTGAATGCATTTACTGCTTCTTCCGGCGACTAAAATTGTTGACTACGCATAACATTCTCGATCATTGGGAACCTAACAAAATCGCTGGGACTTAGATCACGACTATACGAAGGATGATCTAATAATTCGATATTTTACTGCTCCAAAAACTCAATTGTCTTTTGAGCTACTCGTGTTGTTATGATGTAAGATGATTCGTCGCTGTAGATTCATTTCTCGGAGCACGACCATTATTTTTGGAAAACAAACTGTTGTGTACCAATCCGCATTAACCGCTGTTCTAGCAAAGGAATTGTAGCTATATGACTGGATATTGAGGCAAAAGTTGCGACCATCTTTTTCGACACACTTCGCGAACGGATAGCTTTTGACGAATTCTCTTCATCTTGAAACACCCAAACAATGAACAGACGTTTATTTTAAGGTTCATAGGAATGAATCCATGATTCAGCGCCACTCACGATGCTATAGACGTGACTTTAGTTTCCGTTATTGAACCGGCTCAATGTTTTTCGGCACCAATTAACGCGAGCCAACGGAAAACTAACGTGCTCACACCCTGTTCAGCATGTAAGATCGTTTGGATTGAGGTTTTTGAAATACCCACGGATGTCTCAAATTCACGACATGTCCAATGCCCATCTTCCTTAATCAGGCGGCGCACAGCATCGATGTTTTTCCTGGTGACAGCTGTTCTCGGTGAACCTGTCCTGGGATCGTCGCTGATACTCCTGCGTCCATTTTGGAATTCACAGTACCAACGTGAAATTGTTGATTGATGTGGTGCTTCATCTTCAAAAAGAGAAACGAACTCAGCAAGATATTAAGTTATTCCTCTACCAAAGTTGTAAAAAATTATTCCGCGAAAGTTTTCTCGACTCTACTCTATTTTTCGGCTAACTTATAAACTTTAAAAATTCACTATGACTAAATCACTTGCCGTATCTTGATGAAACTTTAGAATTTAGGTTAACGAAAAATTGAGATTCATTTTGACATCTGACGTTTTATTACTGGTGCCTTCTTTGAGATTATATGCAACATTAAAAAGAGATCCCTCGTACTACTGTACACTTGAATCGAAACAACAGTCAATGCAATATATTACGATTGGTGTAAGCACACCAAGATAGGCGTAGACCATTTTATTGGTATGAGAAGGTTATGGTTACTCTTTTTTTTTAATTTCCAACAAACTTTTCTGGTCAACTGCTTGACTCAGGAGAGACAATAATAGGGACATCTCTTATGTTACATTATTGCAGCATTTGAAAGCAGACTGAAACAAAGTCGTCCAAAATTAGTGCACAAAAGGTACTCTTTGACTAAGACAACGTACCGCCTCACAAATCGATCGTCGTATTGGCAAAATTATTCGAATTTAGGTTCGAATTGGTCTCCCACCAACACTATTTCTCTGGTCTGATAAGATATTATAGTTACCATCAACGCATATTCTGTAGACTTTTAGGGAAATTATTTTTTCAATGGAATGAAAAGCTAAAATTATTTTCTCCAAAAAAGACGTGTTTAACTTGATTTCTGCCATACTTATCAAAGCACCTTCAATCTTCATTCATTAATAAGATTGCTATCTCAATAATGTTTGTTTGTAAGAATAAACTTCAATAATAAAGTAATTACTATCAAATACAATTCGTTAGAAAAAATACCCCTTTCCTTATATAACGTATGAATTAATGCAATTAGAACGGACTTTAATATGATGTAGGTATGTACAATATATTATCAATAGAACCCCTAACCTCTCATATAGTATACAATGAATGTTGTTCTTACATATGAGGAAGAAATATGACGGTGTCGGATTGTATATCGCGGCATATTTTAAAACCTACATACAGATTCGGAATAAAATTAATCAGCTTATCTATTACAGCATTAGAAAATATAGTTCACGTAAATATCAACGAATTTCATTGACTCACGCAGACTTTAATACACTCGCAGATCTTGAATATGTAAATGATATCTATCTTATGTCACAGATTATAAAGGATATGCTAAACAGTCTCGATAAACTAGAAAGAGAAGCAACGGTAGTAGGACTCCAGACAAAGGCCTCTAAAATCAAGGAAATGAGAATAAGTTTTAAAGAGGAACACGAAAACTTGTATGTAAATGAGCAAGTAATATAATAAGTAGAATAATTTTATTATTTAGTTATAATTGACACGAATGGTCGAACAGATACAGGCATAATATGAGAATATGGAAGGCACAAAAAACTTATGGAACATTGAATAACATATGGTGGTTATCATATATTTAGCGAAAAACTAAAGTGGGAATCATAGCAATGTTAAGTCTGTGTTATTGTATGGTAGTGAACCCTGGGCTCAGGAAAAAATTGGAAGTATTTATAAACAAGTACCTTAGTACAATAAATTGTAAAAAGACGCAATATTAAAATGAAAATGGGACTGAATCGATCATACATAAAAAAAATCAATGAAGACATTAAAAACCAACAATAAAATTAACTGCAATTTGACAGAGAATGAGAAGCAACTCATTAATAACGTAGACAAGGGGAATACACGAAGAATGGAGGGGAATCGGTAGAAGTTGGAGAGAGTTGACAATTGTGGCCAGAGGCATCTATTAGTGTAGACGCTTCGTGGAGGCCCTTTGTTGAAAGGACCGTACAATAATAAAAATGCATGGTAACAATGTTAAACATACTTCAAAGATTATGTTTGACAGGGGACATCCAAGCCTTCACAAAACCAGAACCTCCATCCACTTTAGGGGAATATCATCGATGAAACTTGATATAACGTTGCTGTAACTAGATATCAAAGATTAGATGAAAGTTTGCCGAGATAATAATAATAATAATTCACACCTTAATATCCCACAACAGCTTAATGCCAATTATAGAGATAGACTATGAAATATTACTATACCCGCACCCGTGGAGCGACTCAAAATATTTGACTGACGGCATTAATCTTAAACGTGAAGGAAACCTAAGAAAACTTTCTCAAACAGCAAGCCTCAGACCTGATCCCAGGACCTTCGGCGTGGTAAGCTGGTAACTTACCAATGCGCTTTTGACCGACATTAAAATATACGATGGTTAAATGTAAAATTGATTTCTAAAACGGCGAATCTACTTTTTATTTTTTTAAATGTGGTACTTTTATGTCCATTCAAAAGTACTAATTAATCATTACATTTCGTTTAAAAATAAGTGTTTTTTTGCGTTTATTGAATCAAGCATCTATTTCAATTATGTCAAATCGATTAAATAGTATATTAACTATCAAATCTTTCCCTGTACCATATTGTCGACACTATATGTAGCTTGTAATATTGAAAAGATAAAAATACCTTAGTTTCACTGTTCGTTTAGCGTTGCTGTTAGAATTATGTACGATCACATATAATAAAACATAAAAAATCCTTAGAAATGGGCTTATAATTCGCCAGACAAAACTAAATATATTTTTCAATGCATCTATGTAGCACAAAAAGTAAACTACTTACTTGAGTTTTATCTTATTGTAATAAAACAATATCAGATATGTATGTATGTAAATAGCCTTGATATAACAATGTCATTTGCTATGAGCATGTGTGCCCATTTGCTGCGGTCACATTGAATACGAAAAATATATTTGGTCCTCTCAAGCTCAAAATCAATCTACTACGGATTATGCATTCAAATGTTCAATATTTAGTATCGATCTGCGGTGCCGGTGTCGCAAACAAGTTCCATCTATTGAAAATGTCACCAAAACAAAGTAATTTGGAATTGTTTATTCTTCCCCTTTGGCAATTTGACCAAATTGATTCGCTTAACAAGATGAGATTAAAATGTTGTTTTGCAATCGATTAAATACACTCTTAACGATATACTTGCACTTATAAGTAATCTAATAGTACTTCTTTATAAAAGAATATAATTACAGAATATTTAGGATACGTCAATGTTATATGTAATGATTTTCAATAGTTCAGACGTCGAAACTTGTAATGGAAAATTCTAATACAAGACAAAATTACCACTTTAAGAACATACAGACACATGATTCTTACGCCAAAACAATTAATATGTTAAAAACTTAGAAAAAATTCATGGTTGTGTTGAAACGTGAAACGGATACAGTATTTCGTAAGTCCTGGAGCAACGCGCCTAAAAAAGGACTGCCGATTGCAGTGAAAATCTTGAACATCGAATGGAAATTCAACAAAGATATCCATTGCAAAACTGTCGCAAAAAAGTTCAGTTAAAATTAAAAGATTTAAAATTATGTCCACAGAAAATGTAAGCTGTTCATGAACTCCGTTCCGTTGATTGCGCTAGAAGAACCGAGTACTGCCAATGGTGATTGAATAACTGGAAAATGATGATCTTAATAAATGTTTCCTTAGTGATGAGGCCTAGTTTCAGATTTCGGGATATTTAGATAAACAAAATATGAGAATATGATCAGCAGAAAATCCTCATGTATTTGTGGAAACACCATTGCATACGCATAAGATTGGTGTTTGGCTGGCGGTATCAAGGAAGCGAATATCTGATCAATATTTTTTAATGGATCAATAAATGCTGAAAGAGACCGAAATGACTTATTAAAACCCTTTATTAATCAGTTACGTGACGATGAAATTACAGAAGGATTTCTCCAACAAGACAATGCTCCACCACATACGGCTCAAGAAACACATGCTCGGTTGGAAGAATTCTTTGATAATCGAATAGTGAATTTTCCTCCAATGTCTCCAGATCTCGCAATTCTGGATTACATAATTTTTCCGCGCACGAAGAACATGATTTTTAAAACACTACAACATACAATTGAAGAACTTTGCAATAGTATTAGATAAGTTTGTGATAATATAATCCCTCATTTGTCAAACGCATTTGAAAACATGAAACAGAGTTTGTTATGTGTATCAAGATAGAAGAGCAACATTTCGAGCATAGAACGCAGTATTTTTACAATAAACGCATTTCTGTAAATAAATGTCTTATTCGTCACACCTACTGCGTAAGTAAACAATTATGACACCTTTTTTTGAAACGTAAGTGACACTTTACATACCGTATTGACAGTTGCTATGGTAGCGGGCTGTAATATTTATTACGACCCTAGGGAAATAATAGCAATATTAGAAAATTAATGACAAATTTATTTCAAACATGATTAATTAACATAACTAGGAAAAATAGAATCTTGTACAAAAACTTATGATTTTGTAATATTAAATGTAAACGAACAATTAGAACAATTAGCTATCTGAACAATAGAGTCTTCTTTCTTACTAGGCAAGTTTATATTTTCAATAATGTCAACATTATTAATGGTTGGATTCCTAATGGAATCATCAACTTTCTTCTCATTTTTCTGTATCACGGTTGAGCAAACAGCCTCTGTAATATTTTGTTTATATAAAATTCGGTCAGCTATCTGTACTTTATTTATCATTGAATCGGAAACATAGCTTTCTGCCACGGTAGAAGATTTCCATCCGCCGTGTCTTTTCAGACCAAGAACATCAATTCTTGAATCGGCTAATAATGTTGCCGAGGTCCTTCGAAAGGAATATCCGGTGTAGGTAGGGGGGTTCTCCAACGACAAGTATTTTGCTAATTGGCTAGGAATTTTTGCGAGAGTGCTTTTTCCTACAGGCTGATTTCGACATTTACCAAAACTGTACTTTAAGAAAAATCTATCATTGGTAATATTTTCTAATCTCAGACCAATGTATTTTTTAATAATTAGCATAAAATTAATTGGATATTCTTCCTTCGCAATAATTGTAAAAGAACGTTTTAATCCATTTTTAGTATCCGGTATTTTAATTATTATTACATCATTTTTATTTTCCACATCTTGAATTTTCATTTTAACTAGTTCATCTTTCCTACAAGCCCCAGCAATTCCCATAATCATAACAACCTGCAAAAAATTAGTATAGAATGAACACGAATTAAAAAGAATCATTCTGTAAACTTACCTTCATCAACAAATATGTATCGTCAGAAGCTTCAATAAGAAATTTATTCATTTCCTCTTTTGTAAAGATACTAGACTTTTTAGTCTTAAAACCATCATTTTTACGCTTCAAAAATCCTTTCAATTTAGGATATTTTGAAATACCTTCATTTTCGTTAATAAATATGGTAGTTTTTAACATGGAGTATTCACACCATAAACTGTTTGGTGATTTTAACTCCATAGATCTATCACGAAAATATGCCAACATTACACTTTCTGAAATACTCTCCACGTACCTCTGGTGACACCAATCTTTGAACATTTTATAGGTTTCATTGTATCTGTTTTTAGATTTCTCCGGCAAAATCTCAGTACAAGCTATAATAGCATCCATCTCTATTTGATTCATGTTTATAAATTTTATTTAGAAAGAAAAACTTTTGAAAATCTATTGCATATACTTTGACATTTATCAAAAATATAAATTTATATCAACACAAACATGGTTACCATAGATACGACAAATATTCCTGACTTGATGTTACTAATGTGTATACATATAGTAAAAGTAAAGTGGAAAATCATTCAAATTCGTCTATTTAAAAAAAACGTAGGTATGACGAAAAATCTCATATGCACCACGGTTCGTACAGTACACTTTCATGGTCTCGAATACATGCAATCGTATTCTCGACCATAAAACTGTACTTACGAACCTAGGTACATAAATAACTATTATTTAAAACATTTGACGAGAAATAAGATTAACTAAATTGTAATCTGTCAGATGACATTTGTTAAACTTTTACTTCCTAAAAGCCTTACCATTCCGCAGTGTACCCAAATTTATATTGCAATTCTAGGCTACTCTAAATGAAAATTTAATTGAAGGCATGCTACAAGAATGCAGAACCTATTAATATTGTCATATGCTGCAGACTCAATATAACAGAAATCTCGTGTATTATCGTCTCTTTCTAACACGTCATCATATGTACAGTCGGCGGCTTAGAAATCGAGACATTGAAGTTGTTGTGTGACACAGACATATGCTTGACAGGTAATACTACAACGATCATAAAAAATATGATTGCGTCTATATAGATTTGATGATTAGTTTTAGAAATGATCAGGAAAAACAAAATGATAAATATTTTTACTTCAGGACAAAAATGTTTATTATATAACACAAGCAAACAATAAGTTATTATAGACAAATTTAAAAAGCATTTTAATATCTTGTTATTGCTCCATTTTTAGCAATCACTGCCTCTAATCGCTGTAGCATAGAATAAATTACATTTGCTACAATATTCGGATCTAGATTTTCCCAGTGATTTAAAATGTTATAACGAAGATCGTCATAATTCCTCGGATGAAAATTATTTTTATTCATTTTCTTAACCAATAACCCCCAAATACTTTCAATAAAGTGTAGATTTGGACTCCTGGGGGGCCATCTTAAAACACTAATATCATTATTTGATAACCAAGTCCGGATCACATTGGCAATATGAATTGGAGAATTATCATGTTGAAAAGTGAAGTCTCGATACATTTGTTGTACCGATATTAGAATTATATTCTCCAAAATGTCAGCGTAAACTGTTGCAGTTAATCGTTCCCCAATCTCCCAACAAATTCCAGCCAGCAGCTAGATCACATATTAGTGCAATATATGAGAGACCAGCCCTTTGAAAGTGGAAACAACGCTATTCTTCTTGGTTCTTGCCAAATGCTTAGTCCATGGACCTGATTTTTAGGAAAATAATCCTTTCCCATGAAAAAAATTCAAGTCAAACATCATTCCACAGCTTGACAGTTTTTGGTTGTGCCACGTTAGTGCACCTCCAGTGATATATGTGGTATAAGACCCCAAGCTTTGGAACCTCTCAATTCAGTAAATTTTAAAGCTAGAGCGTCGCGGTTGATACCAATCGATTGCTTTCAGCGAGATACACTTAGGTATGTCTTGACTATGGATAATTGCAAACCCATAGAAAAGACATTTAAAAAAAATGCAGACCTTTGCTCCGACTTTTTTCAGAAAAATCGATATTGCTCGACGGCGGAATGATTTTCTTTGCAGAATCTCCACAGTCGATAGTGTTGGACATATTTTTTCTTATTGAAAAAGCATGTTTGTAAAAAGATATATACATATATGTAAAAAGAGATAAGCAAATTTAGTAGGTAAAGTTTATCCATGAAGAATCCTAGATATTTTAAATAAATGGCTGAAGATTTGTGAAACAATCTACATTATGTGCTGCAGATAGTGCTTTTTCCATTTTTAGAAATCTTTATTAAAAGCTGAGCTAATAACAATTTTCAGGAACTACCGCTAGAAGTATTTTCAAATTGTGTGCGGTCTATTGGGTATCACGTTTGACTGTAGACTTTATGATCTAAGTTAAAGCCCATTAAGCCACAATTTTTTTTGTTTTTATGTTTTATTATGTAAAGCGAGTCAGAGACTTAGAATTTTAACTTTATTTTGCTCTCCAACTAAGTTTTCCTTAGATAAAAATTAATTAATCAGTTGTAATTATAAATTTATTTGAAACTAACTAAGTAAAACTCATAAATTTGGGTATTGTTGAGCTGCACTTTACAAATTACCTCTATTTTCCTCTTTAAAATTTATACACAATTAATTGATTTTACTGAATTTTGCCGTAGTTTCTCATAACATTTTCATTGAAAATGTAACCTTTCTATAAGCCTTACCATTCCATTAACAGTATTTCGACATTTAAAAAATTTAAAAACCCAGCAGTGTGTCACAGTGTCCCATATTTGCTTTTCTAGTAAAGTTTTATGTTAACGATGGGTGTTATAAAGCTGAGTTATGTTATGAGTTTGAATTTAGTAGTTAATTTCATATTTGTGAAAGTGGAAACAAAAGTTTTGAGGTAGTAAATTTCAATTTCAAAATTACAGTAAAATTTGCCTAGAAGATTAAAAAAATTACGCCCAAATGGTTATTGTGATGTGAATAGCTTTTGGGGTTACTCTTCCCCAACCATGTGTCTGCATGAATTTGAGATAGCTTTGAAGCTAGTCACATTTCATTGTCAAAGTGCAATGTATTCCCGAAAAAAGTTGTGGAGCAGTTTATTGTAAAATATCACGATGAAACAGAAAGAAATGAAAATAAAAAACTTCATGTGTTCGAGACTTTAAACAGAAAAAGTGGTGGAAGGTGTTAAGCTGATAAACGTTGTAGATTCCAGACGTCTAAAGAAGTCCCCCCAAAAAAACTAACTGATACCAAAAAAGTATATTTTACAGTTGAGCTTACCTAGTTAATCTATTGCAGCCATGATAATTTTTTTTTTGTGTTAAAGAGTCGTGACCGATCGTGGCTTCATATCAGCATTCTGTCGGAGGCCAATATTTCCATCCCTAAATAAACTAAAATTTATGCATGATTGGCAGTGAGTTACATAATTACTCTACAGTCTTACTTTATGGCATTTGCCGACGTAAGTCCCATTTTAAATATTATACCGTCTTTGAGAATCGTATGTATTCTTTAGGTTCTGTGTATTTAAAAAATTAAGATCTCAAAATCATGGCTGTAACAGATTAACTAGGGAAGCTCAACTGTAAAATATACTTTTTCTATTTTGCGTTCGAAATGGAAACCCAAAACAGTATCGAAATGAGCTCCATTTCGATACGCTTTTTTTCATTTTTCAATGTTGGCGTTATTCGAATACATAAATAAATAGCATTGCTGTCATTTGATTTTAAGAATTTATGTACATTTGACATATATGATATATGTCCGTATTTTACACAAACAACGTATTTTGTATACAATTGACAACAACATATATATGCTTCTATGTCCCTCATGTTTATATTTTTAAATGAAGTATCAAGTAATGTTAACGAAAATTAGTAAATAATATGTAATATAATATACTTCGCGGATAGCAAGATTTAAATTTGAAAATGTCAAGTATCAATGTGACCAACTGCATGCTTTATATAAAAATTAAACTCTGAACTTTCAAATTAAATAATTCCAATTTAAGCAATTTATTAATGTAAAAAACGCAAAATAGAAAAAATAGTATAAAAACTCGTTTCATAAGGCCTTTTGCCGCACTCCCTCTTTAGAAAACTCGCCGCAAGCGGCTCGTTTTCTAAACTGATCTCGTGCGGCAAAATGGTGCCTTATGAAACTCGTTTTTTAATATACTATTTTGGCATTATTTATAAGATTTTTTGGGGACTCTTTTTGGGATCTGGAATCCACAACTTTTACCAGCTTGGCACCTTCTTGTCCACAACTTTTATTTTCTTGAAGACTTAAGGACTTGAAGTATATTTACCTTTTTTCTATCCCATCGCGACATTTTGCAATAAACTAGTGTGAACATAACTGTACAGCTCCAATAACTAGCTGTTAATTAGGAAATTATTAAAATGGTTATGTTTATAAAATTAACTAGAATAATTTCTTTTTAAGTTTATCATCTAAAAACCATACGTGCAGTGGATGGTTTTATTCATTATTAAAAGAAACACTTTATGCCTAACTAAATTTTCAATACATTATTGTATTACATCAAACGTGTAGAATAAGTTTGTAAATCTACTATTAGCATATTATATTTCTTTAAAAAACAAAAAGCGAACTTTTTTGTTCTCTTCAGTAAAACTTTCCTGGCATTCCATTTTCGCGAATTATACAGATCAAGATAAGTTTTCTATTAAACAGTAATCGTGCTATTTAAATACTAAGAAGCATCTTCAAGAAAACGTTTACTATTCGATATTATATTCGCAAGGCAAAAATAATCGTGTTCAACCAGCAACATATTTATTTTATTAATTGCTGTCAGAAACACAAGAATATTTTTCCAATTCGTTTTTTCGAAAAAATTATATTGTAACGTTTGTCTTTTCGGGTTCTTTAATAAAACTAACAATAACTTTAGACACACACACTATATTAATATTTAAAACGTATAACAATATAAAACTAACTATTAACAACAATAAGTACATTTATGTATTCTATATTTATGTAACTATATTTATGTGTACTTCGCGAGACTGTAGGATTCAATGAATCTCCTCCCTTCTTCGACGCGGCTTTTATATCGGTGAATACTCCTTCTAGAGCCTTCACGTAGGCCTCGCGAAAACATCCAGAGGGATGACGCATCTCGCGTCAGCGGATGAGTCATTACATTGCCCCCTTCTTAAAAATGAAGTTTCGTCCCGAAACATGTCATGCTTTGGTCTCCTCAAACGATGACGAAATCGACAGGTAGGGCCTTTGTTACATTGCGACGTCATATCGAAATAACAGTCCACGGTCTTATCTTGCCTGGATGGACAGGAATATTCAAGCCGGTAACTGCATACCAGAATTTCCATACCAGTATGTCGGAAGATTACTTCCAACATGCTCCTTACAATTCTCCAGTCCAGGCGGTCCAATCCACAACCCAATTTTGGAACTGCTAATTTCAGAATGTCTTGCTGTAACATTTGTTCGCGTAAGTGGGTCAGGGCCTCCCATAAGGCTCGATAGGTTGGCTTTAGGCTCGACAGTTCTTTCGTGACCAAATAAAATATGGGCTGTCCTTCATTTATTATTTGGAGACTCTTCCCAATTGCTGGTCCCTGCTGCCTTAGCCTTTAGATTCTGCCAAATCTCTCTTTAAATTCCCAGGCAATTCCTTTGGCCATTCGTAGATCTCGGGCTACGCAATGAGCAAGCGCGTAGTCTGGCGGCACCGTGAACAAATCCTGCTGTTTCTCGATGGTTACCCCAAATCGAGCTTTTCTCGAACCAGAATACTCTTGCATAAAGTCTTAGAAGGTTAGTTCATGGTATTGGCTATCCAATCGGCGCAAGTCAACGGTTTCGTCATTGTCTCCAGAGTATGGGGCTAATCGATTAAAATGTACGACTCTTGGCTTAGTGTGAGGTGTTCGCCTGATGCGGTATATTACATCGTTGATCCGCTTCAACACCTCGTATGGCCCCTCCCAATTCTTTTGAAGTTTTGGAGATAGGCCCCGTCGACGTTGTGGATTATACAACCAAACTCGATCGCCTTCATGGTAACCACTCTTCTCGGCGTTGATGTCATAGCTCTCTTTCATTCTGTCACTAGCATCTTGGATATTATGTCTGACTTGTTCATGGATATTATCTAGTCGTCGTCTGAGCGTGCTGACATAATCTTCTCCGGCAAGATCTTCACCAGGCTTGCTCCCAAACTTTAAATCACAGGGCAATCGGAGTTCCCTCCCGAATAGCACGTTTGCTGGTGATTGGCCTGTTGTCTCTTGAACGGAGGCCCGATACGCCATTAGAAATAATGGTAAATGTTCGTCCCAATCTCTCTGGTGTTCGGAGACCACTTTGGATAAGTGTCTGATCATGGTCTTGTTCATTCGCTCTACCATCCCATCTGATTGTGGATGCAAGGGAGTTGTTCTCGTCTTCCGTATGCCCAAAAGTCCACACATCTTTTCGAATAGACTGGACTCAAAATTTCGCCCTTGATCGGAATGAAGTTCCAAGGGTACACCAAAACGGCTGACGAACTCCTTCACAATCACGTCTGCTACAGTTCCAGCTTCTTGATTTGGTAGAGCATATGCTTCAACCCATTTGGTAAAGTAATCCATGACAACTATTATGTATTTATTTCCTTTGCTGCTTTCTGGAAAAGGACCGGCGGCGTCTATTGCGATCCTTTCAAATGGGCTTCCTACATTGTATTGCCGCATGGGTGCACGTCGACGCCTCTGGGGACCATTGCTTCCGGCGCAATTTGCACACTTTCGGCACCATTCTTTCACATCTCGTGAACAATTCACCCAGTAAAATCTCTGGCGCACCTTCTCCAGTGTTTTATGGACTCCAAAATGTCCCCCAGAAGCACCATTATGGAGTTCTCGCAATACCTCTGGTATTCTTTTCTTGGGAACCACCATTTGCATCTTGCGCTCACTTCCATCGTGATTTTCGACCTTACGTCCCAGGAGATCGTCATCCATGGTTAAGGAATCCCATTGTGCCCAGTATGACTTCAATTCTCGTGATTGGGAAGCAATTTCTTGCCAGGTCGGTCTTTGCCCATTTCTTTTCCAAGCCCTGAGGACTGCAAGATCCGGATCAGCTTCTTGATCCGCGCGCAAATTGTCAGGTTGCCATTGGTCATCAACAACGGTGGTTCGAAGAGCGTTGGCCGATTTGTCTTCGATTCTGTTGCAATGTCGACAGTCTTCTGGACAGGGCCTTCTGGAAAGGGCGTCTGCATTTTGATGTTTGAGGCCTGCTCTGTGTTCAATGACAAAGTCGTACTCCTGTAGCCTCTCAATCCATCTAGCTACTTGACCCTCTGGATTCTTAAATTGCAAGAGCCACTTTAAGGCGGCATGATCAGTGCGGATCAGGAACTTCTGCCCATACAGGTACTTGTAAAAGTGCTCAATGGTCTTAACTACTGCCAATAGTTCTCTCCTGGTTACGCAGTAGTTCCTCTCTGGTTTGGACAGGGTCTTGCTGAAGTATCCAATGACCTTTTCTTGGCCATCTTGGATTTGAGAGAGCACGCCACCAATCCCGACGTTACTGGCATCCGTATCCAAAACAAACCTCCCAGATGGCAGCGGATAGTTCAAAACGGGTGCACTGATCAACGTACCTTTTAACAACTCAAAGGCCGCTTGGCATTCGTTGTTCCAATTGAATGCTCGATTTTCTGTTAGGCGAGTAAGTGGTTTTGCAATGTTGGAGAATCCAGGAACGTAGCGTCGATAATATGTGCATAATCCCAAAAAGCTTCTTAGCTGATGTTTGTCTTTGGGTACCGGCCATTTTTCCACAGCTTTTACTTTTTCTGGATCCACAGGAATTCCTTTTCCGGAAACCACATGTCCAAGGTAATTTACCTCCTTGCGGAAAAGGTGACACTTCTTTGGACTTAATCTCAGGTTGGCATCTCGCAACCTCTGGAATACTACTTCCAAATTTTTCATGTGATCTTCAAAGGTCGTCCCTACCACAATCACATCATCGAGATATACCAGGCAGGTATTCCAAGACAATCCCCTCAGTACAGTGTCCATGAGTCGCTCAAAAGTAGCTGGGGCGTTACACAGTCCAAATGGCATGACTGTAAATTGCCAGAGTCCTGTACCTAAACTGAAGGCAGTCTTCTCTTTGTCATTGGGATCCATTCCCACTTGCCAATAACCGCTCTTTAAGTCGAGAGTGGAGAACCATTTTGCTCCTGCCAAGGTGTCTAGCGTATCGTCTATTCTTGAGAGAGGATAGCTGTCCTTTTTGGTCACACTATTCAAACGACGATAGTCCACACAGAATCTGGTAGATCCATCCTTCTTCCTGACAAGGACCACTGGTGAAGCCCATGGACTATTCGATGGTTCAATTACTCCTTGGCCTTCCATATCTTGTATAATTTGCTTGGCTTCCTCACGTTTTGCCAGTGGTAACCTTCTTGGTCCTTGTCGAATTGGACTTGCATCGCCGGTATTTATTTTGTGCATTACAATATTGGTTTTACCTTTCGTACCAGTCTCGGTTTCGAAGACGTCTTCATAATGTTTGATTAAATCCTTAACTTGGCTTTGTTCCTTCTTGTTCAATCCTTGACAGGCGGAGTCGATTATCTTGGACAATTTCTCAGGAACCTGCACGAATCCATTCTTCTTCGCCTCTATGCGATGAACGACGGCCGACACTGGCGAACACCACCCCAGAATAGTACCCTTCTTCAAGGAAACAGGGTAATGGTTCACATTCATTACCCTTATCGGTACAGTCTTCTGAGTCTTAACCAGCATTTTGGCAACTACTATTCCTCGGCCCACCTCGTCATCATCAGCCTTTGGTTCCAACATTGTAACATTTCCGTCCAAATAATCACCTTCCATACACGCCGTCAAAAATGTCTCACTTCTTGCATCCAGGACAACATTCTCTGCAGTAATTACTTGTACACTCCCACAATTTTTCCCATGAAGAAACAATTCCTCATTATTTATTTTTAAAGTGCCTTCTTTCATGTTTAACTGGAAGCCGTAGGTGTTCATGATGTCTAATCCCAAGATTATCTGTTCTTCTATGTCGGCTACGAGAACACGATGTCGGATTGATGTTGGTCCTATGACAAAATTGACATCTACTTCACCTTCCACAGAAGCTGCTTCTCCAGTAGCTGTCCTTAGTCTCCATTTGCTAGAAAGTAATTCTTTATTCCTGGATATTAAATCGGGTCGTACAATGGTTTTCGTCGATCCAGTATCTAGCAAGCAAGCATAGGTTCTTCTTTCCATAATAGCATCCACATACAGGCCATTGGTTTGATTTTGCAAGGATGCGATTTGGGCAGTCCTTGGGACTTTCGGATTCTCAGCAGATTCTTTCTTGGTCCTTTTATCACATTTATTCTGGATATGACCGTTTCTTCTACAATTCCCGCATGGCCGCGCACTTTTATTTGATTTGATCTGATTTAGGACTTGACTAACCACCTGCTCCATGAACTCCTCATTTTCCTGTTCGCCGACAGAACAGCCACGAGCATTGTTCCGAGAGGCTTGTTTTGCAGTCTCAAACTCAAGCGCGTGCGCCAAAGCATCGATCAAGGTTTTCGGTCTTGCCAATCTTAATGCTTGCTGCGTATCAATATCCCGGAGACCATCTATGAATGTCTGGACCGCTAGGTGTTCCATGAAATTATCTGGTGCCATCGGATATGCAAGTCGAACTAGACGAGCAATATCTGCCTCAAATTCCTGAAGATTCTCGCCTTTCTTCTGTGATCGATTCTTCAGTTGGGTATGGTATACTTGCTCCAAATGCGCATGGCCATATCTCATCTCCAAGCGTTTAATGAGTTGAGAATAATCTTTACGTTCCTCAGGAGGCAATGTCTGCAAAATATCACTAGCATCACCCCTCAATGCTATGACTAAAGCAGTCGCCTTCTCGGCAGAAGACCATGCGTTTGCTTCTGCGGCCGCTTCGAATTGCGTCAGGTAAGTTGCCCATGACGTCTTTCCATCAAAGGTTGGTGGCTTGATTCTGGTCCTTGAAATAGCCACAAGTTCTTCTTTTATTTCGATGGGCCGCGGTATGACTTCTTCGTTGACCTGCCTGGGATCAGAATGACTCATGGTAGCGGGTAATTTCATCTCAATCATTATTGCCTCTAAAAGTCTAGAATGTTCTCCAATTTTCTCTTCTACAGCTGTGAAAACCTCTTCTTTTAACGCTTCTGATTTTTCCGCTAGTCGCTGTTCTAGAACTTTTTCGAAGTTTCTAGAATTTTCTAGTAATTTCTTTTCCAGATTTTTCTCGAGAATTCTAGCGGTTTCTAGGTTTCTTTCTTCCATCTGTGCTTGTGAATCTATTAGACGCTGTTCCAAAGTTTGCGAATTGTCTATCAATCGTTGTTCCAAACTTTTCACACTGTCCAGATTCTTCTGTTCCATTTGTTCTAGAGTTTTCGCTAAGTTTCCAGAAGTTTCCAGGTTCTTCTGCTCCATTTGTTGCATTTGAGTTTGTGAATCTATTAGTCTTTGTTCTAGAGTTTTCGCTAAGTTTCCAGAAGTTTCCAGGTTCTTCTGCTCCATTTGTTGCATTTGAATTTGCGCATTCTCTATTAATCGTTGTTCCATATTTTTCGCACTATCCAGATTATTCTGTTCCATTTGCTTCATTTGAATTAACAGCAAATTCACGTCAGCATCTCCGCCTGGAACTTGAAAGACATAATTCTCTGGATCCTCGCCTTCTTGGATCAACACATTGCGAAGCCGTTGCTGGAGGATCGACTTTTTGCCAGTTGTATCCTCATCCCTCTCTTCTAATTCTCGTTTTAACTCGGACACTTTCAATTCCGTGAGTTTCATTTTATTAGCCATCACGATATTTAAAATAACGTCTTTCCGCACTGTATATTTATTTAAACGAATACTTAATTAACACTTAATTGTCTACTTAGTTTGTTATTTATTAATTAGTCCACATCTGACACCACTGTAACGTTTGTCTTTTCGGGTTCTTTAATAAAACTAACAATAACTTTAGACAGACACACTATATTAATATTTAAAACGTATAACAATATAAAACTAACTATTAACAACAATAAGTACATTTATGTATTCTATATTTATGTAACTATATTTATGTGTACTTCGCGAGACTGTAGGATTCAATGAATCTCCTCCCTTCTTCGACGCGGCTTTTATATCGGTGAATACTCCTTCTAGAGCCTTCACGTAGGCCTAGCGAAAACATCCAGAGGGATGACGCATCTCGCGTCAGCGGATGAGTCATTACAATATATATATATATATATATATATATATATATATATATATAATTTAAACGAAATTATCGACCGTAATATATTGATAAAATAAATTAAAATCAGGTAAGCGGTCTGTAAATTAAAAAACTCCTTTATTAAATAACCCTATATTTCGCAACAAAATTTGTTGCTTCTTCTGGGGATACTACAAGATTAATGAGAAAAATAACATAAAATAAATAAGAGTATAAAACAGTAGTAAAAATACTTATAAAATGTAGAGTTGAAAAATAATAAAATTGACGTACAATAAAAATAAAAATGATTAGATTTAAAACATACAATAACTATAGAAACAAGCTTTTAAAACCTTTAAAAAACATGTATATGTAAAAGTTAAAACATGAGAAATAAAAAATATAATGCAATATAAATTTAACAATATATGGACCAAATAACAAAACAATTTAATATGGCCAACTAACCGTCAAACCAAGTACATTAAAATAAATTATACTTAGTCCTTTAGTATCAGATCTATAATTTATGTTATTTGTGTCTCTGTTAATGTGGACCATGTGTACGTCAATTTTATTATTTTTCAACTCTACATTTTGTAAGTATTTTTACTACTGTTTTATACTCTTATGTATTTTATGTTATTTTTCTCATTAATCTTGTAGTATCCCCAGAAGAAGCAACAAATGTTGTCGCGAAATATAGGGTTATTTAATAAAGAAGTTTTTTAATTGACAGACCGCTTACCCGATTTTAATTAATTATATATATATATATATATCTTATAATGCTAAACGCCAAAATCCGAGAAAAAAAATTCATTCAGCAAAACGAGAGTTAGTGCTTCATAAATAGTTAATGATGTTTACAATCTCTTAAATTACTTTTAATGTATGTATCAAGAAATTCTTTACTGACCAAATATTTTCAATTTCACAGTGCCACTTGTTGAGATTCTAGATACAAAATAAAATTAAGATAAAAAACGCATTTTTACAATATGTTCCCGAAAACGGAAATTATTTATGATTTAACATTCATTTGCTCTTCATTGAGTTCTTTTTACTTTAAATTTCAGAAATTAATTTATCATATTGGATTGTTTCAGCTTTTATTTGATGAAATTCTATTATAACTATTATCGGGATAAAATGAAACAAATTTATTTTTTTTACAAAGTAACGATCGTTTCGCTCACATAGGAGTTTCGTCAGACATATAACTAACTTATGTAAAGAAATATTATTTTCATAAGTTAGTTATATGTCTGACGAAGCTCCTGTGTAAGCGAAACGATCGTTACTTTGTGTAGTAAAAAGTAGTAAAATTCATTAAAATTTGTTTTATTTTATCCCGATAATAATTAATTTATCATATTATTATTCAAAAAAGGTTCAGGTATATCAATACGTTATCCACGTATTACGCATTTGTTACAAATGAAATAGACATGTAATATACACATCTGTAACTGTACACATGGACAATACACCTCGTATTTTACAGCACTTACTTCTGTTTAAGACACGTGTTTCTGCCATCTATAGGCGTCGAGGGAAGGGTTGCCTTTTTCGGCATAGTCTCTTTCGTCCGTCAGATGTCACTTATTATATAGTGCTACCTGATAGGACGAAATTTGCTATGTCTTGTGGGCGATTTAAGCTTAAATGTATATACAGATACAAAACTGTTTTTTAAATAGATTTGTATTATTTTGTATTACATTGCTTCACCAGCTTGACTGATGACGCCTATAGATGGCAGAAACACGTGTCTTAAGCAGAAGTAAGTGCTGTAAAATACGAGGTGTATTGTCCATGTGTTCAGTTCCAGATGTGTATATTACATGTCTGTTTCATTTGTAACATATTATTATTGATTATTCTAATACGCATGTATTACTTCATCACTTGCATTGATAGATTTTAGGAATAATCCCTGACATGTTATTCAGTAAAATGATTGTTTCTTTCGAACTTCATAACAATGCTTCTCGAGTATTCTTACCCGTCGTTTATGAAATTTTCAACATTCGTTTCCATTTTTTGCTAATATATAATAGGGCGGATTGATGTATAAGGTATTTACCGCCATTGTATGAATATTAGAGACAGAAACAAGTTTTAACCTGCAAACGGTTATTTCAAGTATCCCGGCGTATCATGCGAAGTTTCACTTTTCTCCGTATCGTCGTTGCGTACCAAGCAACGATCCGAGAACAAATTTTTAACGCTGAAATGTTACGCGCCCATTGAAATCTGCAAGAGTTTAAAAGCTGTTTATGGCAATGATTGCATGGATGTGATAAGTATGTTCGTCAGTGGGTTCGACGTGCAAACGTCTGTCATAAAGGCCAAATGAGGCTGACAAAAAGCGATCTGGTCGATGAGTATCAGTGACACACGAGAAAAATCAAAGACAAGTGAATGCATTGATTCCAGGAAATCACAATTTTTAAAATATTTATATCTCGATATATTCAAAATCATAAGTATTCCTTGATACTTAGGTTTAAATAAAAACCTTCACAATTCGAAATGTTAAGTCCTACAATTTCTTTTATTTCTTTTTTTGTTGTGATGATTACAAAAATTGTTCTTTTTGTCAAACAAAAACTTAACATGAATATTACAATGTTTAAATTTTATCACAACGTCTAGTGGTTTGTAATATTTAAAAGCGTCATTAAATAATTATTGTTTGTTAATAATGGTTGAATTAAATGAAAGAGAAAAAATACAAATATGAATGATGATTGGTTTTGTTGATAGAGCAAGAACTCATCAGTAAGTATGTAACCTTTTTAATACTATACATCCCAATTGGCAGTCAATTTCGCGTTCTGTTGTTACCAAAACTTGGAAAGGGTACAACATAAATGGCGGTGTTCGCAATTTGCAAAGAACTTATCGTACGAATTCTGCTACAAATTATATTAGAGCGTAAGATATTGCCATATCTGTAGAGGAAAATCCCCATTTGTCTAAAAACGAGCTGACAGTAGGAAGAATGTTTAAAAAAAGAAAAATACCATCATTATGAAATTCGCCTTGTTCGAGAACTCTTTGATGATGATTTCGACAGGAGTCAAGAGTTTTGTGAATCAATGAATCATTTGTAATCGTGATAACAATTTTGTAAATAATATAGTATTTTCGGATGAGACAACCTTTTGTTTGAACGGTACTATTCATAAATATATGTCTATATATTATATGTCTACATTGGGCACTGAGAAATCCTCACTGGATACAAGAGACACACTTTTGCCCACAGATGGATTGCAGGGAGAGGCGAAATTGAATAGAATCGTTCTTCCGATCTCAATCCACTAGATTACTTCTTGTGTTGTCTTATACTTCTAGAACAGAAAATGTATCCCACCTGACCTAGAAATTTACAAGATTTGGCTGAAAGAATGATTCAAAAGATACGAATCATTTTACCAGACATCATAACGAAGGTTAGAAGAGAATTTACGGACAAATTGGCTTACTGTCAGGAAGAAGGGGGCGCCCATTTTGAAAATCAAATAAATTATGTTTAACTTTGTTTGTATGAACAATTTTCTATTCCTTTCCAATTAATAAATAAAAAATACTTTAGACCACGAGTGTTATAGTTTGTTAAAATCGTGTTATCGAGGAGAATCCCAAAATGTAAAAGAATACAGAGCTGGGGTTCAATTTAAGAAAGTATAACTTTAGTACGTTACATTTTCTTGAATACTTATATATATATTTAAAAAATGTATGTATATTTAAAAAATACTTCAAGTGATGGATGCCTCTTCATCCCTAATTTTGAAGTCTAAAATTTTATTTCGTATCCGTTTTAATTTAACAGATATTTACATGGTTCCACAGATTTCCCCATCACTGTATATTAAAAAGATGTATAAACTAGAGGTAAATATTAGTTGAAAGCTCAAAACTTAGAAGATATAAAAATATATAATAATAATACGTGTTAACTGATCCGCTTTATAAAACCTGTATATATCACAAACATTATAAAAATAAGATAAACTATTTTTATTGAAATCGTATTTTTATTTGATTGAAATCGTGGGTTGTGTTGTTAAACCTTTTGCTTATTAATATACCACAAAGACATAAATGGGATAGGATACTTTAATCGCGAATATTCTAAATTAAAGATAAAGTACCCTAAATAGTTGTTACCGTACTTTGTAAATTTATTCAACCGTTGATAATTCACTTTATAAAACACGATAAAAATAAACGACCTTTCCACAAGTTAAAAAAAATATACATGTATGTATATGTAGGTCAAACTAACCCCAATGAAACTTCACACATTGTTAACCCATTCTAATCATCAATGTCACCTAATTTGACGTAAGTAAGTGTGTAATACCTTGTATCACTAACAGATCAAATATGACATGATAGGGGAGAGATTTCTAAGACCACCCAGTATAAATGCTATCGTTATCAGTTATCACCAAGTCTTTCTAGGAAACAGATCTGTACACACGCAGGTTGATATCTGGTCCTCGCTCTCGCATTTAGCTCACACGACAGTGATTCTGCTTTCCGCTAGAAGCACTGCAGTTATGTATATCGATCGGATTTACGTCACGCGATAATATGGCGATCGTGACGTCACTTTGCAGCCCTCTCTGCTGCGTCACGAAACACGTGTGTGCGCACGTTACTTGCGATCGGTCTCACAGGAGCAGAAGATATGCCTTGATCACGGAGTCAGCGGCGCGTTTTTAATTTTTTAAAGGATAACAAGTTAACAGGAAATATTGTGAAAAATTTATCGCGGCGGATCGGTTTATGGATTATTATGGTTCCTTAACATCAGACATTCTTCAATTTTTTTAAATTCAAGCGTTCTTGTTTTTTCTATAACCTGTAAATAATAGTATTTTTATATTTATTAAACCCAAAAATACTGTTGAACTATGTAGTTAAATTTAGTAATTATTTTTCTATTGCTTATTGAATAATTGGGGTAATTTTAGATTATTTGATCACCACATTAAGGATTAGATTAAACAGATGGAACACAAGATATCAAGTTCATTATCATCTATGTGAATACGCAAGATTTCGTGGTTTGGTTAAGTTAAAATTGCAATGTAACTTCAATTACATTAATTTACAAATTGAAAAAATCTATACACAGTTGTTACTCTAATTTTCTTATATAGTTTGGCCATTAAACTAGAAAGTCGCATTAATTTTTTTTATGGATAGATTTTCGAGATATAAATTTTTTAATTGTTTTTTATTAGGTAGTTTGACTATTTAGATGAATAATCTGGCTGTAAAAAAATCTAATTAAAGATAATGTAATCGGCAGCAAATACTTTTCCATCGGTTCAGTATTGGCGTGGTGGGTAAAAATATGGGCCAAATTTTTGGGCCAAAATGAAAATAGAAAATTAATTCTCAGCAAAATGGAAATTGTGGAAATATGCAGTTTCTTATTCTTTACCTGAAACTTGAAAATAAAAGCAAGGTATTTATGAAAAATGGACAAACACCGAAGTTATGACTGATTTAATTAATTCCGTTTATTTTACTGCAGTATTTCAATATAATTTTGGTACATCGTTTATTTTTTGTTAGTTTTTGAATCCGTTTCTATTAGGGGGAACAAATATAATTTCCCATCATTCTCTCATCCCATAATCCTTAATAAACTTCTTAATAACTCCATGGACATCATTTCTTAGTAGCACTCATTCTCATTATTTATGTCGCGTAGACTCTTTGTTAAGAAAACTCAAGTACGAATGCAAGAAATGAAACCACACCAACATATTTACGTTTACTGGAAAAATTTTAAAAAATGGGCAGTATTCCTTACCAATTTTTGTATAATTTTTGAGCAAATCTTCAATGGGCTTAATGGCCTGTTAACGCTTTAATATATATATATATATATATATATATATATATATATATATTTATATATTGTGGTGGGGCTAACCCATGTACGAGAGGGCCTAGAACAAAAACACAGAAGTAACATTTAAAATGTTAATTTTAGATTAAGTTTTTTTGTAAGAACTGCATTTTTCACAGGAAATATCAATAAAGTTAATTTCGCGTTTTTAATTGTTCAAATTTAATCCTCACATTAATCTATTTACATGTTTTCATTTGCCATAGTAATTTTTCATTCATATTTTATTGTATCGAAGATTTTTAACTTAATTGATTAATAATAAATAGCACACATACTTTAGGTAAAACTGTACTAATTTGAATATAATGCAACGGGAAATATCCCTATTAGAAACAAGCATAAATATGAGCATTGCACATTCAAAGTATAATAATTTATAGATTAAAAATCAAAAACATAATTTTGTAAAATATAACGACGATTTGTGTGTTTAATTTATTATTTTTACATAAAATTATGACGAGATTAAATAAATACATGTAAGAAGAACGAATGAGAAGACAGCATTAAAAACAAAAGAGAGATGGCGTCACCTTGGTAAAAATTCAACGAACAAGTCGACGTATTTAAAAGAGCTACTCAAAAATATTAATAAAAAGTGTAAAAAAAGTGTTAAATCAATTCAACAAGTATATCCAAAGTATCCTAAACTTACCAAGCAACGCTCGACGAAGTTAACAAACCCAAAAACCATCCTGTCCGTTTTTAAACGAATTTGAAATTTTCCCGGAGTCGCTGCACCCGCTAACCCAAGCTAAGGGGACGCATCCTGGATTTGGTCCGAAGCTGAGTCCTGTATCCCGAACTTTAGAATAGCAGACCAAAACTGAATCTCCTGAACCTGCATGTATTCAGACTTAAGTATTACTTGTCCATATTCTAGAATTTTGAAATTTTAAATCGATATCATATTTTATATAATTAAAAAAAAAACACAATCGTAGATATTATCAAATGTATGCGTAATATGTTCATTTTAAATATTAGAATACATTTACAGTAACCGACAAATGCAGTTCTTCTGAGTTTTGTTTTCAAAGTTTAATTAAATAAATTCATTTACACATGTTATTAGATAATATCGTCACTTAACCTAAAACTATTTATTTTTACCGATCACGTGACTTAATTGTATGTTCATTCTAATATCCTTATGTGTACCACTTACCTGATTTACGAAAACAACCATTAAACCATTTACTGTTACTTGTAACGCTCTTGTTTTATTTAATAGTTTTTTTTTTATCCTACATCAACAAAACGTTATACAACGAGTTTACCATAGTTTTTTTTGGTTACTATTTTCATTGTGTTCCATTGAGGCACCGAACCCGCAATTATGATTATTACTATTATAATACCATAAATAGAGTCTCATTGCTCCCTAGTCGGAAGAATATCAATAATATTACTCTTTAGATTAACAATAAGAACTGCACGAGGGAAACGCTGAATAAGGTTAAGTACAATTTGTTTACACACCGTTATTTACGAACTAAGTATACGCAAGTTGACAATTATAATCATTTTAAAATTACTCCATCTATAAGGCAGTTTTATAACTACTCTTGTGTATTTTTGAATTACTTTTAAATTACTCAACCTATTTCGGGTGTATTGTACAGAACAGTTTCACTATAAGTACTAAAGCCTATGTTAATTACAGCTTCTCTGTAACTTTATCATCGCTTCGCTATAATATATATATATATATATATATATATATATATATATATATATATATATATATATAAGATTTTTAAATAAAGATTTCAAACGACGAAGTTTTTGAAGAGCACAAGTATAATGTAATAGTGGAAAAATTATGTTTTCTTTCCTTTGCGCTCTCAAAATCTCGTTACCTTTTATTGACTTAATGAATTTTTGATTAAGTAAATTCAATTATTCGCATGGCACAATGACAGACAAATAAGAAAGTCTTCTTGCAACAATTGCAATACTGCCAACGTAAAAAAATGAAATGTAGGCAACAGCGTCATCTGCAAAGTCAAGATCTAAACCAGAAAAGCTCCACTTCTCCACCTCTCTTCTCGAATTAAATCATATGCATTGAATTAAACAACATCCACTATAAATAAAGAAAAAATACACAAATAGAGAAAAAGTTGAATTTTGATAACGAAATAAAACAAAACACTTTTTTCACAAAAATAGTTTTAATAAACTAAATATACATTTCGTGTGCTCTGCACATACCATGATTATGTTTAAACAGTACTACTGATGATGTGTGCAGAGCACACGAAATGTATATTTAGGTTATTAAAACTATGTTTGTGAAAAGGTGTTTTGTTTTATTTCGTTATTTCAATATCTCACAAGTGCACAAGATATAATACTACTTGAATTTTGATACTTTTACGTAATTGGTCATAATTTATTTATCGGTACTTAATGGTAATTATCCCTAGATTTTTTCATAAATATCTTATTTTCTTTGTAAAAGTGAATTTTACATAAAAAAATAAGAAACTGAATATATTTCCACGTTTTTTATTTTCCCTGGTGAATTTTTATTTTGGACTTTTGCATTTAAACTACTGAATTATTATAACTATGATTGTTTTGACCAAATTGACAAATCCTAACTCTAAACTAGTCTAAATATTTAAATTTTCTCCAAAAAAGAAAATTTTAAAATTTGTATTTCGAAATCCTATGCATAATTTTTTTTACCACAACTTTTCAGTTTAGTCGGTAGTATTCACTTCCCTAAAATGTTTTGGCAGTACACTAAAAAAAGAAAGGCCAACTCAGGAATCCCAGAATATATAGTTCCTTATGACTATGAAGTCAGTACACAATCTTCAGTCTCGTATGCAGCTTCATATAATAATTTTTGTATTTCCGAGCATTTTCCTAAAAATGTAAAATAATGCGGTTATAAGCTTAGTTCCAAACTTTATGACCACACTGTATATATATATATATATATATATATATATATATATATATATATATATATATATATACAAAATTAGACCATACCTTTCAATCTAAGAGCGTGGTTCATTAAGGGAAGACGATCTTGGTGACCACTTTAATATCTCAAGTACATTCCTCGAAATGATTTGTTCGCTGAACGTTTCCCCCAGTAGATTGATTGTGTCATGGCACGTAATGCCGGCCCGCTAAGACCACATCTCCTCAAGATTCATGCCACGCAATCGGGGAACGCATTATTGTGTTATGATGGGTCTATGGCATTCGCCATTGATTTCAACTCTCTGACAGGCTTTATATCTGAAAAAGTACAGCGCAATGACTCTTTCAGTGCAAACAGTAAATTTCACTGGTGGTCATGACGTCTGAAGGGTCTCCTTCTCTTTACTTCAAATTCATCAGTTTTGCTTTCGAAGTAATCATTCAACCAAAAATAAGCGTCGTCACTGAACAAAATTTTGCGGTGAAAACGAAGAAAACAGATTTCCGGTATATTGAGTAAACATACGATGTAAACGATGGTCATTCATCTTTTTTTCTTGAACGAGTTAGAGATGTAAGGTAAGGTCTTTACGTAAATTTGTCTACAAAGTGAACGGATACAAATCCAGATGCTGCGCATGGTGCCAAATCGACTCATTCATGTTTTTCTCAAGATTACGACCAAGAACAGTGACATTTTCTTCCGCGTGCACTGTTCGTCACCTGTTCGGATGAATGTCGTGTTGGAGAACCGAAATCTATCCATGGTTAGCTCAATAATTTGCCGAGATGAATTATTACATCGACCATAAAATATGCAAAGCAATCTTTGTGTTTAAACGACAGACCTACGATTTTCGAAATGAAAATTTGAACAATTTCCAGGAGTTGTTGCGGTGTCAACGTTTCCATGATGATTTCCAATACCCTTGACGAGTATAAATGACGTTTGAGTTGTCAGATTTTATTGACTTTTCGACGTTTACCATATTGGACAAGCGATATACAGAGTTAAATTTTAATTTAATAACACCAGCAACAATGTATTATATTTATTAGAACGCCGACTGTAATAATCTTTTTCTAATTTGTTTATAAAAAAATCGTAAACAAGTATATGGAATTGAGATTATAGACAGTTATTGGTGAAATATATAAGTAAATTAAAAAACTTCAAAAATGTTTGACTAGTTTTCATTGCTTTTTGTTGTTAACATATGTTTCGGTATAGCTTTGATATTGGTATAAAAATACCGAAACATGTGTTAGCAACAAAAACTAGTGAAATATATTTGAAGTTCTTTAATTTACTTACCTAAAGTTATCTGAAATCAGTTTGTTAGATTTCACGTAAATGAAGAAACTAAGTTTCTTGAGAAACAAAATTAATATAATTGAGAAGCATGTGAATGAAAAACTATATATAATCAACTGTTTTCACTTTTACATACCTACATATTGCCCTTTAAATTTAGTTTATATTATTATTTACACCTGTAGATTTGTGTCGTTTGAAATACGAATATCAATTTATTAACGAAATTCAATAAAATACAAATAAAGTAAGCAAGGAGATTAAAAGAAGGAAATGTCAACTTCTTTAAGTCATAACATGGTTCTTATGGATGACCAAACATGAACTTGGCGGCGAACCAATTTTATGACCTACAAAACAAGGCCGTCGACAAAAACTTAGCAAACACAGCCACAGTTCTGTGCATGTAATTTATTGAAAATATTACTCGCACAATTCGTAATGATCTTTTTTCCCACTCGAAGAAACCATCCCAACATCACCAAAATTTACGATAGATTATGCGTGACGTGCACACATATTTTATGAAATATGGGAAGGCATCAATCTAAGAATCGAAATCATGATTGACAATAGCAGACAGGACTTGTAAATACAGCTCCTCGGAGTAAGTTGTTACGAAAACACACGAAACGACTAGATGACTAAATCGATGCAATAAATACAGTTGATTGATATATAATAAACATAATTTATTGATTTTGAATATTAATATTTTTCGTAAATGTTTTTCTTCCTCATGAATAATGAACAACATATAAAATAGTAATTCGCATTTCGTTAGCTAGAACTTCTTATATAATAAATAAGATAAGATAATAAAATAGATAAAATTAAAAATATACCATATATTTATATTCACCATATAAAAGCAAAGTTTACAAATGAAATCTTTGTTAACAATATAATAGTATGCAAACAAAGGTGAAAATACCAACGAGAAGTTTATACATAGCACGTTTTAAACGTTTGAAAGGATCTCGAAGACAATATGAACATGGAAATTTTGGCAATGGGCCGGAAAATTGCCATATAATAATAATTGAGGCTAATAAAAACACAGGGTCACAGATTAGGAAATCAAAAAATATTTGACAGAACAAATTTAGTAGTTCAAGGTTAAAGAAATACTTATTTGTAGATAGACTAAATTTAATTATATATTTTGGGCCTATTGGCCACTATCAACACTTTTTCGTTCCGAAATTGAGAAAGGGGAATTTCAATTGTCTTTTAGAGTCAATTTAATAACGTGTCATTTACATTGCATTAAATTCTAAGTATAAACAAATATGTATTTACCTGATTTTCGTGTGTTTTTTAATATAACATATCCTATCCCCTTATAGAATTAGGTCGAGGTTTCATTAGTTTCTCGCCGTTTGCATATCTTCTGTACATTCTGTACAAAAATCTCCTTTTGTGTTCCTAAATATTCCTTTAATTGAGTTCCAGTTCTTGCCTGCCTCTTTTAATATTGTTTTCTAAGTCATTCCATTTTTGTAATGGTTTTACTTCCGAAATTCTGTTAACCTGTCCATTCTCTTTCATATTTCTAAAATGTCTAAACCATCTTAACTTCCTATCACCTAGGATTCCTTTGATTAACTGTACTCCCAATGGCCTTATATTTTCGTTCCTTTTCCTATTGTTCTTTTTGTACCTAATATATTTCTGTGGAATTTCATATTAGCCACCCACATAATCCCTTTTTAAATAACATACAAAATGTAGAATATAACTAGCAAAAAAACGATAAAAGAGTGCACAAAACTTTTTTATATTTGTCAAATAACGACAGGTCCATAAGATAATATTATTTTGTTAAATTAATATGTTGTTCAGTGCTTTTTCTATTTTTTTTCTATTTGATTCCTAGCTTCTTTAGAATTTTTCAATATTGGTTTTATAGAAGCTAAGCTGGCATCCTCTCTAATATCCAGAAATAAACTGCTCGTATATAGTTTATATTATAATTTTAAAATTATATAAATTACCTCACATATTTTTACCATGGAAAGATAGCATATCGATGTTAATGACATAAGCGTCTAAATACAACAAAACGGAAATTTTAAAAACAGTCCATATATATATAGGCTGTCCTTGAAATAAAGCGACAACGTATGATAAATGGAAAGATATAATTATTTAAAACATAAATCTAAAATATTGTGTCAATTGCGACGCGAATCCTGACATTAAAAATACCCTGGAAATTGTATTACGTGACGCCTATGAATTCAAAATATTCAGAATATGTATAAATAATAAATACCTCATACACACATACGCTACAACGTATGTTTACATACATAACAGCTAGATAAGGAGAATAACCACATTATTCTTTTTGTAATTGTCGGTCAACCTTAAGACAACGTCTTTTATAATATAGTCGATCGCACAGTGGCGTGACAAATTTTTTTTTAATATTTTTGTCATTTCTTTTCTCGCTTAGGGAATTTTAGGAAAATATTTAGGACTTATATTCTATGTAATTACATCTTACCATTTTTCATACGTTATTTTTTTTAGTTCAAGGACAGCCGGTACATATATATTTTTACTTATATATATATATATATATATATATATATATAATATAAGTAAAAATTAATTCAACGGGTAAGCGGTCTGTCAAATAAAAAAAAACTGATTTATTTTACTCTATATTTCATAACGATTTGTTACTTCTTAAAGAGTTCAATTACAGAGTTAAAATTTAGCAAAGACGCCACTAAACATGTTAAAATCAATCGTCTACATTAAAATATTAAATTCACAAGATGCTCGTTTCTCGTCAACTTTTTAAAAAGTTAATTACCACCTCGACTTTTTTACAACCGGATAAGGACCCAACGTAGAAATTAAGATAGAATTGTTTTCATTTACATATTATACAGACATGCTGTTGAAAAAGGTTCAAGTTTCAACTATTAGTGTTAGTTTTGTTTTAAAATGTAATTTTCAAGTGTTTAGTAGCGAGTTACTAGTTACAATTATATGCAAATTAACTAATGTGACTACCTACGCTTAACTGTAGTTGTAAGTTTCTTTTTGAATATATTAGTAATTGTAAATTATGAATTGCAATTTTATAGTATCTCCTGACGAAGGAACCAAGCTACGCGGCGCCAAACACGGCGCCGCGCAATGCACACACCACTAGCACCGGTCCTGGGCGGCAACTTGGCTAGGCTGCCGTTAACAGCACACACACGTTCGACGTGTATGCAGTGCCCCCGCATTGGCGGAAAACGTTTAGATGGCACAAATTGTGGCCGTCGTCGACCGAAGTAGCCGCTAAGAGTGTTCCCTCGGTTGGCGATGAGCAACCCCGTGCAGGGTGTGCTACGCTGGTCTGCGCCTTGCCTCGATGGGGCGGGGGTCGTGCCGTCGAAGTACTGCACGGAGAAGTAAAGAAGTTGCCGGGAAAGGGTTGGCGGCCCTGCGCAACGGCTGGTTATCCGATCTCTCTAAATTTATGCGACCGGTCACTAAACACACGCACGAGCGCGCCAACATACAAAACCCTACACTTACGCGCTCACACAAATACAAAACCACACACCCAGAGAGAGACGCAAGCTGCCAGCAGCAACCAACACACAAGTTCATACCCAGAAAGAGACACAGGTTGCTAGCAGTGGACAACACATATGTTCACACTTTGCTATCTGTTTTTGGAATACTAAGGCATGATTTATTATTATTCAATTGGAAATGTATCTTTGAATAATTTTATCCATAGCAACTCAATTATTTGACATTTGTTTACTGTCATTTATATTTTATATCCTTGATAAAGGCATCATTGCCGAAACATGTAGGGTTGTTTTAAATATATATACTTTGAAGTAAAGCCAACCTTTAATCGCCAACTGATTGAATTTACCATATATATATATATATATATATATATATATATATATATACATATATACATGTACATATATATATATATATATATATATATATATATATATATATATATATACAGACATGTTTTTAACATTTATGTTTTATTGTATTCACATACTTTAGTACAATTTAGTAACTCATTTTGCAAGAGAAATGAATCTACCTACATACGTGCATTCTATTATACTTTTTTTATGTTTCTCTCAACTTTTTTAAATATCTTGGCGACTTCGTTTTCTTAGAGGAGAATGTGAAACTCCAGACATTTCCGTTTTTTTTTTGATAGTGTCAAACACAGTATCCTTGCTAATCTCTACTCCTGTTCTGATTTGACGAACAGCATTTGTTTCGGACATGTTAGCTTTGTGCCGAAAATACTCATTAGGTATCTACCTCTGCCCTTCGTACATGTTTCTTTTTAGTATTTTCTGATGTAAGTGGTTAAGCTGCTTCTTCATCCATGCCAACATTTACGATAGGTAAGTAAAAAATAATGAGAGGGATAAAATATCTTCAGAAAATGAGTATTTCACTTTACGAGCTCTGAAAAGAACTATATTTATTGAACATTGACTCGTAAATAACTCAATAAGCAACTAATAGAATATACAAAACGAAAGTATTGTTAGAGAGTACATTTTTAATAGAGCAAGATAAAAATCTTCATTTTGCCTGCGTAAATTCGCAATCACAAACCTTTATTTAAAAAAACCTTATTAATGAATCGGTTCCATATGGTACAAAGGATTATCTATCTGGTAAATAAAGTATTGGCGTAACCCTTGACGTTAGTCTTTTGTTTGCCTATTTTAATATGTTACCCCGAAGTGCCTTCTACAAATAGCAAATGAATATCATCATTCTAAATATACATATTCAACATTTTGGGATTTCCTGTAGTAGTAATCCACTGCTGAAATCTACATATTGTTTTTGGAAAGTCATGTAGTATACTTGTCTACAATTTACAACGTAACAACGTAACATATGAGTCATGATAAAGATATAAAATTTATATTATATACATGTATACAAATAACTATTTCCTTACTTTTTAATATTTAATATTGACATGGGCGGTGCATTAAGCAAAATAAAGAAAAGTTGTAATAATATAACAGAATAAATTGAAACATACATTAGTGGGTAAAACCCCACCAGTTTTGTATAATACAAGTATTTTTAGTAATATAAAATATTATTAAAAATCTGGTGTGAAGAACACAAATACAACATCAATATTAATATTTTTGTGAACGTGTCTGCACATATCCCTCCCCAAAGACGCAGATACATATTTCATATTTCTATAGATTCATCAGTACGCCCCTGCTGGAGAAAGGATATCTTCAGACACACGTATGTTTCAATTTATTCTGTTACATGACACATGCCGTTATCCCGTAAGTATCAGTGAAGACACAAACAAAATAGAGTTTCTAGAGATAAGGCAGTGCCGTCTTTGGAAACACTTCGTCAGTTCTGCATTGGTTATGTAAACAGAGTACATCGGTTGTCTGAGAATATGCAGCGCTGAATGTTCTTCTACGCTCGGTCTTAATAATTTCTGTGAGATAGGGAAGTCGTTCTTTTTGTGAATGTGTCTGAAGATATCCTTTCTCCAGCAGGCACGTCCTGATAAATCTGTAGAAAGATGAAATACGTATCTGCGTCTCTTAAGAGGGATATGTTCAGACACGTTCAAAAAAATATTAATATTGAACTTGTATTTGTGTTCTTCACACCGGATTTTAAATAACATTTTATATTACTAAAAATACTTTTGTATTGTAATAATAGTTTCGTTATCTTAAAATAAGTTCAAATCTTCAACTTTTATCAAGTTCAACTACGTTTTCACTTTATCTACGAAGTTCACTTCTTTGTATATAAGTATATATGTACAATGTATAGGTATAAAGTAAAACTAAAAGAAACGGTTTTGTTAAAGGGAGTTGACTTACCGGGCAGAGTTCCTGTATTTAGTGTCACCTTGAATCTCTGGCCAGGCAATGAAGCACTATCCCAATACTTTTTATTTAACATTATATCCCCTAATATAGATATATCAATAAACAAACAATAACACACGACGTTTATATGTATCGCTCTCCTAAATATTAAACGTATATTTTGTTGTATGTCTGCGGTGAAAGACATGCAGTGAATTTTCTTCTGGCTTAATATTCGAATGAAAAAATATGGTATAGTTCCTTTCAAATTATTTTAAGTTGACTAAGGGCCGGTTTATTCACCTTCCAGTAAAGTATCGAGTAACGCTACTTGTAAGATAAAGCCTTACTTGCCAGATTAAGTGTTTATTCACCGTCAAGTAAAATTTAACCGCCCAGTAAAATTACTTACTTGGCAGAAAATTTACTTGCTGCTCATCTACCCTATAAAGTGTCAAGTAAGACTAATATCATGCTGTTTATGAACTGTCATGTAGAAAATTAAGTTATTGACAAGTAAAATGGATTTATTTGAAGACATTGACGATATTTTAGACATCGATTTTGTCAATATTAATAATTTAGTGAATCGATATCGAATAGAAGACAATTTTAATAAATTTGTGATGACGAATTTGTTCGTTTGTATTGTTTATTACATACTCTGTGTGTGGTAAATAAAGTATTAATGTTCTAAACAAAAATTTCATCTTTATTTCACATGTAGTCATAGTAAATTATAATATGATGCTAGACATAAAAGATATATTTAAAAAAAACTCTGTACAAAATAAATATAATAATAAAACAACCAATATTAATACAGATTATATATACATATATTTATTTACTTGTATTGAAAATACAAAAACGGGTTGAATAACAATTTTTTTGATACTTCTGACCACGCATCCTCCTTTTTGTTTCCATGTTGTACTGTTAGTCTTTTTGTATTTGATGACATTCTTGTACTTTAAAACTAGGTCAACTAAAATTCTTGATTCCTCGATAGAGAAATTTGCCGATCTAACCCGTTTCTTACTTTCCATTTTCTATGAAATTAAACAAGTTTTGACAATAAAATGCGAACTGTAGCCTGGGATTAGGTCATAATTTAGGTAATAATATAACATAACTTTTTTATATTAAAATATGTATTTTATATTAATAATGTTTATGAAAAAAGTAAAAATGGACAACACGTGATAACACACAACAAACGCTTGAGATTTAAGGTTATATTAGATGCACTCATTTGTCATGCCGGCAACTAGAATTTAAAATTACCGAAAGCTGTACATCCTTCTCTGTACCATGTGTTAGTGGTATGTTACATCTTTCTCTATTTTCCCCTAACCATACTACTG
This sequence comes from Melolontha melolontha, assembly GCA_935421215.2. Lineage (NCBI taxonomy): Eukaryota > Metazoa > Arthropoda > Insecta > Coleoptera > Scarabaeidae > Melolontha > Melolontha melolontha. The sequence goes on from OW285240.1 coordinate 63,556,368, forward strand.
TTGTAAAAACATCTAGTTCTTTCCAGTAACTAACCGACCTTTAAAATTATATGAATAAACCCAAAAATAGTAAATGTGCCAAGTAAATTTAATTGTCAAGTAACTAACAGGTACTTTACTGGAAGGTGAATAAACCGGGCCTAAATAGCAGGTAGATCTTTTTATAGCACCCCCTGCGGTAAGAGCTTAATGAACCGTAAACACATCTAGGATGTGTTAATAGTCATTAGTCAACATCATATAATTAAAATGGCATTACGGTTTAACATTTCTTACCTTTAAGTAATACGGTCCAAATAAATTTTCGTTAGTAGCAAAATGTAAATTGTAAAATGAAAAAGTATATCTTTTATTATAAGGAAATGTGGGGACCTTAGGACTAACACAGGGAAAGTGAGCAATATGAAATAAATAACGATAACTGTGACGGACAATATAAATAGTGGCCCTAAAAAATTTATCTGGTAGTTCAAGCTAAGTAAATACTCCTAAATGTGTATGATAATTTACAAGAAGAGAATGAAGAAGTTACAGAAATGAACATTATAGAGAAAACGCCGAAGTTAACTGGTGGTATTTGAAGAGTGGTTTCAGAAAAATCTCTTACCAGTACTACTAGAAAGAAGTGTCATTGCCATGGACAACGCTTCTTACCATCCACGACAGATGAAGAAGCTACCAAATTCGTACAGTACCAAGGCTGATATATCGTAGACAAAAAGTCAATTATTAGAACTCTTTAAAACAAAGACTTTCAAAAAGGAATTATGTTATTGATAGTATAACCAAGGCCGCAGGACACACTGTTTTACGTTGGCTCCCATATTATTATAAGCCACACCAACAATTGTCCAAAATTTAGCGTAGTAGCTTTAAATTGAGAAGCGATTGCCAATATAACGCCAGTAAATTAGAAAAATTGCATTAGACACACAATAGAAATAGAAAATGATATAGAATTTATAATTAATTTAAATAAAAGTGATGAAGAGAGCAGTGACTTGAGGGTGTCCAAAGTATGTGAAAAATTGTTTTCTTGAGTACGATATTTTTCAAATATATAATGCCAGATACTTAATTAATATTGGATTATTGTTAACATTACCAATGATTATATATAAATGCAGTTATTACAAATGGATAATTATTAGGGAAAGTCTTAATTAGAATTGTATCATTAATAAGTATTTGACTATTATGTGTTGTAAAACATAAAAAAAAAATATTTTTATGTTTACAAAATAAGATTAAAAATAATAGGTATGGATTCGCAGTTTGCTTCTATATACAATAGCGCATTATATATGTAAGAGTAATATATAAAACTTCGCTACTTATATGTGTATCTACATTCATAATGGATTCATTATATATTTCTGCGTTTATATATTCTGACATATTAAGAACTCATATTTATATTGTTACGCTTCGCGTACATAAGTATATTTTAATTTACTTTTAAATTATATCTTCTAAAAATATCTGGCATTTTTAAAAAGATTAAAATATTAAACCTTAGACATTTTTTTCTGTACATATTCGTTTGCAAAGAGAAAACATTTCTTTTGTTATATCCCTAACCGGGAGACCCTCGAAATATACCGTCTTACAACACTAACGTTCACTGTGGAATTTCTATATACATTTCATCAAATTGTTTTAATTTAATTATACACCTCTTCTTTTACATGTTGTATTTCATATCATTTGGAAGCTTGTTTCACAAGGGATATTTCAATAATATTTATGCCATCGATAGAACACCTCTTCAAGTCGCGCTTCTTATTAATTATTATTCAAGATATCGACCCTCTCTTCGACTTAGGTCATAAAACAGACCTTTTTCTAGGCTAGTGTTCTATCGACACAAACTATCAGTCTTCTTCTCGTTAGAACCCTCGTAAGATACACATCTTACCCCCAGTGGGTTTAAGTACCGGCCATCATGCACGTGCCCTGGATCTCTGCAACTAGAAGGTAATCTGTATTGTTCTAAATATATTATTCTTTGATCTAATTTACATTAATTCAACTAATTAATATCTTGTTCCTCCGGCCAAACATCGCTTTACATATCCTTGTCCAAGTATATCTTCGCAGACCACGTGGCCGACCATCTTCGCAACTCAAAGGTAACTCTGTATTGTTCGATATAGAGATTATTTTATATTAATCGTAATTAATTAACATTTAATTTACTGCTCAATTTATGTTTTATGTTAATTTTTAATTACTTATTTACCGCTCCTCGTGTATATATTACTTTTATTCAATTACTGTTAAATATACCAAGTTCAATTTCTTTCTTATATAAATAATAAATACAGACGTCAAGGACAACGCTCCTGTGTTTTATTTAGTAAGTAAGATGTAATATATTTATTTAATTTAACCATTATCATACACGTCCTGGCCCTTTGATGAAACTTCACCAGCACCACAATTATTTATTATAGAATAATTTCATTATAATTAGCACAGCAGCCGAAACCATAAACTTGTAAAGCCAGGGTTTGTAATAATATAAACTTGTGTTTATTTAATATATACAGTGTGTCCCCGGATGGAATTCACAATAGGTATAATGGACCAAAAATTTTCGAATTGGAATTTCCCTGCGTAGTCTGAAACTTATTTTTAGTTTTCTTTTGGTTTTTAAAATCAATTAGGCCTTTACGGTTGAAAGAGTATTATCGGTTCAGGTAAAGTACCTTTTGCGTTTACCTTACGCCAAAGTGTTACTTAAAAAAGTTATTCAGAATGAAAAGTTATCGTGTTATGTAAATTTTCAGAATGATCAGCACACTTTCTCGGTTTGTCAAATAAAAAAACTTGTTTCCTTTTTTATTTGACAGACCGCTTACCCGTTCAATTAATATTTACTAATATAGTATGGTAGATAATACTTACAAGTCTATATATATAATATATTATATATTTACAAGGTGTGTATAAATTGGCGGACCCACTACACGCGGCGATGTTCTTCGTTAAATTCGGAGTCCAAAATCCTAATACGAAAATGTTGTACCAATCTCCATATCTTTGCACGAGGTTCCTAAAGTTCGGACTTTCAGTCTTGAAATAAGCATTATTACTCGATATTTGTTGACAGAAAGAGCTACAATTTAGAAGACAGAAGAATTGTTGTTATTATCCTTTGGTTAAAGTTTTCTATTTGATTTTAAAGTTTGTTTTTAATATTTGTTTATTAACTTATTTTGACGAAAAACACATCTGACAACGTTGTAAAACAATAAGTAGGCAGCCTAATGTTGTTCTAGTCAAATACATTACTACTGTCAAGTGTTGACACTTATGTAATCTACCTATTTCATTCGACTTGCTTATTTTTCGTGTTTATTTGTATAATTTTGTTTAGTTTTCTGATGGATTTCAATTCGAACAATTATGTAGGTAATAATTACATTGATTTCTATCAAGAAGATGTACAAAAATTAGTCAATATTATCAAAAATTTTTAAAACTTTGTAATATTTTCGTAATAAATATGTAATCTAAGAAACCAATTTTATTTCGTTTGTTTCTTTTTTAAATTTAAAAAGTAAGGTTCACATGACGACGTGTAAAAATGTTCCGAAGATTATAACTAGCACATGCGTGTTCAATGTTGCCAAATGTATATTTCTTTCAAATTCATTCTGAAGACAAAGGAAGCCTGATACATCGTTTTAGGATTAGGACTTTTAACTCAAAATTTGACCAAGAATGTCGCCACGTGTAGTGGGTCCGCCAATTTATACACACCTTGTATATGTATTATATATAGTAGATTTGTCGGCTTTACTTTAACACGTATATATTTAAAATAATCTTACATGTTTCGGCACATAATGCCTTTTTCAAAGAAATTTAAATTATAAATGATAGTATATTAATGTTATATTTATATATCTGTAGTTGTCATGGAAAAAATTAAATTACTCAAAGATGCATTCAAGTTTAATAATAATAATTCGTGCCTTAGCATTCTCCAACAGCTAGACGACATAAACTCTTATAAATGATTGCACGAATATTACCAAGTACAAGTGCAGGCCTAGGGTACATGAATCTCATTTATATTATCTTTAGCTGAGCGCACTCTAACACTAGGGGATGTTATGATGGTATATACCTTCTATTTAATCAAAATAAGTTGAAACGAACTACATATATGTATATTTGCATGAATCGATTCAGTGAATATTTACGTGAATCTTAGGATCGGCAAAATAGACTATGTATATACAACCTCTTTAAAAAATATTATTCAAGCAGTACCTATAAATTCTTTATATTTTCTACTTTTTAGAATAAAGCATCCGAACATATTGTGCAGTTTATGTCTTAAGTGAAAAAGGAAGTAAGACTTATTCAACCATCTGTAGTAGTAATACATGTGAAAATATACAGAACTTGTTCATTAACCGAAAACAATTCAGCAAGTTGTATACTGAAAGTTTACTGCCACTTACCAGGAAAGCATACAAACTCAAACAATAAAGTCTGCCTTCTCTCTATGTGGGCGAGGATGTTCGTGCTAGAGCGCACAGTATTTTCTAATGAGAGATTGAATTTTTACGTTTGGATTTATTTACGACGGTATTGTAGATGGCAAGAAAACTAAATATACAATACATCATTACAGTTTTATATTTCCTCAATACTTTTATTTATAAAATTTTATTTTATTAGATTTGTCGGAAAGTTCTGTTGAATTTTTTAAATAAAACAAACGAAAACCTATATTTATTAAAAATATAGTCGTCAATGTATTGGCCATTAGTTCCCACGTCAATCTTCCTTCTTTCAGGCAGTCGATTAATACCCCTTCATAAAATTTTACTAGTTTGGAATAGAAATACTCGCTCCGAGGTATTTCATTCTTGAGTAAAACATTTTTTCCTTCAAAAAATTTTGCCATGACTGAAAAACGTAAAAATCCTAGATATTTAGAGGATATGGGAAACACTTATCAAACCTTTTTTTAACGACCAAAGAAATGTGTGGCCTTAACGTCCTTCTTTTTAAAATTAACTCCTTCTCTATTACCTAAAACTGGTCGCTTTTTTTTAATTACTGCATTTATTTATGAATTACAAAATTCATAATTGTTAACAATGCGTTGGTCTTTTCCGGATTCAAAAATTCATAATAAATAAGGCTTTATTTATCCCACAAAATGTACTCCATTCCTATCTTTCAATGCACATTTGGACTTGCGATTATTGGGCTCATGACGCGGGCTGCATATTAAGCTCCACTTCTTACAGAATTATTTTGGTTTTAATCCATTTTATATCTTGTACTGGCCAGCTGACAGGAACAAACAACCGGATCTAGTAAACTTCTGTATATCATGAAAGGGATTACTTCAAATCTTGTTAAACAACATCTTGTTTTAACATCCCATCATCATTAAGCAGTAAATTTGCCAACTGGAACAAATTCAGAAATCTGCTTTCATTTTCCTAGCAACCAGGGAGGTGGCGTCGCGACGTGTAGCGTTTCTGCATACTGGTACAAATTTAGTTTGTCAAAATGTAGAAATTAATGTACCACATTAGGCGACATTTGCATGTAAAGTGATATTTAATACTCATTAGTTCTCATTTAAACTAAACTCATTATTAAAGACCGGACACGAGAGGCCGAAATTACGATGCACCATATAAATAATCTATAACATCGCTAAGTACAACACGCAATTATCGAATAGCACTATTAATTCGGTTAACCGCACATCTGTTTTTTGTCGTTGAATTGTGATACAATTACTTCAATATTATACGAAAATTCCTTTCTTCGTGGGCCTAGATAGAAGCGGGAGGAGTGTTTACAATTTGTTTTATGTATTAGTTTATATTTCGTAAAATAAATAAAGTACGGTGAGTTAGTTACTTTTTTCATCGTTTTAACTGTAACTACAAATATACGCCTTTAATGGCGACAAACATTCCATTAAATAAACATAACAATCCCATCTTCAAAACATTTCTCCAAAAATATACTTGCCGAAATGTTCCTGATGAATCCACCTTACACAAATATTGTGTTTTTAAGTGCTAGAACGCATTAGAAGCAATCTTACATCATCAGTACCTATGGATAAGTGCCGTCGAAACTGTCGATATATTAGGACGCTGTGTGGTAAATGTTGTAGCTGGTGTACTACATTCAATTATTCCATATAACGCTTATGTAATAGTAGCAAAAGTTATAAATACAGTGGATGCGGAAACAGTAGCTCAAACCATTTACAAGAATATGCACCAAATGCTTCGGACAACAGGTACAAAGAAAAAATTATTTTATTCGTCAGTGACAGTGCTGCACATATATTAAAAGCAGGAAGACTATTAAAGGAAACATATCCTAATGTGTTGCATATTACTTGTGTAGCACATGCTCTCCACAGAATCTGTGAATATATCAGAGACACCTTTCCGGAAGTTGATAGACTTGTATCCGCTTTTAAAAAAGTTTTCAGAAAGGCACCATTGAGAGTAGATCTTTACAGGGAAAAACTTCCATCTTTGTCATTGCCTCCCACTGCAGTAATAACTAGATGGGGATTCCATATAACGCATATGTAATAACAACAAAAGTTATAAATACAGTTGATGCGGAAACAGTAGCTAAAACCATTTACGAGAATATGCACCAAATGCTTCATTCGGACGACAGGTACAAGGAAAAAATACTTTTATTTGTAAGTGACAGGGCTGCATGTATGTTAAAAACAGGAAGACTATTAAAGGAAACACATCCTAATATGCTGCATATTACTTGTGTAGCACATGCTCTCCACAGAATCTGTGAATATGTCAGAGACGTCTTTCCGGAAGTGGATAGACTTGTATCCACTTTTAAAAAAGTTTTCAGAAAAGCACCATTGAGAGTAGCTCTTTATATGGAAAAACTTCCATCTTTGTCACTGCCTCCCTCTGCAGTAATAACTAGATGGGGATCATAGTTGGAAGCTACTAGTTTTTATGTAGAGAATTTCGATAGTAATTTGAAAAATATATCAATTGACTTCGGCTGTGGCCTTCGGCAAAAGTTAGGCACAGTTTTTAATAGAAATCCGGATTTAATATCATTGAGGCAATTGTATGAAGAGACAATTCCTAAAAATCTAACCGCTAAATGCACTGAAATAAAAGAATATTTCCAGTATGCACCTATATCCAGTTGCGATGTAGAATGGGACGACTTCTATCTACAAGGATGTATTTCAGAGAGAACATTGAGAAAGTATTCCTAGTTAATATTAATACTTCTTTACTCAACTTGAACTACCAAATGAACAAATAAAAATGTATTTCGTACTTTATAGATCACCATCCGTTTGTTTTCCAATTATATAAATAAAATTAAAAACTCTTTAAAAATAAAAATTTTTAAAGTATGCCCATGGGCGACGAGTCATGGGACTCTTGTGTTCGGTCATTATACAAACATTAAATGAACTTAATAGTACCAATACATAAAAAAGGAGACAGGAGAGACTGTGACAACTACAGGGGCATAACACTACTGAGTACAGCCATGAAGATATTCGAGAAAATTTTAGATGAAATAATTAGAAATATAGTGGAGAGTGCATTAAATGAGGCGCAAAGTGGATTCAGAAAAGGGAAAAGTGCGCAAGATCACGTTTTCACGTTGAAACAGATAACCCAGAAAGCCATATGTCAGAAAAAAACCGTATTTCTAGGGTTCATAGACCTGGAGAAAGCGTTCGACAAAACACCGAGGGAAAAAGTATTAAATATTTTGAAAGAAAGAGGAGTAAGTGTTAAAATAATAAGATTGATACGAAAAATTTACAGTAACAACGTTAACACTATCATAAATAATAATATAGAATCTGAAACATTTACAACTGAAAACGGTCTGAGACAAGGAGGCAGTTTAAGCCCAACGCTTTTCGTAACATATATGGATGAAATAATAAAGAAATGTACTACAAAAACTAGCAAGTACAATGTTGGACACTTACAACTACAAAGAGTTGATATCTCGGAGGGAGTTTTCGCAGATGATGTCGTTATAATCGCTAAAAGTGAAAAAGAATTACAACAGAATCTAGAAATATGGAACACAGAGCTGGAAAACCACAGAATGAAAATAAACAGAAAAAAAAAAAAAGTTATGACGATAGGAGATGCACCAAAAAGCATAAATATAGAAATAGAGCAAGTGAAGACTTTCCAATATCTTGGAGTCCCAATAGACGAAAACGACACACAAGAAGTAGAAATAAATCAGAGAATAGAGAAAACGTTAAAGCTCTATTATATGATGAACAAGAAATTCATAAACAATAAAGAAGTTTCGCGAGACACAAAAATGAAAATATTTAAAGTGATATTTAGACCCATACTAACATTTGGCTGCGAATCCTGGGTTTTAAGCGAGAGGCAAAAAAGCAAGTTACAGGCTGTCGAGATGAAATACCTGAGAAGAGTCCGAGGAGTTACCAAACTAGATAAAATAAGAAGCATGAAAATACGAAAAGACCTGGAAATAGAATCAACACTCAAATTCATAGAAAAGAGACAGTTAGGTTGGTGGGGCCACTTGCAAAGAATGGAAGGCGTAAGACCAGCTAAAAGAGTGTGGGAGGGAAAAATACTGAAAAACAAAAGGAGGGGTAGGCCAAAAACGCAATGGGATGGAGTAATAGCGAAAATACTGGAGACAAAGGAAAGAACATGGACAGAAGCAAAAAAAAAATGGCGGAAAGAAAGAAAAGGATGGAAAGAATTTGTACACGCCTAGAATAAAAATACAGTTTCGTCCCGACACCATTATATGGTAGAAGGGAATTTAGATTAATTATTATTATTATAAATGAACTTGATAGACGATGATACAATAAATTAAATAATGTAGTGAATATTCTTAAATCCATATTACTCGGTATACAGACTTCAGCAACCCATAACACATCAAGTTGTATTTAGAGTTATGGTTCATGTATTACTTTGTTTAAAAGGTAACTAATAGTAGATATTTTTATTTATCCATATCTTTTATCTATAACTTATAGTCATTTGAGATAAATTTTTTATGTGTTTCTACTAAAGTGGGAGTCTAGACAAGGTCTCTAATAATAATTACCAATATTAATAAATTTAAAAATAATTCACTTCATATGTAGTTACTACTTTATTATGTAAATTATGCAGCATTATCCTACATTAAATATTAAAGTTCTGCATGAAAAACAAATAATTCAAACGAACTGCAGGAGTACAATCTATTTCGAAAGGAAAAAATAAATTCAATTACATTTTCTCACACACGTAGACTATCGTTCATATATCCGAAGTTCTATTTTTAGTCGTATTACAACATTTTGTAAGTATTGATTTCTCCCAATAGGAGAAGAGTAAATATAGGATTAGAGTCGCGCTGGTCGGTGGACAAATACCGCAAATAAATGGTATTTAAACGATGATTAGACGGTATACGTGTTTACTGCTTCACAAATAAGACCATACGTAAATAAAATATAATGCAACCTTTCCCTAAACCCCATATACGATTTCAAATTCTTGTACTAATGATGACTACGTGGTTTTTACTTTGAGCTATTCCTAGACAGAGAAAAGCTATTTGCATTGGTCCTGCGGTAATCGAGTATCTCACGAGCCAGAGCTCTCTTTCATTCGGTTCCATCCAGACTCGAACGTTGGCTAACCTGATTGTCAAGACGGCGCCCTACTCGCCCCAGACGACGCCGTGGCTAACTTTATGTGGGTTAACCGGCACTGAGTGAGCCTTGCCCTTCGCAACGTGCCGTCAATATTTTCCCCTTCATAATGGACAGGAAAATTGCTGATATAGGAGGAGAGAGGACATAAACAATATATGCGAAATGAGGACGAAGTACTTGACGATGAAATTCTAAAGTGCGGTCGTGAAGTCACAAAGGAGCGCGAACATTCCGCTTCACGACCGAGTGAGAGCTTCGTGCAGTTCCAACATCGAAAGTTAATTATTGTCTTTTAGGCTATTATTAAATTCCGAGAGGCCGCGTTGTCGAGAAATTGTGCAAACCGCGCGCGTTGCATTACAAAAAATTAAAAGGCGGCAAACTTAATTCAAGGGAGAATGTATATTACAGGTCGTTATTTACAAAAGAATATACTGACTTTCAACATTTAATTTTAATTAATTAACATTAAAAATATTTACGTTGAACTTTCTGAAAGAAGTTATAAAAAACGATTTTCTTTATTAATAATTAACACACACATGTATACCGTAATACAAATTAACACTTTTACAATGTAACGAGCGATCAAGATAATTTTTAGGTCTTTTCCGATTGTCACCATTGCATATTTATATATTCGACTGATATTTTACTTGACGTTTGTAATGTAAATACAGTTCAAGTAACGACATATAATTTCGGATTCATGAATGACTCGATTACATTTTATCTTGATCGCTCGTTATTACTAATACAATATGATCAAATATTTCTACCCACTAGGAGGCCATGAAATTTTTCTTCTTTAAACTTAAGTTGTCAGTATAAGTTTAAAAATGTATTTAAGTATAGGCCGTGCAAGTTAGGTTATACCATTGACAGATTAGAGTAAATAAACCAATATAATACTCATAATGACAGAGATTTTATTTGTCACTGCCAACATGATATTTTGAATAAATAATTTCATGGCTAACTACAGGATAAATTTATTTGTTCATATGGTATTATAATATTTTATAAAACATTTTAAATACAGATATGAGCAAATCATTAAGTAGAAATAGTATCTATTTTTTTAGTGTTATTCTTGTGGTCTAATAAGCAAATATAAAGTTTCTTTAATAAAGTATAGGAAATAGATACCAATTAATTTTTGCGTACGACTCAACTAAACATTAGATATTATATCATGTAACATGGGTAATTAATTAAGTATCCTTACTAATACATAAGAAGAAAGTTACTTGATAATTTACGACTAAAGGAAACGACAAGCAAACAGATACAACTGGAAAATTTGGATATGGATACAAATTTGTAAGTAGATAAAATACTCTGAAGTTAGTAAAAATATATTGTTTTGGCCAACTGATTATTTTATGTCTTTGATCGTTCTTCTTTTGTATCCATTTCTATGTATTCACTTTATTTTTTATTTGCTTTTTCTGTGCTGTTTGTTTTATTAAATATTTTGTTCATATAACGAGAAAGTTGCTAAACTATATATATATACAGGCTGATTCATTTTCGGCCCTCACCATGGGGATCTCTCTTATTATTGGAGATAGAGTATAGGTTTAAATTTGGCAAAGTTGTTAAATTTTGTGTTTGTTATAAATCCGCAAAGAAAATATACCTGTGACAAATGACCTTCGTTATTTAAAAAAAAAACGCGAAAACCCCATTTTCTTCTTTTACCTGTAGCACCGACATTTGGCCTTGTAGAGAAAATATAAAAACACAACCTTGTGGCCATTTCTAAACCTCTAGCCAGTGGTGTACCCTAAATTTTATACGACGTATCGTTTCTTTCTGGTCATCATCAACTATCTAATTTCTTATAGGCGCCATATTGGATTTAGACATCTTCAGAAAGAGTTTTTTTTCTGATTTCAACCATATACCACATGCTGACTAAAGTTTTTGACATTAGGTTTTACTTGAAAGAATAAATTATAAGATTAAATAAGGTAGCCTTTGGAATTTCAATCTGTCAAACATTTCATTTATTGTTCATTAATAATACAAAAATGTCATACACTAACGAAGAGAAACGAGATATGATAAGTATTTTTTATTCTTCGAACCGAAATTCAACAGTAGCGAGTACAAGATAACAAAAACATTAATAAAAATACATAGAAAAGTAAACAATAAACAATTACAGTAAATGTTCAATTATCTGGCCATCTTCGGTAATGCACAATTAGGCACGCCGTCTGGCATTTTGTACTGCCCTTTGTATAGTTCTTCTAGGAACTGCATCGAAGGCATTCTGAAGTCTGTCTCGTAATTCTTCAATGTTTTGTGGCGCATCTACTTTATAAATATTATTTTTAACATATCCCCATAAAAAAAAATCTAGCGGACTTAAATCAGGTGATCTCGAAGGCCATTCAACAACTCCCCTATTTCCAATCCAACGGTTTGCAAACTCTTGATTTAAGAAATTTCTAACAACAGCTGCATTGTGTGCTGGTGCGCCATCTTGTTGCCAACATAAATATTGTAATTGATTTAATGGGATATTGTCGTCAAGATAGTCAGATACGTATGTACGTAAAATGTTTAAATATCTTTCTGCATTTAAATGTTCTTCATATATAACTGGTCCTAAGAGACGATTTGCCAAAATGCCCATCCAAACGTTTATTCCAAAACGAAGTTGTGGTCTTCTAGCCCTGTTTTGTCGGGGATTTCGTAATGCCCAATAGTGCTCCGTATTTCTGTTGAACATTCCAGAATTTGTAAATTTTGTTTCATCTGACCAGATGATTTTGCTTAAAAAATTTTCATCATTTTCTATCCTTCCCATTAACCAATTACAATATTCTAGCCTTCTCAAATTATCTCCAGGCAGTAAAGAGTGACTAACACGGATCCTGTAAGGTTTAAACCTACTTTTATGTAAAGTTCTCCAAACTCTGGACTGGCACAAATTTAATTTTGACGCTACTTCGCGTGTAGAAATTGATGGATTATTATTTATCTATAAAAATACAAGATTAACATGAAATTTGAAAACACGCTTTTAAAATACCATTTGTAAAATATCTTGTCGATTTTCATTTAAATTCCTGTTGTCTTGATCATTACGCGGCTTAGTAAACGATCCTTTCTCGACCAAATTTCTGTCGAGATTTAGAAAAATGGTACGATGACGCTGTTGTCGTTCTGGATATAATTGTAGATATCTTGTACTCGCTACTGTTGAATTTCGGTTCGAAGAATAAAAAATACTTATCATATCTCGTTTCTCTTCGTTAGTGTATGACATTTTTGTATTATTAATGAACAATAAATGAAATGTTTGACAGATTGAAATTACATGGCTACCTTATTTAATCTGATAATTTATTCTTTCAAATAAAACCTAATGTCAAAAACTATAGTCAGCATGTGGTACATGGTTGAAATCATAAAAAAAAACTCTTTCTGAAGATGTCTAAATCCAATATGGCGCCTATAAGAAATTAGATAGTTGATGATGGCCAGAAAGAAACGAAGCGTTGTATAAAAATTTAGAGTACACCACTAGATAGAGGTTTAGAAATGGCCACAAGGATGTGATTTTATATTTTCTCTACAAGGCCAAATGTCGGTGCTACAGGTAAAATAAGAAAATGGGGTTTTCGCGTTTTTTTTTTAAAAAAAGGTCATTTGTCACAGGTCTATTTTCTTTGCGGATTTATAACAAACACAAAATTTAACAACTTTGCCAAATTTAAACCTATACTCTATCTCCAATAATAAGAGAGATCCCCATGGTGAGGGCCGAAAATGAATCAGCCTGAATATATATATATATATATATATATATATATATATATATATATCAAAAATTTATTTAAATTCGGGTAAGCGGTCAATTAAAAAACTCCTTTATTAAATTACCCTATATTTCGCAACACTTTGTCGCTTCTTCTGGGGTAAAAAATTATTTTTTAACTCTACATTTTTTACCCCAGAAGAAGCGACAAAGTGTTGCGAAATATAGGGTAATTTAATAAAGGAGTTTTGTAATTGACCGCTTACCCGAATTTAAATAAATTTTTGATAATATATCACGGTCGATCATTTCTTTTCAATTATATATATATATATATATATATATATATATATATATATATATATATATATATATATATGAACTTCATGTGTATGAGAATTAATAATTATTAAATCTCATTTTACATGCGATTTTCGCTATAATTTGTTGCATTTAATTCTACAATTCGGCAAATCACTTTTGCCTTAGATTGCAGACGCAACAAGCCGCGACGTCCACTGTACAAGTTGTCAGTACAAATGAAAAATTTGTGAAAAACTTATCTGCGCGGAATGTGCAAATATCGACATTTCACTGTTTTTACAGATCATCAGTGCACCTTATCCGAAGACAGACATGATATTCACTTCTATACTACGTGTATATATACGAACTGTAATGAACGTCATGTGTATGAGAATTAGTAATTATTAAATCTCATTTTACATGCGATTGTCGCTATAATTTGTTGCATTTAATTTGCACATTCCGCGCAGATAAGTTTTTCACAAATTTTTCATTTGTACTGACAACTTGTACAGTTGATGTCGCGGCTTGTTGCGTCTGCAATCTAGGGCAAAAGTGATTTGCCGAATTGTAGAATTAAATGCAACAAATTATAGCGACAATCGCATGTAAAATGAGATTTAATAATTATTAATTCTCATACACATGAAGTTCATTACAGTTCGTATATATACACGTAGTATAGAAGTGAATATCATGTCTGTCTTCGGATAAGGTGCACTGATGATCTGTAAAAACAGTGAAATGTCGATATTTGCACATTCCGTGCAGATAAGTTTTTCACAAATTTTTCATATATATATATATATATATATATATATATATATATATTAAATTTCGTCGAATGTTTTCGCGGTCGATTGTTGAAGCGTTGTTTTTCGGGATATTTCGCCGCGTTTGGATGATTTCGTCCTGAGAAGGACAACTTTCTTCCTGACGTTTCGGTGACATCACTTTCACCTTTTTCTAGAGGATCTTCTCCTTGAAGTTACCATTGCAAGGAGAAGATCCTCTAGAAAAAGGTGAAAGTGATATCACCGAAACGTCAGGAAGAAAGTTGTCCTTCTCAGGACGAAATCATCCAAACGCGGCGAAATATACCGAAGAACAACGCTTCAACAATCGACCGCGAAAACATTCGACGAAATTTAATATATATATATATCTAAATTGTAGTGGGCCATATGTTCCTATCTAAAAAGAACACGAAAACAAGAAAGTAATATTTCTAATGTTAATTAATTTATTAATAAAACCTAATTAAAAATCAAGTTTGATAGCTGTAATACAGTTCCCAGGGTAAATTTTTAAAATGTTTATTTTTACTCGTTGAGACGTCTAAATTTACTCTAAAATTCAATGAAAATTCATTATTAATCGCTATTAAATAGAATCAAAACATAACTGTCTAACTTGAAATTTGAAGATTAAAATATGTTAAAATAAGTACATATATAACAATTATGAATTGTACTATTATTTTTGAATTTTGCATGGCATGAAACG
The DNA here is from genome assembly GCA_935421215.2 of Melolontha melolontha. Classification (NCBI taxonomy): domain Eukaryota; kingdom Metazoa; phylum Arthropoda; class Insecta; order Coleoptera; family Scarabaeidae; genus Melolontha; species Melolontha melolontha. Next base: position 63,571,685 of record OW285240.1, read on the forward strand.
TGAATTATGTATATCCATTGAACTAAATAAGTAATGTCAATTTTAAAATAAGTACGCTACGAAAAATCGAGTTCTAATTTACGCAATATATTGAAATAAAATAGATATTTAAATTAAAAGCCTTCAACTAGAACTTAATACGGGAAATTACGATAAAATAAGTAGAATACCCTGCCATTAAAGAAAACAAACGAAGAGCGGCACCTTTTTACCGCGTCGTTATAGAAGCAAGCCTTATTTTAGAACGGTGCGAAAGTATTATTAAAAAACACTGTTAATTATCAAAATTATAAGTTATTTAGCGTGTGGCTAACATGGATTAAAAATATAAATCTAAAAGTTAAATTTTAAAATCAAGGCCATTGATCCAGTCCAACGTAGAATCAGTAGCTTCAAAAAAGTCATCTCACCTCCATATGCTGCAATGGGCACTCAGTTGTAATATGGTGAATGGTCTGGCGAAGTTCTCTGCATTCGCAAGTCAGTCCCCATTTATAGAATGAAAATCAAAATAATTACCTTCAACGTGAATATTCCATATAACCTTAATTTCCTGCACCTTTTGAAGCATTTTCCTGGAACCGATATCCTGATAGATGTTAGAGATTCCAAAATATTAAACGACCGTTGATCCAACCCATATACATCCTGTGAATCAAGATAGACATCATCTTCTGAAGATAGAAAAAAGTTTTATCCAGTTCCCAATCCTTGAAGACCTTTTCCATCAGGTATTTCTACGTAATTACAGATATTTCGATGTAGAGGTCATTGATCTTGATCTAAATATAACGCCAAATAAATTAAACTATTTCAATATCTGGGGGTAGATATTACTTTATTATACACTTAAAAATTCATATAACTTACCATATTTCTGGAATAAATATCCAAGTCACTTATTTAAAATTCAACATTTAAATTATATGCTTGTGTGAAGGTAATTGTACACATGTTTAGATCTAATTCATGTCATTGTAATACGACAATCTAAAACTACCAATATTCACACACATACAAAAGAACTAAGAACCTATTTTACTTTTGATATATTTTATAATTTATTTAATTAGCCTTTAAAGGTACTTTATCAAGTCAGTAACTGTATTATTAATGGCATTTTCGGAATCTATTAGGCCATATATATTAGCCATATAACAAGTTAATAACATCTGGTATTCGTTAAGCACTTCCATATCAAATTGTCTCCTAACTGTGGTGCATTATTATATCCCTTATATTATATCAATATATAAGTTATATATATATATATATATATATATATATATATATATATATAACTTGAAGGAAATTATCGACCGTACTATATTGGTTAAAATAAATTAGAAACGGACAAGCGGTCTATCAATGAAAACTCGTTTATTAATTATCTCTATATTTCGCAACGAGTTTTTTGCTTCTTCAGGAAATAAGAATGTAGACTTCAAAAAAAAAAGTGACATACACGGACATTAAAATTGATTAATCAATCAATTTTACGTGTACGTCACTTTTATTTTTTGTTATTTAATAACCACTACTAATCATCATTTATTCATTTAATTCAACAATTATTGGCAAATACCACTCATTTAACGACACGTTTATAACAGTAAATGTCGCATACTACTAGACCTTGTAGTAAAATTTAAACATTTTCACCTGTAAATAATAATCATATCCATGTTTAACTAACATTAAATGTAAAATATAGTAATACGAAAATGTTAAAAAACATATCTGTATGTGTTCACATGAATGTACACAATCTATGCTTATTTCGCATTGGTGAGACTTCTCATACACTAATGGAAACTAGAACGAGTTCGATGCACGTGTCTGTACGTAAAAGTCTCACCAATACTCAAAAATCGGGAAGCAAAAATTTGTTTACTTCTTCATATTCACTAGTTTGGGTTTTTGATTTTATTGTTTTACCTGCATTTGTCAATGAAAGGAAATTGTTTCGCAATATTTGAAAATATTCTATGGTCTACGACGAGTAATTTTAATGCAATGACAGTCAGCTATATAAAAAGTCATTTAATGCCAATTCTTGAAAATGGAAATCGTTTCTACTAGAACAGAATATGTAAATATTCTAATTGTTAGACCTAAAATTAAGATTATCTTTTCACTCTTCTTTTTATAAAAACATTTTGTCGTATATGTATCTCTTAAATACTAATAAACGAAACAGTGATAAGTAAAGCTGAGGATGTTTGCGGTATAACCATGGTTATATCATGTAACCATAGTAATTTACTATGGTTACATGATATAACCATGGTTATACCGCAAACATCTTCAGCTCTAGTGATAAGTTTACTGTTTATTATTAAAACATTACATTACTGCCATTACAAGTAACGGGTGTTCAGAAACATTCGAAGTCAAGTGGGCTATGAACAAAAAATCGTATATCTTTACTTAAGTATTAATATACTAGTTTGATAACCTATAAAATTGTATTAAGTAAATGTATCAATCTATCTCAGACATGACTTCATATTTTCAAGGCCTACTTTGACTTCGAATGTTTCTGAACACCCGTTATATTGCTTCTGTATCCATGTCGGTAAGGTAGGTTAGTTATATATACTACACATTTATTAGTTATTTAATGCTTTCAGACCAAAATTTTATATACATATTTCTACAAGTAGATTGTAATCATTACTAGAATAAACCAGACAGTTTAGTTATCGAAATGCTTGCAAAGAATTTAAAAAATCATTTGTCAATACACAATCGCCAACTTATACTCGTATATAATTTCTGAATGTTCCGTCGTTGACAAACGATATTAATATAAATATTTTATACGTATGACATATTCGAGAATTAAAAATACATTAACTTAAAAAAGCTTTTACGAAAAGGTCCCTCGCATATTTTTAGAATTGTATATCAAAAATAAAATAAATTGTAGATGTGGTTTGCTAATCAATCAAGGCAAAATTACCACCTATAAAGATTTGCCTGGTTTAGTTTGTTTTCGGATAATGTAATAAAGTTGTACTTGTTTTAATAAAAATTATTGGTACTTTAATTAGAAAGTTAAATATATTGAAATGGTAATTGAGATTAAAAACAATATAAATTGGCCATTTTTATATACCTACTTTAAACTTATAAATTGAAACTAATATAAATATATTAAAACATTTAGAAAGCAAGTTTACAGAATTTATGTGCTCAAGTAGATTATATTTAATCGCACAGATAATATTTATTTTATTTAATAACAAAATAAAATCCTAATAAATCTTTTGTTCAGCAGTTATTTATGTCATTCTCTACGATACATTTTCAAATCAAAATTAACTAACGCGGCAAATATAAATGTTATACTTACGAGTAGGTGCCATATTTATTGTAAGTGCCTTGTCCTGTGTGTGTTATAAACTTCTTTATTTTCCCAATGGTAGACACTTTCAGTACACCAAAAACGGACATAGCGAATTGGTTTACCGATGTATTTAATACTCCCATTGGATATTCTATTGCGGTCTGTTTGCTGAAATAGTCCCAAAAATGGTTTTCGTCTCATCTGCGAATTACCAATTGTTGTGAAATCACTTTCTTTTATGTCTATATTGTTTCTGTATTGTCTTTTATACACATACATACATTCTCAATTCCTTTACAGATGTAATACATAATTTTTATTAGGGTAACATGTAAACATCAACGGATTAGTATCATGAGACACCTAATATTCCCATTGAAGGTTGTTTAATGAAATCCTCAAAACAGAAATAATATTACGCATATTGCGCGTTCTTAAATTTCAACATCGTTTTATTTCAAATATTGCATCCATCATTTTAAATATTATTATTTTTCATACTGAAAAGCAAGAAAGTAATACTTAGTACCTAAGACAGTTTATACTTCTAATTCAAAAGAATCGAAATTGGATATGCATATAATTAATATAAGCAAATATTCAGTTCTTATAAGTGGTGTTTGTAATGAAGATCTTTTTGTCTTAAATAACACAGGTCAAGACAATTTTTGCTGAATGAAAAGTGTTGATATTTTCTGATTCCTTACGTGTATAGAAGCTCTCAAGCCAGGCCTAGTTATGTTTCATTAAGCTACATTAACAGTTTTAATAATGCATAATGCAAGTATAAATAATTTTTTTTCGTGCTTTTCTTTAATTTTCCATTGGTTATATACAGGCTGTTCCGCGATTCGATCGACAAATTTATACCATATATACTGGCGGTCATTACGATCAAAAACTGTTATATGACCTATAGGTGAATTCCTCTTTGTTTCGTAGATATCGATGGAATTTAAATTTTAAAAAATGGGAGAGGAAATTTTATTCATAAAATTACAGTAACTGTTCAAAATGAGAACCGGCATATTCTATACAAGCAGCTATTCTTCGTGTCACAGAATCTTGCCAGTTACTTGATGCCAATTCATTCTTTAGAGAATTCGTAGCTTCAACTATACGGCCAGTCAACTCTTCGCGAGTATTTGGTTTACCATTACTATGCACACGAGATTTGAGGCAACCCCACAAAAAAATCTAAAGGCAACAAATCAGGCGACCGAGCTGGCCAATATGTAGAACTACCTCGTCCTATTCACCTTTCCGGAAAGTTTTCTTTAAGAAACACCGTCAGTTGTCTCCCAAAATGTGGTGGTGCCCCATCTTGCTGAAACCACATGCTACGACGAGCTTCCAAAGGAATATCTTCCAAGGAATTCGGCAATTCTTCTTCCAAAAAGTGAAGGTAAGTTTCTGCATTAAGACGTAAAAAGTATGTGTGGAATAACCTCGAAATTATTTTGTAACTACTGGCAATACCGTACTCGATTTTCTAAATCTCCAGGAAGTAAATGCTGGACTCTTTGTAAACGATAGGGATAAAGCCCATTAAGGTGCACAATTCTCCATACGTTGGTTTGAGGAATGCTCGTTGTATGAGATATTCTAAGAATACTGGTAGAAGGACTTCGTTCAACTTCATTTAAAACTACTTCAGCGTTTCCAAATCCATATTCTTCTACACAACGATTTGGGAAAGATCCTGTCCATTGCAAAAGCCATATGAGAAAACTATATCCGCATATTCTGCATTAGTAAAACGTGGCCTAATGACTTATATTAATATTATAGCACAAAAGTCATTAATTTGTCAATCATACATTAATACGTCAAGGCTTACTAAATTAGAGGAATTCACCTATAGGTCCTATAACATTTTTTGGTCGTAAGAGGATATGGTATAAATTTGTCGGTCGAGTCGCGGAACATCCTGTATAATACGAGGGATGTCTTTTGTGTTTTACATACTGAGACATAGAGGGCGCCACTAATCAAGTATCATACTAAAAACTAACCTCCATCCTTAGTTAGGATAAAACCAAAATTTTATTGCGATACAAGTTGAAAAATGGATTTAATCGTGAAAATTTTCGCGATCTAAATGCTCTTCGCTCTGAAAATTCGCGTGAAAATTTTCGCGCAATATTTTTTTATAAATTTTGAAGACAATTATCTCAACGAGAATACCTCGCCGAGTTGGTTTCTGTTTTCGGTAATGAAGCACCACATCAGCCAACAATTTCTAGTTGGTATGGAGAATTCAAACGTGGACGGATTAGTCTTAGCGACGATCCAAGAGCAAGCGCACCAAACAACTGTAGTCACTTAAGAAAACGTCGATGCTGTGCGCAAGTTCATCAACGAAGATCGACATGTGACATATCGTGAAATTGAGGCATCACTAGGGGATTTCAAAGAACTCAATTCAAAAAATTTTGTATGACGACTGAAGAACAGAAAACAGCTATGGTGAATTGGTGTCAAAAAACTTTATACCGCTTCAACGCAGGAAACTCTAAATACGTGTAAAACATCGTGAGTGATTATAATTCTTGAATTTACTCATACGAGACAGAAAATAAACGCCAGTCGTCTGTTTGGGTGTTCCAAATTGAATACAAGCCGACAAAAGTCATCCGTTCTCGAAGTTTCTCCAAAAAGATGGTCACAGCATTTGTCTCGAAAGCAGGCTATGTTGATTAATAGATCTAGAGAAAGAAATTTTCTAGGTCGAACACAGGCAAAACAGTTCTTTAGGGAACATTCGCCTTAGTTTACAAAGGGCGTGCTGAATAGAGACAGAAAATCTGTTAAGATGGTAGTAGGCCTATTAACAGAGCATTGTAAGCTCAACAAACTTATGAATGATACGGGCATGACAGAAGAAACGGTATGTAGACTCTGAAAAAGCAAGAGGAACCACATTTCATGCGCTATGCTAATGCGAAGGTTAAACAATAACGTGGTTCTTACAAATGGGAGATCAATATCCTAAAGCGGAACTATATTTAAAAGAACCGCTCCCGAAGCTGGTATGCTTGACAAAAAGAGCAGGCCTAGAGACAGTACTCTAACGAGGCATGCGGACCACAATAGATCTTGAAAGGTCGCAGAAGAATCTTTACAGCCACCTGAGGTAATCTAATCTAATCTTACATACACTCCATCAAACTTATTAGCATCATACTGGGAATTAAAACATTTAGTTGTTTCTGAAGAAGGGTTCAATCTCCCTCATCGTAAATTCTCTGAAAAAGCTTTAGGTCGGCAGCAAAGAGTAATTTATGGTACTCAAGTTGATCACAGAAATCATTAATGTAAATGATAACAAATAACGAACCAATGCTGCTTCGCAAAGGCATCTCTAAGTCGCCGAAGAGCATTTAGATCGACGGCCATTACAATAGAAAGTTATTAAAAAGTTAGGTTACACGAAGTCTAACCATTTGCAATCAGTTTGTATATTCCTAATTTGCTATTACCAAAGATACCTAATCTGATTGAACTACACAACTTGAAAACTTAATATTACTAATTATTTTAAAATGTTTAAACAGTCATATGCGTTAATTTAACTATGTCCACACATACAAGGTCAGACAAATGTGTGGGAACACCAGATTTCTGGAAAAATTATATATTCTTTTAAAAAATAACCTTAATAAACGTTTTTGTAGTATTTCTATTCTACTCTATCACATACTTTGTTTTTCTACAACTTTCACTTGTTTCGAGATATGGCGTCATCGGTAGTTTTTTTAAATGGATAAGCCTGTATATTTTAACATTTTTGAATAAACACATTTTCAAGAATTACAATGATATACGGTTTATATCTTATAACATATTGGAAAAGGTTAGCAACAAGAAAATATTGAAAACAACACAATTCATAATAAATGTTCAAACTGATGACCCTCTGCAGCCTGACAGTATCCTAGTTTATCAACGAATGACCTTAATGACTTCTGAGTCACGCCTTGTGCTATCTCTTGAAAGGTCATCCTAATTCGATCTTCCAACTCTTCGAGCGACTGAGTTTAGTCTTATAGACATTAGGTTTAAATGCCCCCAAAGTAAATGTCTAAAGGACTTAAATCTGGCAATCGCGGAGGCCATTCAATATATCCTCCTCGACCTATCCAACGCTGTGGAAATACTTTATTTAGGTGTGCGCGCACGTCAATTCCATAATGCGGCGGGGCTCCATCTTGCTGATACCAGATGTTATCTGAGAATAGTGCAGGGTTTATGGGGTTTGGAAATAAATGAATTAATGTTGGAACAATTTCGTCGCGCAATAATTGTAAAATAACGAACAGCGTTCAAATTTTCCCTAAAAATGAAAGGTCCGATTATATATTCTCCGATTCAACCTGCCCATACATTTAATTTGTGAGGATATTGTATGTAATTTTCTTCTATCCAATGAGGATTCCAATCACTCCAGTAGCGACAGTTATGTCGATTTACATGTCCATGTAGAAAAATGTCGCTTCGTCGGAGAATAAAATGTTATTGATAAAGTTACCATTACGATCAGTCATATTCATCATTTCTTCATAAAACTGCATCTTTCTATCGGGATCATCTTCATTTAATTTTTGTACTAAATGTACTTTATACGGATGAAACTTATTTTTCGATAATATCCTCTCTCGCTAATATTGTGATATAAGGAGAGTTTTGATGTTTATGTTTTTGTTCTTCTTGAAGATTAATAAGAACATCCAATGAAATATCATCATTTGTAGCAGTTCTACGTCGACCGGTTTTTGGTAAATTTTTAACACTTCCCGTTACATTAAACTTTCGCAACACCCTTGACACTGTGGATTCTGAAATATTTCTTTCAGGGAATGTGGTATTAAAAATATTGCATGCATCTTGTAGAGATCTCTGCCTGTCTCCAAAACCAACCATCATTAACAAAGTAATTCTTTCACGTCCTGTTAGTTCGTCCATAATGAACATCTATCTATAACTATGGAGTATGACTGTCAATAATACTAAGTAATTTCAATACTTCTATTTTTGCTTAAAAGATTCAACATAAAAATACGAATATTTTTTATCACATGTGTCTGACAAAAAGATGTTTATAGCCAACGTTTTTTTTTAATATTTCAAGTCACACACAACCAAACCGTATATCATTGTAATTCTTGAAAATGTGTCTAACCAAAAATGTTAAAATATACAGGTGATCCATTTAAAAAACTACCGATGACGCCCTATCTCAAAACAAGTGAAAGTTGTAGAAAATCAAAGTATGTGATAGAATAGAATAAAAATACTACAAAAACTTTTATCAAGGTTATTATTTTAATAGAACACATAATTTTGCCAGAAATCTGGTGTTCCCACACATTTGTCTGACTCTGTATACATAGATAGATACATACATAACGACTTTAAGAAATATCTAAACATAACAATCTATAGATGTGTATCTTAAAATATTGGAAAAGTAAGAAACACATTGATACTCATTCTAAAAAAATAGTATGGTATTATATAACAATAAAATGAGATATATTAACGACTCAAATTAACGAATATTTTATTTTAGTAACGACTAGTTACATAACACGTTCGAATTTCTCACGAGCAAATAACGTGATAAATATTTAATGGTGTTATCCTACTGACTCAATATATATATATAGTATTGGTAGACCTTATTATTCAGAATTACTAATATATCGAAATTCTAAACATTTATTTAGTAGAAGTACCTTTTCAATGGTTATAAAATTAGGCGCTATTTAGACATTTGATTTACGTAATTATTGATTTATTAATTACAATACAAAATATTGCTTAGCAATTTTAACAGTATTATGAAATAAAATAACCGACATTTAAGACATCAAGGGGGAATCAGTTATAGATATAACCTTATGTACGTTGGGAATACGGGATATTGTACGGGGATGGCATGTATCCGATGAGCCGTCGCTCTCTGATCATCCGTATGTCTGCTATGAACTATGTACAGATTTAACGGAACCCAGACTATACAGGGATCTCAAGAGAACAGACTGGGGCTCTTACAAGGAAGACCTGTTATCTGCGACCCGAAATATCCCTGTTAGAATAGGGAATGTGGAAGAGCTGGAGTTGGCTGTTGACTGGTTGCAACTGACCATTCTTTTCTGCTATGATAATAACTGTCCCCTTAGGGAGCGCCGTATAGCTAAGCGGGGTGCCTGGTGGAATGCAGAGTTAACCAATTTAAGGAAAGAAACTCGCCGGTCATTTAATAGGGCGAAGAAAACAGGTAATTGGGAAGCCTACAAGGCTCTCCTCAATAAATACAATGATAAAATCAGAGAGCAAAAGGAAGGCCTGGAGAAAATTCTGTGTGGACATCGACGGTGTTCCTGACATGGCCAGAATAAACAGAATTCTCAAAAAAGATCCTTCCAACGCAATTAGATTTATACAAAAATCAGACGGGAGGTGTACCATTACCGTGGAAGAGACTTTAGAGTATCTTCTGGGGGTACACTTTCCAGGTTCGGAGCGTATGGATGAGTGTGATACCAATCAAGTTGTCACTTCTTGGAGGGCGACTAGGAATGATTGGGAGACATCAAACGAGATCTTCAATCCCCATTTAATTAGACGGGCGATAGGATCGTTTGGACCATATAAATCTGCAGGACCAGACGAAGTGTTTCCTAAGCTCCTTCAAGAGGAAATTGGTGAAATTATGGGTCCTCTAATGGAGATATTCAGGTCTAGCCATGCTATGGGTTATATCCCTAGGGCATGGAGAGAAACTAGGGTAGTGTTTATTCCGAAGCCCGGAAAAGTAACATATACCCACCCTAAATCGTTTGGACCAATTAGTCTTACCTCCTTTATGTTGAAGACTATGGAAAGAATGATATATTTCAATATTAAAGAAGGGGCTCTGGATAGATCTCCTCTACACCCACTGCAATGGGCATACCAGATGGGAAAATCAGGTGAGGGTGCCCTGCATAGCCTGGTGAGAGGGTTCGAAAGGAGCCCACACTACAAGGAAATTGCACTTGCAGTCTTCTTAGACATAGAGGGAGCTTTCGATAACACCTCGATGTCTTCTATTATTCGATCTTTAAGAGATCGAAAAATAAAAAGAACCATATGCAACTGGGTTCATAACATGCTGCGTGGCAGAGTAGTTCATGCCCAAATGGAAAACAAAACGATCTCCATGAGGACAACAAAAGGGTGTCCTCAAGGAGGCGTATTGTCACCGCTACTATGGAGTCTAGTAGTGGATAATCTCCTCAGGACATTAAATGACCAGGGAATATGGACGCAGGGGTTCGCCGATGACATTGTCATAGTGTCCCAGGGGAAATTCCCGGAGACAGTGGCGAGCATCATGCGAAATGCTCTGCGAATTGTAGAAAGATGGTGCCTTGAGGAGGGATTAACTGTCAATCCTCAAAAAACCAAGTTGGTAGCCTTTACCAACATGAGAAAACTAAATGATCTGGGCAGCGTAAAGCTGTTCGGGCAAGAGTTAGAACTAACCAATAAAGTGAAGTATCTAGGCATAACACTTGATGCGAAACTGAATTGGAGCAGACACCTAGCCAAAGTGGCAGACGGGTCGGCGCAGCTCTTCTGGAGATGCAGAAGAGCTGTTGGCAAGACCTGGGGACTAAAACGAAATGTGGTACACTGGTTGTACACAGCAGTAATAAGACCAACGATTACCTATGGGGCAGTTGTCTGGTGGAGGAAGACGGAGCGGACATCGTCGGTGGGGCTCCTCACGACTCTCCAGCGACAGGCCTTGTTGGGAATCACGGGAGCTATGAACAGCACGAGAACCGCTTTCATGGAGGCCATCGTGGGTCACCCTCCGCTGGAACTATTTATAAGGGCGGAGGCAATGGCTGCGATACTAGGCTGAAGGCCAATGACGTATGGTGTCCTAATAAGGTTGTAGGGAGCCATACAGATATCACAGGAACTATACTGGAAGAGCCGATATTTCAAATGCCGGTGGACAGTATGGCACCTGAAATTATGTTTACAGCTAAGCTGAACATACTTATACCGACCAGGGAACAGGCAAAAAGTCGCTTGATCGATTGTGGTGCCGGCACCTGGTACACTGATGGATTACAGTCTAGTCAGGGGGCAGGTGCATGCATATGCGGAATGTGCCCTAGAAGGAAGATATCGATATGTCTGGGGAAACATACTACGGTTTTCCAGGCCGAATTGTTAGCAGTCGCAGCCTGCGCCGATGAAATTTGGAAAGCCGGCTACGCAAGCAAAAAAATTAACATAATGACTGATAGTCAGGTGGCTATTAAAGCTATTATGAACCCATCTATCAGGTCTAAGCTGGTGAAATATTGTAAACAGGTCCTCAATAACCTGGCACAAGACAATACAGTGTCGCTGATATGGGTGCCAGGACATGAGGGAATTAAAGGCAATGAGCCTACAAACTGGCCAAAGAAGGTACTAATAGGAACTTCATAGGGCCAGAACCTGTATGTGGAATCACTAAGGATTCCGCTAAAAGGGAGATCTGGTTATGGCTAGAAAAAGAACTTAAAAATAAATGGAGGTTAACGGAAGGTCAACTCCATACCAAAACACTACTAAGGGGGCTGAACGGAAAGTTTTCAGCCAAATTAATTCGTAGTAGCGAAAGAGAAATTAAAATAATTACCGGGTTAATAACCGGACATTGTCCTTTAAGGAAGCATTTGTACACCATGGGCTTGGTTAGCGAGCCCTGGTGTAGGAGATGTGAAAAACAGGAGGAAACTAGCCTTCATGTAATATGCACGTGTGAGGAACTGAAGGAACTCAGACAGAAATATTTCGGGAGAGATCTATTGGATCCTTCGAGTGTACTCAAACTTCCCCTGAGGAGGATAGTGGCTTTTATCGAGGACACAAGACCAACAGAGTGGAATTGAGAGATCTATTGGGGATAGTACAAAGAGCAGTGTGCTCATGTGCCTGGACGTGGTGCGTCCAACCCAAAACAGACAAGAAGAAGACGAAATAAAATAAATTTTTCAAGCACTTATTAGGTTATCCATTTTCTTTCATCATTTGCGACTTTTCCTTTCCATTTTCCAGCTTGCTCTACGCCTCCCTATTTCTTTCCTTCTTGACATCCCCATCATCTAACTCTCTCGGATTTGACTTTCTTGTTAAATTCATAAAACCAAAAAGTTCGTTTTATCAAACTCAAACTTGCGTATCGCCTTCTTAGCTCGTTTTTAGTCTCGTTCCAAAATCACTACATTCAAGATATTTTTCTCAGTCCTTTTTGTGCTATTCCTGACTAACATAATTTATAATTGAAATTCTAGCAGAATTGAAAGTCTATCTGCGCTTTAGACGTAAAAATAAAAATACCTGAACAAATTAATTTTAAATATAACAATTAAAAAAAGATCCTTACATAGTGAATATGCTCGCCCAATGTATATGTATCTATACAGTGTGTTTAAAAAAGATGCGGCAATATTAAAGGGGGTGATTGCCCAGGTCATTTTATACAAAAAGTTCCTATAAACATAGGTCCGCATACGCTTCGTTACCGATCTACAGCGTGTTGAAGTTTAATTTTAAAAAACAGTAAAAACTTGATTCTTCCAAAGCGGCTTGAGATATCATAATGAAATTTTAGGCGTGTTAATAGCTGTGGGAGCATACTTTGCAATACAACACGATGTTTCAGTCGTACCTGTGGCACGCGTATTGGCACGTCACAGGCTATTTTTTCAAGAAAAAATAGGACGCCTCTGATTTCTCTAAAAATACAAATATGCTTTTATTTATTGTTCAATTATGAAGAAAAAAGCTCTTTTAACTTTTTATCGTACGACTTACCGTTTTTTAGTAAAAAACAACATTTTAGTGCATGTCCATTTATTACAGAAAAAAAATAAAAAACAAGGTTTTATTCAAGGGCAAAAACAAATATTTTACCAAACCACAATCCTGTTTTATTCACTGACATATTGAATGAGTCTCGTGATTAATAATTTTGTATGTGTCGAATTTGTTGAAGTTCCTTATCACGAATCGCTATACGAATGCCGAGATGACCGACATGCACTACATTTATGGGCGTGCTGATGGCAATGCATTAGAAGCTAGGCGGTTGCATACTGAAAGATTTCCTGGCCGTATTGTTCCTGATAGAAAAACTTTCGAAAGTATTCATCGGCGTCTTTATGAAACAGGCACATTAAGACGAAATGGAGGAGCAGGAAGGCCAAGGACAGCAAGAACGGTAGAGCTGGAAGAGGATGTGCTAGACATGATTGAAGAAGATCGAGGTACTTCTACTCGAAAAATTGCTGACGCTTTGGATGTAAGTAATGGGACTATTTGGCACATTCTGAAGGAAAATTTGTTGTATCCATTCCATATACACGCGTTCAAGCACTTCTTCCTGCTGATTTTCCTCCTCTCATTGCATTCTGTCAATTGCTTTTGCACAAAATGGTTCAAATCCCTCAACTCCTGATGTTGATTCTGTTCACCGATGAAGCGAATTTTTCAAGAAATCCAATACGGAATTTCCATAATAACCATGTATGGTGTGACGAAAATCCACATGAAATTGTTGAAGATCGTTTTCAACATCAGTTTTCTTTGAACGTTTGGCTTGGGATTGTGAGTGACTGCATAATTGGACCGGTATTTTTACCAACGAGACTTACCGGAGAGGTGTATCGCAACTTTTTGGAAAACACGCTCCCTGGATTTCTGGAGGACGTACCATTAGCAATTAGAGATGCAATGTGGTATATGCACGATGGCGCACCAGCCCACTTTAGTCAAGTAACACAAGCATACGGAAATCGCTGGTTAGGCCGAGGTGGACCTCACTCATGGCCTGCACGATCCCTGGACTTAAATCCCTAGATTTTTTCATGTGGGGCCATTTGAAGTCCTTGGTGTACGCTACTCCATTGGAAAACGTAGAAGACTTAAGAAACCGAATCATTGCTGGGTGCAACTCAATTAAAACCGATCCTGGTGTTTTTCAGAGAGTTCACCAGTCAATGAGGAGAAGATTGGATTCTTGCATCCGAGCTAGAGTCACGCTAGAGGTCACTTTACACAGTTTTTGTAATTTTTGGTTGATAAAATTGTTGGTTTGGTAAAATATTTGTTTTTGCCCTTGAATAAAACCTTGTTCTTTAATATTTTTTTCTGTAAGAAGCTTTTTTCTTCATAACTGAACAATAAATAAAAGCATATTTGTATTTTTGGAGAAATCAGAGGCGTCCTATTTTTTCTTGAAAAATAGCCTGTTACGTGCCAATACGCGCGCCACAGGTACGACTGAAACATCGTGTTGTATTGCAAAGTATGTGTCTCCCACAGCTATTAACACGCCTAAAATTTCATTATGATATCTCAAGCCGCTTTGGAAAAATCAAGTTTTTACTGTTTCTTAAAATTAAACTTCAACACGCTGTAGATCGGTAACGAAGCGTATGCGGACCTATGTTTATAGGAACTTTTTGTATAAAATGACCTGGGCAATCACCCCCTTTAATATTGCCGCATCTTTTTCAAACACACTGTATAAAAGATTAGTTTCCATGTTCTCCTACAGCTTCTTAATTTCTAATATTTGTACGAGGGCAGATTGATATATAAGGTCTCCAACAACGCCATTGTGTGAGTAGTTGGGATAGAAACAAGTTCTAAGCTGCAAACAGTAATTTCGAGCATCTCGTCTTACCCGAAAGGTTGGATCATTATGACAGAGAAAACAAGCAGCAGACTGTAACCTATACCAGGCGCAAGCAACAAAAGACAACGAAAACTGGCTTTAATTAAATTTTGCGCAATCCATCAACCTTCCTTGGATTTACATTGCGCGGGCGTGATAATCTTAAATTTACAGCCAGCCAGTGCCAACGGCGTATATCGCAGTGAAGATGGTCGGGCAATTCTTGTCGAAACGTTGATAAACTGACTTTAATTTAAAAAGCGTTCCACCGTGTTTAAAGAGTTGCTTGCCGCAGGGGTTATACGTCACGCAGAGGACGTAGTTGCACTAACGTACTCACTACAAATAATTAGTCCGAATACAGGAGATGATATAATGTAAAAGAAAATGTCCCACATTAAAGAAAAGAACCAAGTTTATTATAAACGTTCCCGTAGAAGAGAAAATTTATAATTTAAAATAGAAAATAAAATTTAAAGAGAGTATGTCGTTTCAACATATGAGAATGGGTAAAATTAAGTTTAGGTATCTAATAATTTAAATAAATATATGAATGTTAAACATTAGCACCCCCTACTTATAAATTAGAAATGCAAAAAAAAAACTCTTGTATGGGCCGGTATAACATAAGGCTGTATATTTCATGTGTACAAAAAAAGGAAATCGAATTGTGATTGCGTGAGATCCCAGGTACGCATTAATCGAAATTAAGCCTTATGCATGAAATATTTTTCCTACGTATTCTATTACGCTAGTTATAAGTAAAAAAAAGGAAATACCGCCTTATAAATAGAAATACATTCACCCTTAGGCTCGTACGTTATTCTTAATCAAATTAACACGACACATTTTTATATAAACTAAATGCATCATCGCTAATAATAAATTAACAATATTAATTACAAATCGGTGTTAATTATTCAAAACTCTAAACTGAACAAAGAAATAATTGGTCCCAAATTAAAGTAAGAGATAAATTAATGTGAATTAGATTAATCTGTTTTACAAGCAGATGATATTTTATGCATTAGAAACAGCGAAACACGTATATTGAGGCACAAAACTGCCACAAAGAAAACTTGCGGAAAAAACACTCACCTACAGATGTTCGAGAGCTCAAATAACCTGCGGCAAAACAACACTAATATAATCATATAAATTGAGGTTGAACAAACACCGTTTGCCGCCAAATAAACCACCTATTTCGGTGTAAATTTACTCTATATAGATAACCACAAACGGCAAACAAACAAAAATACAATTGGTCTAGCCAAGATTTTCAACGGTAGTAACCGAAATCCCACGCAACCACGTATTATCTCTGTGAAGCAATTTACGAATGTTCGACAGGATAGCAAAAGCGCTACGGGTATACACCACCTACCAAAATATCGTAGCAAGTCAATGGAATGTCGCCGTCTTGACTCCCCACGTCTACAAATATTTAAAAGGGTTTCATCAACGCAGAAAGTTAGGATCCCCATTTTCTGGGATGAAAGGGGTCATTCATAACGGATATCTGCCGAAGGGATTACCAATTAAATCAATAAGATACTGTAAAACTTTACGAGGGGAAAGAACAATGACAGAATATTTAGAGAAAAAACAGTTCAGACACCAGTTCAAATTTATAAATATTAATTTGTTGGGTTACCTATCACGATAAAGATGCAGGATATTATTAAGAAATTTCATGGTACAAAACTCCAGTAAGGAAGTAAATGTTTTGAATTGTTCAGAATATAGACCTATTAGAACTTACACCTATTAGACCATAACGCCAGTGGTTCATACAAGATTTTATTTTTCACAGAAAATAAATTCCGAGATTTCTGTCAACTGTTATGTCTTGACAGTCGTTACGTATTTAATATTACTCCTTAAATCAACGATAGAGGAAAGCATTTAATCTAAGAATAAAGTATTAAGCAAGATATTAAATTCTATTACAGCATCAGATAAATTCTCGTTGGCTTGTCAAAGTACCAGTGGAGATGTTTTCCTTCCAAGAACTTTATCAAATTTGGAAAGCTTCCGATTACATAATTTTTCAAGATATTTCGAAAACTGTATTTTTAATTTTGCTAAACAATGTTAAAAATTTCATTCTTTCTTTAGAAATTGTTGAAAATAAACAACTATTAAGTTTTATGTATTTTAAAAAACAGCTGTTTACACTTTGGTGTTTTCAAGTTGTCAGTGTTATTACAAACGGCGGCTTTGCGGGATTCTGGTTTAAGGGTGCCGTGCTAATAATAATGAAATTATTTGATAATAGAATAATTAGTGGTGCTGGTGAAGTTTCATCAAAGGGCCAGGACGTGTGTGATAATGGTTAATTTAAATAAATGTACAACAACTTACTTACTAAATAAAACACAGGAGCGTTGTCCTTAAAGTTTGTATTTATTTGTACATAAGAAACAAATTGAACTTGGTATATTTAGAAGGAATAAACAAAAGTAATATATACACGAGGAGCGGTAAATAAGTAATTGAAAATTAATACGAAATACACTGAAAACGAACGTTAAACTTTTCTTTCTGAGCAGTAAATTAAATGTTAATTAATTACGATTAATATAAAATAATCTCTGTATCGAACAATACAGAGTTACCTTTGAGTGCCCAAGATGGTTGGCCACGTGGTCTGCGAAGATATACTCGGACAAGTATATGTAGAGCGATGTTCGGCCGGAGGAACAAGAAATCAATTAAATAAATCAATGTGAATTAATATGGATTCGCTTAAAAGAATAATATATATTGAACAATACAAAATTACCATCTAAGGGCACGTGCATCATGGCCAGCACTTGACCAGTACGGCGGGTAAGATGTGGATCTAACGAGATTTCTAGTCTGATAGTTTTTGTCGATAGAACACTGGTTTAGGAAAATGGTCTGTTTCATGACCTAAGTCGAAGAGAGGGTCGATATCTTGAATAATAATTAATAAGAAGCGCGATCTTAAGAGGTGTTCTATCGATGGCATAAATATTATTAGAATATCCCTTGCGAAATAAGCTTCCAAATGATATGAAACACAACATAAAAGAAGATGTATGTAATTAAATTAAAACAATTTAATGAAATGTATATAGATATTTCACAGTGAACGACGGGTCAGGTAGAAGACGAAGGATCTATCGGTTAGGGATATAACAAAAGAAATGCTTTCTCTTTGCACACGAATATGTACAGAAAAAATGTCTTAAGTTAAGTATTTTAATCGAGATATTTAAAGAAGAAATATATTATTTAAAAATAAATTAAAATATTCTTATATGCAAAGCGTAACAGTGTTTAGATACTCTTAATTTTATTAAAGAATGCTAAAATTTTGCTTCTTTGTTTAGACTTTGTTAAAAACTAAAATTATTAGTTCTGTAAAATGTATATCCTTTCTTCTCGGGCCTTATTTATACTTATACAACATTAAAAACTGTGAATAAATTACCAGGCGCTATGGGCCATAATGCGCGGTCATTACGCCCACGGGCGTTATGAGCATGTTTATGGTAACCGTATCCAAGGTGAAATGAACAAATAATAGTTAAGTGAAAAATAAAATTAAAATTTTAAGTTATTTTAGAAATTGTTCCAAACGAAAAATAAATAATGTAATCAGCATGTACAATAGACGAATCTTGGATTCATCACTACGATTTTGAAATTGAAATACGGAAAGCAAAAAACAGCAACATATCGATTTCTTATGGATATGCAAATCCAATTACGAACTTGAGGAAAAAAATTACCATTATTATTAATTATTATTATTATTATTTTTGACAGTATAACTTTTAAAATAAGCAACTGTTGCAGGTAATTATTATGCACAATTAATTACTAATTTGCGAGTCATAGTGCCAAAAATTGAGTAAATATGTACAATCCATTACGACAATGCACCCAATATTCATATTACAATATGAATTACAATTTATCGAGCTGGTTTCGGGTTAGTTTCAGTCACTATTCGAGTTCCAGAGATTACAAACTCTGAAAAATTTAAAGAGTACAACTGTGGATATAAAGTTACAGAAAACAAAAGAATTTTCTATTACAAATGAGACCTTTTCCCAATATGTTATTGGAATATTAGAACAGTGCCAAAATAATCATAGCTTAAAGAAGCCATATATAAAATTACATTTTTTTCTGAAGTATTCATTTTTTTGGAAGATTCTTGGAGGAAAAGCCAACTTTTTTGTAAATATGAATAAATTCGTGTCAAATTTTTCTGTTTAACTTCGGACTCCTAGTATAATAAAAGGTGAATTCAAACATACTAATTGTTTTGTTATACAGTATGACCAGAAATATAAAGTACAGGATTAAAAAATATTTATCGTTCACTTAATTTAACAAAACCCACGAAGTTAATACCTATTATAATGGCGAATGATATGCTGTATATGCCCACCATTCTGTTGACTGCATAATTCAAAGGGCTGTTGGAGATTTTGTACCATGTTTTCAAATGTAAGTTGTTGCAAGTTCGGAAGAAACCAATAGTTTCAAATGTAGCTTGTTGCAAAGTTCGGGAGAAACGAATAGTTGCCATTCCTAATTTTGGAATCGTAGTGGGTGGATCGTTTTGAAAAATTACTGTTTTCATCATGCCCCAGATGTTTGCATCGAATTGAGTAAGTAAGGTCCGGGCAATGTGAAGGATAATTAAAATCTGTTTTTCGTGAAGTGACTGCCACCAAAATGATCCCTAATCAACGATTGACCAGCGGTGTGACTCTATAACAGGTATCAGAACTTGCTGCTGATATCTTTCACTGTTGACGGTGACAGTTTGCCCTTCATGATCAATTATGAAACAAGGGCCGATAATTCCATTTCCAGAAACTGCACACCATATGGTTACTCTTTGTTCATGAAGTGGTGTTTGAATGAATTCCTCAGGAGGACTAAACTCAATGCTTCTAAAACTCTGCCTGCGAATATGGCCAGAAAGTTAAACTTGGGACTCATCTGAAAGCTAGATAGTAAAGAATCCATCATCTTCATAAATGTAAGCCAGGATCCGAGCACAATAAACTAAAGGTTGTGTTTTATCAATTTGGTTCAGTTTATGGCACTTTTCAGTTTTGTAAGAAAAACCACCTTAACCCCGAAATGCACAGATTCTCTTTTTATATCCAGTATTAAGGCAGTTTCGTATGCTTCTTTTCGGTGATTGTAAGAAATTCAGCACTATTTGTTTGTGATTTTCGTTTACTCGAACGCTTTTCTTTCTTCCTGACTTGCCTTTTCGTTGTATGTTAATATTGTAGTTTGTACTGCCAGTAGTTTTGAATTTTTTAACAACGTACAAAATAACATTGCTTGATGGTTTAGGCTTTTGAAACATCTGCCCAAATTGAGGTGCAACCCATTTAATGCTGGGTTCATTATTTCTGCCAACGTCGTATTAGCGCTTATATGCTTCACATATAAAAGTTTTTTGCATCTTATTCACAGATTGTGTTGTATACCCTAACACAGCGATGCACATACCGCGGCCCACTGTCGATATTTATGCGGCCCGCCAACGAATTTTAAAAATTGTTCGAAAAACTACAATAGTAGGTAAAAATCCTTTCAAATCAATATTTCTTAACTTTTTACTTTATTCTAACTTTTGTAATTGTTTCTAAAATATGTATCTTTAAGTACCTACTACCTTCTTGTTCAGGTTTACTACGTAGGACAGGTATGCTCAGCATATTGTTACGAGACTAGAAATCAGTCGAACCAACTAGCTTACTCGAAGATTCGCAAAACACGTCGGTATTATCCCCGAACAATGTGGTAGGTTCTTGATGTTAGGTAACTCGTATAGATACAACGCATCGCCCGCTATCGGGGCAGTTACGTTTTAACTACGGACAAGCAAACGCTATATTGTTTGAATTGTAATCTGTGAAGAATAAATATTTCGTAGTTCGAACTTGGCATCTACCTACGTAACAATATAATATCAATTTTGATATTGATAAACCAGGCCCCAGTAAAAAACGTAGTCGTAAGGTTGAAGATGAAAATTGCCAGTTTCAAGATATTTGGACTGAAAAATACTTTTTTATTTCATCGCATAACAAAAGTGTCTGTTTAATATGCAAGACTAGGGTTTCTATTCCGAATGAATCTGTGAAAAGGCATTATGAAACCCAGCATCATACTTTTGCCAAATTAACAGGCAAAAATCGAACGCAAAAAATTTCCACTTTACAAAGGGAACTAATAGGCCAGCAAGCTATGTTTACAAAACCAATTCAAGATGCTGAAACAGCTACTGAAGTTAGCTTTGAAATATCTCGAGCAATAGCTAAAACGGCCTTTTAAAGATGGTGAGTTTGTTAGCAGTGTTTAGATATCACCGAAAAAAAATGTGTCCGATAGATGCAAAGAGGTTTGAGAAAATTCAACTAAATCAGATGACTGTTCAAAGAAGACTTACCAGCAGCTAATATAGAAGAGCAATTAGCTACGAAATCGAAAAGTTTTGAGTATTTTTCTATAGCACTCTACGAATCTACAGATATAAGTTCCATTGCTCAACTCTTAATATTTTTACGAGATGTAACGCAAAATTTTGAAGTGAGTGAAGAACAGATTGGTATGAGTTCTTTGACAAGTCAAACCTAGGGGAGTGACATACCCAAAGCTCTTCTGGAAAAATGTTCTACAATGGATTTGGATTTAACGAAATTATCTGGAATTACGACTAACGGAGCACCTGCCATAGTTGGAAGTAAATCTGGGATAATAACTATGTTAAAAGAGTATTTACAAACTAAAAACATAGATACTAAGGTATTAATTCAGTTTCATTGTATTATACATCAAGAGACCCTCTGTTCAAAATTATTGGGATTTGAAAATGTGATGAAAGTTGTAGTACCTACTGCAAACTTTATAAAATCACGAGGTCTCAATCACCGACAATTCATACAATTTCTCGAGGATATTGAAAGCGAATATGGTGATCTCCTGTTTACACTGAAGTAAGGTGGCTAAGTCGTGGGTTGTCACTAGAGCGGTTTCTTAACTTGATTGAAGAAATCAAAATATTTCTGGCGGAAAAGAGAAAGGACGTGTCCGAACTCGACAACCCTGATTGGCTGTGTGACTTAGCGTTTCTTGTAGACATCACAAATCACTTGAATGTCTTAAATACGCGACTCCAAGGCAAAGATCAATTGATTTCGCAGTTATACTCTCATGTTTCGTCCGTTCAATGCAAATTGAGTCTTTCCAGGACACAAATCAATTCAGTCAATTACAGCCATTTTCCGAACTACAAAAAAATTATGGAGAAATTCAATAAAACTCAAGTCAATTTCGCTTATGTTGAAAAAATTGATATTTTAATACGAGCTTTTCATGATCGTTTTCTAGACTTCAAAAAAGTTAAACCTCTATTAGACATTTTCAGCAATCCTTTCAACATTTCACTCGAAAATGCACCGGAATCAATACAGCTGGAATTGATAGACGCAAAATGATGATAATTTACGAAACAAGTTTAATGAAGGTAATTTACTCAACTTTTACCATTGCGTTGACAAAACCGCTTATAAAGAGTTGCGAATAAATGCATTGAAATGCGTAAACTTATTTGGATCGACCGTATATTTATGAGCAAACGTTATCAGTGATGAAACTTAACAAAACAAAAAATCGAAACCGTCTGGCAAATGAAAATCTGGAAGCAGTTTTACGTGTGGCGACAAGTAATGTGGAGCCAAACATAAACAAAATTGTCAGGTCAATGCAATGTCATGCATCAAAATAATAAAACATGAAATATTACATTGTAATGATTAGATTACATTACGATTAAGTAATTACAACAAACATTTTTGAATGTTCTTTTATTTTTATCTTTTGTAGTAATTCATACTATTTAAAAATAAAATATTTGTGTTAATAAGTATTCTTTGTAGTGGCCTGTCCTTGGCTTATAATTTTCCCGAGTGGCACCTGTTCCCTATAAGTCTGTACAAGAGGCGTGCTATCTTTCACAAGAAAAATTGTCTTAAATTTTGCAGTACTTTCACGCAAGGCCGACATTACTAGTTCTGGAGATGATAGACGATCGCAGTATCGCAAGCGACCTATCAAGGTCGCTTGCGATACTACGTTGCGATATGTTGCGTTGGATCGTATTTACCCTAGTAGGATGTAGCTGATTTCTGGGAATGTTTAAGTTGGTGAAAATTTCATTTACCGAATTTGTATCGTCCGCAATCTGGTCGACTCTCTATAATGATATAAAGACAACTAGAAGTTTGCATAGTATTTAGGAACATTTCATTCCTTAAGATTTTAAGTCATAACTAAAATTTAGAATTTCGATAACCTCTATAAAAAACGAATCATAGGTTATTTAGAAAGTGAACAAAAGAGTATTTAGTTGCTTCAACAAACACAATTATTAAAATATTAACGAAAAATTAAAAAAAAAAAGCAGCACCTTTTTAATTTTGTAATTAATTAATTTTTTTAACGTGCTCTTAAATTTATAAAGTAAACTTGAATTTTACTTTATTCAACAGAATTGATGAAAAATGAAATAATCATAAATTAAAAAACGGATTCTGTAATATTATCCCACAGTCTAACAGCCAGTTATCAATTTGGCTTCCGATAACAGTACGGCACTATCGAACAAGTCTATAGAATGATTAGAATGGTAAGAGATGAACTTGAGGATTGAAAACTATTTAGATATCTTCCGGCCTTCCGTAAACTGATTCAGTAGCACACTACTGAAATATTTCTTGACGCATAGATTATCTCATTTCCTCTAGTGTCCGGAAAGGTAGTATCCCCGGACCTACATTATACGTGTTGTATACAACGGATATTCCAACAGTCGAATGCATGACAAATCTCACGTATGCGGATGATATTGTCATTATAACTTCAGATGTGGATCCTATTTTGGAGTTCCATTTTCTCTAAAACCATCTCAACAAATTGGAAGCGTGGTTTAATTTATATCGAGTTAGAATTAACAATTAGAAATCCACTAGCATTTTATTAACTCTTCAAAAAGACTAGTGTACATACATACGGGTGTATGTACAATATCATATTAGCTATGAAGAACGATGTGAAATATCTAGGTATCTACATCGACAGATTTAAATTGGAGAAGAGATCCAAGGAGAAATTATTTATAGAAATATGTATTTGTACATGAATAAAAATCTAAACTAAGCCTGGGAAACATATTCTTAATATAAGCATACATTGAAACCTATTTGGCCCTATAGGTACCAAATCTGTGATCCTGCTAATGGTTCAAATATGTTAAATGCTGGGCCCATTATTTCTGCCAAACTCGTATTAGCGATTATATACTTCACATATAAAAGTTTTTTGCATCTCATTCAGAGACAGTGCTTTCTACCCTAACAGATAACAGGTTAATGTTTATTTAAAATAAGTTTGACAGCAGTGTCATTTTCATAACAACTGTGAAGAGAGTTACAATTTCGGTACTGTATATTTATGGTCATAGTGTATGTATGTTATATGTAATTGTTTACCATTAAATGTTTTTAGTATATCCTAGAGTAATAAAATTTTGTTTTTCTGCTCTTTCTTGATTAAACGAAACAACAACAAACGATATATACTCAACTACTTAATTTTTATTCTTAAACGAGAATTTTCTATGCAATATGCTTATATATATATATGGTTTCGCTCATTTATTCTTTCGGTAACTTATGTATTACAATACTAGTAGCCTCAAATTTCGTAATGAAAATCTTTCTATGAATTGACACGCAGCGGGCGTCTAAAGGTCAGATAGTGACCATCTGAAGTAATGTGATTTGTTTTGGTTTACAGGTTGGCCGCAGCGCAGGAGGCGGCGGCTCAGGCGGTGCAGCAGCAGGCGGGGGCGGGCGCAGCTGATAGAATGGGGGGTGCAAGCGCGGCGGGCGGCCAGGGGCCCACCTCGTTGTTCCTGTTCTCGGAGGAGAACCCCATCCGTAGATACACGCGCTTCATCATCGAGTGGCCATATCCTTTTTATACTATATAATTCTATAGATCTACATACACATACACAAAGACACACATTACAGGTAGGAAATATCATAGCGAAGCTATTATTTATCTAGGATAAAACCTGCACGAAGCTAATCGAGAAAAAGGTAAAAACAAGAAACTTCTCTGCTTGCACGAAGAACTGTAACGTTACAGAGTAATTCGGATATACCATATTGGTATATTTATATCTCTTTTTATATTAGTAGCCACAAAATATTTAGTCAATATCCTTAAAATTATTTTCCATCTTGTAAAGAATTGTTTTGAATTTTGAAATTACTAGACACATTTCAAATTCCTTAGCATTGAACATTAGAATAGTTAAATAAAAATGGAATAAAATTTAATATTTTTAATACAATATAAGGAACAAGATTTCAAATACTCTTAGATGCAAAAAAAACGAGCCACCTATAATTTTTTTGAAAATCGGGGCTATGTTTGTTATTTGGCTTTTAGTTCACATTTTTGATTTTTTATCAACAAAGGACTTTCACCTTTACTATTTAAAAAATATGATATTTATTCTAGTCTTAATAAACAATAACACAAACAAAGAAGAAGTATGTGTACACTTAGCAAAATTTATGTTAACAATAATTCATTTTAGAGGTACAGAAAACGAAAATTAAAACTTAAAATAGACTTTAATATTTCGTGTTGCCTCATCTAGACCTAATCACTGCTTGTATACGGCGTGGCATGCCACTAATGAACTCATGAATTGTATTCTGCGGAATATTATCCCATTCTTCTTGAAGAGCTATAGGAAGCTCGTTTATTGTGGTTGGTGCTATTGCGCAAGATCTAACACCTTTACCTAACCTAACATGTTCATAGGATTTTCACCCGGAGAACATGTTACCTAGTTGAATTTTTCGAATGCCAACTTCTGCCAAGTATTTACTAACGCATTTCGCTGAATGTGGTCTCGCGTTATCCTGAATCAGGACAAAGTCATCACCAATAAATATGCGAATGTAACCACGTGATATGCCGAAACTTCCTCAATATACCGTTGTGCTGTCGGTGAGCTCCCATCGATTAACATGAATTCTGTAACGGCCTCCATTGATATGCCTGCCCACACTATTACGGAACCTCTGTTATGCCTGAGCCTGGAGCTGAAAACACACTCTGCAAATCGTTCCCTCGTTCGACTCCATACTCGTTTCCGTCCAGGTGGTGAATGGAGAGAGAACCTAGACGCATCGGTAAACAGTAAATTACTCCATTTCTCAAGATTCCAATTGATATGTTCACGAGCAAATTGTAGTCTAACTACTCGGTAACGTGGGAGTAACTTAGGTTCAGTTGCTGGCCTAAAAGCTTTCAATCCAACTTCATATAATCTTCGGCAAACTGTCCACTTATTTAAATTTTTACCACGAACCTCTAGAAGTCCAGATATTTTATCTGTACTGAGATCAAATGATGATCTCGTACATAATTAAAAAAAAAAGGAATCTGTCTTCTTGAGCGGTAGTTTCTCATTTACTACCACTACCGCATTTCCATCAATCTCCCCAAAACGTTGTAGCACTCTTTGAATAGTAGAACGACTAACGTTGAGTAACCAAGCCACATACCATTGGCTTCGACCATCTTCCACGAGGGTTACTGTCTTAGAACAATCTTCAGCACCTAGAACCATAATTAGCAACAATATTTAGCACTTAGAACCACAATTGACAATTAACTAGTCTGTCACATTGACAATAAATTGCCTAGCAACCGAAAAATACGTGAAAAATTGTAAAAGACAGACACTCTAATCGAATGAATGGAACGTGAAATGGCTAAATCTGAATTTTCTAATATGTTTTTATACATTTAAAACGGGAGCAAGTACCTAACATATTGTTCTGTTTGTTTATAGTCCAGTATGAAATCCTTTCCTAAAATATCAGAAGTGTCAACTAAAAGACAAAATAACAAATAAACATAAATTATAGGTGGCCCATTTTTTTTGCATATCATGTATATATATATATTATATATATTCAACTATTCTTATATTAATAAAAAAAATCAAATTTAAAAAGAAATATTCCTTACAAAATTATTAAACATTGCAAAATTTAGAAATAAAAAAATAATAAGAATTTGGAATCCTGAACAATCTCAAATTATTTAGGTTTTCGAAGGAACCGTTATATATTTATATTATATTATATTATATTATATATTGATATTAAAAATTCCACCATGTTAAAATCTCCAATCAGCTGCCAGTTATACTCGCGATACTTTACAGATTCAAGCAAGATTTTAACACTGTCATAATTTTCTATAAGAGGTACTGAGTGAGCGATTTGAATTTATTTCCGTTGTGTAATAAAACAGCTTTTAAGCTTTTTGTAGAGCTGTCAATGAATAAACTCCATTCGCTAGGAACACAGGGTATGCCAATTTCTTCGAACATACCTTTTATGTCATTGCAAAAACAAAGTGGATCTTTTTTTGTGAAAAACGTTCAAATATTTCATGCCTAGTCCGCTGATCCGCGATATTAACATCATCTTCTTTATTTTTTGGCAAATTTAAATCTCTTATCAAGTCGTTAAAATCTTCTGTAGTAATAAGATGGTGTTTTGGTTGTTCTGGTGTAATTGAAAACTCCTTATCGGAATTACTTTTATTAGAACTAAGAGATGAGCTACTTTTCTGCGATAATTTTTTCCGTGGCTCAGGTACTGGTCGTGTCAGGTCGTGTGCAATTGGAGCAGAAGAAAGTTCAAGGTCAGGATATTCGATAGGTTTTTCATTTTTACCTCTCGTCTTTTACTCGGATTCACAATGCAAAAGTAGCATTCATTGACGTGGTCATTTGGTTGCCGCCAGATCCCTTCTCAACTCGATACCAACCTAAAATGTAGAAATAAAAATTAATATGTATATTATATTTGACTCACCGCTTAATTAAAAATTGCTTACATTCCAAACATCTTTTACAATAACTACAAGCAACAGGTGGAGCCCATGGCTTGTCTTGATGCCGAACAGGACAGTCAAAATATGCTTCGTAGGCTTCACAGAGAACGTCAGATGTCTTTAGTTCGTATTTTACGTCTCGAACTTAAATAAATTGACCACATATATAACAAAATGCATCAGCATCATATTTACACTTTCGCGACGACATTTTAAGTTTTTCTAGACTTGTACAAAACACCTGATCTTTGTTTATCACTCGAGTGCCATCTAGCGGCACTATGTGAACGTAAAAACCCCACTCTTATCGCGCGGCATTTTTGAATGTATTAAAATTTATAAACAAAATCAAAAATGAGTATTATTAGTATTACTATAACTATCACAAAAGCAAACATTATACAAAAAAAAAGCTACTTTCTTTTCGTTTTTGTGCATAATTAACCGAAAAATCATAAAATAAACTTTAGGACAAAGAACGAAAATTTTTTTGTAGAGTCGTGTAATTGATGGACTCATCTCAATAGTTTCATCGTAGTTTACTTGCAACACAATGGATATTCTACTAAGCTGATTAAAGCCCTCGTTTTACTCTAGAACTTGTGTTACTTTAATTTAGAACCGCTCTCCTATGGTACCTCACACATTATAAATTTTGTTCTTGAACCTTTGAATCAATTCTATCGATTCACTGAGTTCAACACCTTGAACTTCAAGTTTTCGTAGTGCTTCACTACTAAAATCATAGTTTTCTTTGATGAAAGCTAAGTCTTGACGCATTTTCGGTTTATTTATATCTTTACAATCTGCAATTGCTATCGAGTCGTTTGAAAAAGAGAGAATGAATCTTTTATCTGTTTAAAGGTATCTGCATAAAATATAGCGGCATGGAGGAACATGCCTCCCATCTTGTTATTATGGGTTGTGGTGGCAGTGCCGGACCAGGGAATTTATTTTTGTATGCTATAACCCTCAGCGGTGCTTTAATAAATACTTTTCTGCCAAATTGATCAATGAATTAATATCTGAAAATGTGTAACGTATTTCTTCTGCTACTCTGTTAACAGCATGGGCCAAACATATCACGTGCATCAGATTCGGGTGAAAAATCTTCAAATTTTGTGCTGACTTCACTATATATGTCGCAGCATATGATAACATCAGTAATACCTTGTTACTTGGAACGGCATTCAGCAAGTAAAACCTCGTTAAACAACCGTTTATAAATCTTGTTATAGTTAAGTTATTTGTTTTCTTCAATTCTTCTGTACCAATTCAAAAGGATTGGCCGACCCAATTTTCATTTAAAATGCTAATCAATAAGTTGGGTATATAGCGTCCGCAACTGCCTGTTGTCTCATAGACTACGAAATAAATATAATTTTCACCTATTGTTTCCTTAATTTTCATCATAGGTTCCTCAAACAATAGATTAATATACTTTTTTTCTTGTAGTTGCGCGACTAGGAACTGACAGTTTCGTATACTTCTCCAAAAAAAATTTAAACGTTGAATTATCCAACATCGAAAGTGGAATGTTTGCACTTAAGAAGGCGTTAAACAAGTCATAATGGAAACTATTCTGTTTTATATTTTTACTTGTTGAAGTAAACGTTTGATTTAGAGTAGCTTGTGGTGCATTTTTAAATCTTGTGGTATTTCCTTTATGCAAATCAGTTCCTACATGCTGCGTTAATTGAAATCTTTTATCACATCTAATCTACAATAATTAATTGCAAGTATTAAAATATGAAATTAAACGTAAACAAACATAAACTTACAATTTTACTGCAATATTTACAAAACACTGCCATTATTTACACAAAATTCAGGATAATCTTTTGTTCAGATCGAAACATGTGAATATTATTTCGACATATTAAAAATACTAAGGTAAAATTACGTGTTCGAGAACTAACTAAACACGAACTGGCCTATAGGTCAACCTCATTACTCGTAGATTCCCTGGAACTTTCCCGACTCGATGAACACAAATGTGGGAATTCCCGCTGTACGGAATTGCTCATGCGGACTATTAGTGTAATTTTGATATATTATGAATAAATGGTTTTATTTTATATATTTTTTACGTTGCACTTTAGAAATAAATTACAAAATATGTACAAATACGCAATTTTATGCTGCTATGAAATATGCTCAAAGCAGTATTTATATGCAAGATCTGCAAACAAAAGTAGTAGCAAATGCTTTCTTTTTACGTGATCCGTATAGATCTGCAAAAATTTTGGTAAACGTATCGTAAATAAAAAATATGTATTTTCATATAATCTCAGCTTTACATATGACAGTCGAAAAAGTGGGCACTACCTAAACTACTAGCTTCCAGAAAATTTCTCGTGAACCGCCTACGTATATAAGAAGCTATTTAATTTTTTAGAGTTTTCTTCTAGGGCGCATTATCAAATATTACTAACGCCTCGTCCGATCATTTCCACAATTAATGCCATAATTAGTGTTGCAATTTTTACAAAGCGAACTATTGTAAACTATTATATTGTATGTAATTCCGATAAAATCGTGTTGATATATATCGCATTGTCAGATTGATGTGTCGTCTAATGTCGTCAACGAATAATACCATAATTCCAGAATTTACCAATTGTTGTAGCATAAATAACTATATATTGAAATTCATGTGTATTTAATCATTTTAAAAGCAAAGTGAACAAATCGATAGAGGAACGCTGAAATGCGTTCGTAAATTAAGGTTAATATAATGTACCACACATTTTGAACGTTCCATTAGTTCGCTAAGTGGTAAACATAATTTACCTTGACTATGAAGGTTACTACAACATTTGTCTATGGTTTCGCCTATTACAATGTACGTACACCGTACACTTCTGGATGTTCTCGATGTTTTTTTTTTCTTTTCCACATAAACACGCAATTTTTTCACACTCATACACCGATAGCATTCTCATTTGACTACATTTGAATAATTGATTCGGTCTGGAAAAATTAATTGAAGACCGAACCCATTTTTCAGGACCCTGGATTATATTATTGCTTTTTTCTACACTCACACATACACATTCTTTACACGCACATCAACATATGTACAC
This sequence comes from Melolontha melolontha, assembly GCA_935421215.2. Lineage (NCBI taxonomy): Eukaryota > Metazoa > Arthropoda > Insecta > Coleoptera > Scarabaeidae > Melolontha > Melolontha melolontha. Next base: position 63,602,859 of record OW285240.1, read on the forward strand.
CAACAAAGGACAAAACAAGTAGTAAAATACTTCGTCCATTTATTTTTAGCACTACGACTAAATTTAATTATTTAGCGTTCGGATTGGCGTCGATGTTGCGTGGAGTCAGCTGTAAAAGTGGAAATTTTAAGTGGGACTGTTTCATTCACTATTTCCTATCGTTACTATTGATCAGTTGTTTTCCAGGTGCTTTGCAGCATTTTATTACATGCTATGCTGATGAGTTTCTGCATATATTATACAAATATTTGTATGCATATGTTTCATAGTCACATTTACATAGCGCATATATAATGTGTTTAATTCGTTGCGGTACTAAATAAAGGTGTTGTTATTCTTCGTATCTACACTCTTTCCAAACATTCTCGAATATTTTCAAATATCATATGCACATGTAGTTTTGTGTTTACATTCTCGTACATTAATTAATTAAAAACGAGTTCCATGTATTAACGTGGAATATTTTTAATGAATTCTTTTAGCTTGATTATATCGCATCAGCGTTTGATTCCATACATTAATGTTAGCTCACAAGGGAAATATATGACTTTTTGAATAAGTATTTGAATCTAAGTTCGTGTAATTTTTAACATCGTTGCATGAACTACAACCAATTCTGTTTCTAATATATTCAATAGTGTTTCTAAAATTTAATAGAGAGAGTTGACTGGAACAACTCTAAACAAGTTTGAATACTACTTACACTGGGTAGAAAAATTCGTACAATGAAATAGACCGTTTTAGATCAAGACAACTACTGTTTTGTATATTCATAATAATTGCTTGGAGGCAAGATCAATAATTTCTGAATCATAAATCATAACTATTTAAATCAACGAAGCGAAAGTGTTTCAAAATCAAAAAAATGTTTTCCTTCTAGTAAATAATTAGAGAACTTCAGTTAAGAAAATATTTTCTTTATTGAAACTTATACTGCTTTACATTAATACGAGGGATAAGCTGAATTTATTGGGAATAAGAAAATCTAGTAGACTGTGAAAAACAATCATACAGTGTTTATTTAGAGCAACTCTTTATCTGTCGTTAGACGTTTTATTGTTCAAGTTACGTTCGTTATAACTCAGCTACTTATTTTTTGAAAGTAAAAGAAAATGGAATTAATCAGAGAGCATTTTCGAATCATAATTTATTATGATTTTAAAAAAGGCGTAAGCTCTTATGAGTGCGAAGAGAGTTTAGATTCAGTTTTTAGTAAACAAGCACCTTCCTTGGCTACAATTTACCGATGCCATAAGGAATTTGAACGCTAAAGGAATTCTGTTCCGCATCAAATAGGAGCAGAGCGTCCTCCTACGACTGCTACCGACAAAAACAATGCAGAAAAAGAAATAATTGAAGAGGACAATAAAGCCATTTTTGCGGTAATAGAGCATCAACTCAGGAATGGATCTTCAGCTGTTAAAACAATCAATCATACACGATCACCTGCATTTCAAAAAGTCGCTTTTTGTCCCATCACCTTTCTGACTTCCAAAAAGTAGAGTGCAAGAATTTACCATGAAACTTTTTAAATAATGGTGGGCACCAATTTTTTTCCAAAATAGTGACAAGTGATATTGAAGCTTCCCTTCACTTTGTGAACTAAAATATTTTAATCTACTATGTATAGCAAACGCCAATTAAGTTGGGGCGAGAGAGGTAAGTTCGCGCAGGATTAGAAGTAGTGGGGAGATTTGTATTTGGTTTTACATCAAATGTCAGATAATTCTAACCTCTGAGCGTATATCACTTTATGATCCGCTAGCAAATACATTATGTTCTGTCAAACGTCAATGACAAATGTATTCTGACAATTACTTGAGTAGTGGCGGTAGACGTTTTTAAAAACGTTTTCTGCGCACTCCCTCCTCGCGCCAACTTAATTGGCGTTTGCTATACATAACTATTTAATTATTCTGTAATAGATACTTGAATGTCTGAGCGAATGCCGAGTTTTCTGTGTAGCTCGATGCTTTTCGAGTTCTCGCTAGATATTTACTCATTAAGTTCTTCGTAAATACTGTTCTGGACTGTCCCAGGTAAATTATGGGTTCGCTTCCACGATTATTCGGACAAGGTAATTAAATTAAATTTATTTTATGATATCTAGAATATTAATGAATAGCTAACGGAAAAACTCAATGAGTAGAACAAGGAGGGCTATAAACTGTAAGCATAGAACCTTTAAATTGAATGTAAAGGTCCATACATTCAATTTCGCCTTTGCATATTTAACCAAATAACAGGCACGTGACGTGCCACAGAATTACATTTATTATGTTAAATCAATTAGAAAATTTGAAGTACATCATTTGGAAATTTCGGCATTTGGCATGGATTATAAAGGTATGTAATTAACATTGAATATTAATTCGTATGACCCAAATGCAAGATCTTTTAGGTATACTAAATACATGATGAGTATGAATTTAAGGAAAGTAATTAGCTAAATATAGATAAACTAAACTAATTTAATTGAATTTTAATTCTCGATTTAAAACAAAGACACAAAACAATTACGAATATTATTGTTTTGCATTGAATATATACATATATATATATATATATATATATATATATATATATATATATATATATATATATATACTGTGTCGAACAAATGTTTACCTTTGTCTTAAGCTTCCTTAACAGGTGACAATATTAATATTCCTTCTTCGACCTCCCTACCCGGCAAGAGAGTCGTGTATGGATTCACGAAGACAAAGAAACTCCTTTAAAGACTAAGAAGCAGCGAGCAATGAAAAAAGTTACGCTTAAGAAGTATGGGCTTAGTAAATACAATTAAGCTAGATGGACAAAAGACAGTTAAAGCTAAGTGGGACGCTGAAAAATGTTTGTCTAAAGTGTTCAGTAGATATCCAGACAAGGGAATTATCCACCATAATAATGCATCGTCCCATAAGGCAGTTTTAATTCTCCAATATTTGGCTGTAAAAAATATTAAAATGATAGATATACGCCGTATTCACCTGATTTGGTAATGTGTGACTTTTGGCTATTTTTGGGCTTAAACGAAATTTGCGGAGTATAAGCTTTGCGTCTGAAGAAGAAATTGATACCACTTATCTTGAAAGTATTCCGAAAGACGATTGGTTGGGAGCATTTAAATAGTGGAAAGAAAGAATGATCAAGTCTGTCATTACTGAAGGGAATTACTTTGAACATATTTAAAATAAAATCCTTAAAAATATTAACCGTGACTTCTATTCTCAATCATTTCAGCTTGCCCTCGTACATGGAAGGATTTTATAGAAAACTTCTATATTATTCAATCAGCATAATTATTTTATTGCTACTAGAATAATTGATTTTATTCTAACAATATTTTTTACGAGGGCGGAATGATATATAAGATCTCCAATAACGCCATTGTATGGGAAGTGGGGATAGAAGCGGGTTTTAATTGTTCTCGGACATGTGTTTTTTTAATTTTATTTTTTGTGATATTTATATTGTTATTATACATAACGTGTGTTCATTTGAGAAGTCAATCTAGGTGACTTTGAAATTTTAATAGAATAAGACGCATATATATTAGTATGTGTTTGTTGTTCCGTAAACGTAAATCCAAATGACATTTGATAATGTCAATCACATTTGTTATTTATTTGTATGTATGAAACTGTCAAAATATACGACTTCGTAGGTTAAGTAGTAAATTTTAATTTACGACATACTTCTAAATGTTCTCAGTAAATCACATGCTACTAGATTGACTTTTCAAATAAACACCCGTTATATGTTTATATAATGGATAATTAAATTGCTGACAAGTTATTTAAATCTGTTCGGTCATATATTTACTTTGTATTTTTGTGTGTGGATGCTTTCTGTATATTTCTTGCTTTGTTGTTTTTTCCACATGTAATTATTGGCATTTTTTCGAAATTGAAAGTGTGTTTTGTTTGTTTGATATGTTTTTCAAGGGCTATACTACTGTTTGAACATTTGTGTCCATTTAAACGTTCTTGTAGATTGTGTTTGGTTGAACGATGTATACGCCTTCGCAGTCATTGCATAGAATTTAATAAATAACGTTTAATGTACGTAAATACCTAAACATGTTTTTATACAATAACTCATTGCATATTATAAAAAATACACCACCGTTAAAGTATTAAATTATACAAGAACATTGCCTTACATTTTTAGCTTGATATTCAACCTTCATATACTTATATTTTCCTTTAGTATTTTTATGTATGTTAATAAAATGGGTACTTGAAGTAAACACGATAAATAATTAGAGAAGAAAGATATTATATTTAGTTACTTAAAAGACATACAGAAACATTGACGTATGTATTTGAAATTAAAACAGTTTTTAAATTGTAATTAATTAAAGTTAAACTAACATTATTAGAACTAGCTTTTAATCTTTTAGTTACAAAAATATCAAGTATTATAAGTAGACGTTCTAAGTAGAGACCGGACACATCGGGCTGAAATGGCGTCATTACGACGGACGATATAAATAGTCTACAATATCTGTAAGTACATCACACAGTTATTGAAGTACACTATTCATTCGGTTAACCTCACACAAAAAGTAGATGTGCAGTTAACCGAACACAACAACTACGTGATGTACTTACAGATGTTGTAGACTATTTATATCGTCCGTCGTAATGATTTCATTTCAGCCCGATGTGTCCCGTCTCTAGTTCTGAGTCTAAATTGTAAGTATATAATAATGCAAATCTGAAAAAATATATATCTTACTTAAAAGTAAGGATCAATTCTTTAGGCAAGACAGATATAATAATATACTAAAAATTATTTTCTTGATTACAAAAAAAAATATATTTAAAACTTATTTAATGCGTTAAGCAAATTTTCTCAAATTAAGAGTGATTTTGGAAAGGCAATTCCCCCAGTGTAGTAACAGCTTAATAATTTTCTCATTTTTTAAATTTTTGTAGAAAAACTACAGACGCTTGTGATATTGTGATGTTAAAATAGAAACTGGTTTCTGCATGCCAAATTAGAAAAAGTTACGATATCGGAACAGGTGTTGATGGAATCACTATATTCAGAAAGCAAATACTTCATTAATACATAATTTTTTTCTAGTTTATATTAAATAAAAAAGTTTTGAAGTAAGCATAAATGACCAATTCTGTTATAGAAGAACTCGATCATATGTATTATTGATGGCAGGCAATATTTAATTCGAGTTGACTAAATGCAAAATGTTTATTATGAAATTGTTTTTCCTCCTTTGATGCATTTCGTTACTGACAACTATTTTTATTCTAGAGATCTTGCTATGATTTTAATATATTATAACCATACACATAGGACCTTTCTTATTTTTTTGTTGAAAGACATTAGAATGTTTTAGGCACTCACAAAAGCAAGATAGAAATACTTCCTACAAAAAACATATTATTTTCCTTAATTTTGTGTACTCCGTTTGAATATGCCGTGCTTTTGACAATCATAGCCAACTGCGTGGTGCTAGCACTGGAAGAGCACTTGCCCAATCAAGATAAGACTGTGCTGGCACAAAAATTAGTAAGTTTTATAAAATAATTTATTACTTCATTTATATTGTATTATTACAAAAATAAATACTGGATTATACATTTTAACGCATGGAGTTTCCTTCTCATAGCGAAATTACCCACGGAAACTGTCGCCAGCATGTTTCTCTTGGGCGACAGATGTGAGATGCTTTTCTCATATTTTATTGTACAAGTTTGACGTAAGCGGCGAGACAGTTTAGGCATGGTTACTTCCGTTGACGCTGATGAGGACAAAGAAAGTCCGAAACACGCGTCCGTACGTTGAAGTCTCCAATGCTAATTGGTATGCCTTGTGTATCCAATTTGTACGAATACAGTATATGTTTTAATATATATTATCGAATTATTAATTAAATGTTTTTTATAATAATTTTGTTTGTAGTACTTTATTTTTGAAATACAGAAATTCTGATAAATATATTGGCATAGTTTGATCAAAAGCGACTGATTATTTTGATGTACTAAAGAAAAATTATCCTGAACTAAATTACTCTCTTATATTAGTTATTCTAGAATAATATTGATATATGATATTTATAATTATAAGATTAAAGAGTTTATGTAATTTATTAATACATCAAATAGTATAAATAGAAAATTAAGACATTTATAGTAAATCGATGGACAATATATTTCTATTAATTGGTTTAAATTGCATTATATACTACGTTTACATATACAGACAATGAAAAATATATACTATAGGTTATTACAATTGTAATCCCATACTACAAACGATAGTTGTGGTAAAATAGAAGTTGTGGCAAAAAAGACTTTATAACAGCGTAGGAATTCATAGAATTGATGTACCAAAATTGTACTATGTATGGATAATCTTTCTTTCTTCTTTTATTATGTTATGCCTCTTTTACCTTTCGGTGTCGATAAACCGAACGCACCAAGACGCAGTACCATTTATTTTTTACTGGCACCCATGGGTCAAGTGACCAAGGTAATGCCTGTTTAACTATGTCAATTGCAATTCTGTTACCTTGAATATACTGCCGTATCGTCTGTTCTCAGTTGTTTAATATTATTATACAATGCTCCAAGAAATTAACCCGCCACTAGGGAATCCTTTATAAAACTATAGTACCTATATGACTATACATAGAAGTATATTCGATTCTTTGATAATTAGCAACCTTTAATAAATAGACTTTGCTTAATCTTTATTTAATAAATAAGCCTTTTAAAATTAATACACAGTAACAAGCAATGAAAAAGGGAAAATTTTGAAAAAATATGAATTAACGTTTTTAATGAAATATCCTCAGTACCGAGTATTTACACCTCTGGTTCTAATGATGGATTGACATCGAGGACTCATACTCAAAACAAACGAGCTTATATCATTCTGCTCCAATCCTTTCCATATTTCCACAAGACAGCGGCCTACGTCTTCCAGGTTGTTGGCTGGGTTCGGATATCCTTGCAGGTGTTCAAGCATGTCTCAGATATACTCTATTCGATTGAGGTCTGGACTTCCTGCTGGCCAATCCATTGTGTCAATTCCAACCTCCTCAAGATAATTTTAATCGTTATTCAAGTTATTCAAGAACCATTGGCAGTACTCGGTTCTTCTATCGTAATCAACGTAACCGAGTACATGAACAGCTTGAATTTTATATGGATATAATTTGAAATCTTTTTTTAAGAATAGTGTGGCATGTTTCAACTGATAACTGAACTTCTTGTGACAGTTTGGCAATGGCTTTCTTTGATGAGTTTTCCATTTGCTGTCAAACATCTTCAATGCAATCAGTACTTCTTTTTTTAGGTGCTCGGCTCCCGGATCTATGATATACTGTCCCCGTTTCACGAAATCTGCGAACATAACCATGAATTTGTCTAGCCAGTTGTTTATATGTGATTGCAAGATTAGAGAGCTGTTGTCGAAAATTCTATGATTGATTAATTGCATAAACCCACTGCCCATTTACGAATCTACCAGTTCTAAAATAACTTTCAATAATAAAAACTGTGTGTTGGATTTCTAACATGATAATAAGTAATCTAATTGATAAGACAACTTTTCAATAAATTTGACTTACGAAAAACCTTACTGTTCTACAATGTTCGTAAATTTATGTTGATATCATAGGCTATTCTAAATGAAAATTTAATTGAAGGCATGATATATAGTTTTTTCAGGTTTGTTCCCGCGCAGAAATATTTCTGTCCTGGCCTGAAAGTCACAAGGACGATATTTCGGCAAAATCTTGCTATCATCCTCAGGCGCCCTTCGACTGACGAAAAGAAACATTGCACCCGGTTCTTTCAAGAACAAAATATTTATAAACGGGAACAAACTCAAAACGACGCTGCTTCAAATTACATCCGCAAGAAACTTACAATATTAGTATAGTATATATGTATAACTCTTTCAAATGTGGTGTATGAATACAAGTGGTTATCCTTATTATTGTATGAAACCAGCGACTTTGATTGATAAACATTTACATCACATTTACACAAAAGTTAGAAAAGATTTAATAACTTATTCTCATCTCAAAACAAGATACACATATTATACCTTATTCAATGAACGCATAGAGTAATCACGAGGTGTCCACGCCTGTCACGCGTGGACAGCCCAATTTAGAATAGAATATTTGTGCTACATAACAATAAAAGTTTTAAATGTTTGGATTATAGCATGTTTAAATTTTAGAAAAAAGCTATTTATTAGTGTTGCTGTTTTAAATTTACAAAATTCATGTATTTTGTCTTTTTAGATAACTAAAATATGTATCTCACAACTACATGATGATTTACGTTTGTTGTGGGATTTCTATACAGCTGTAAAAACCAATAGAAAGCATGTATTAAAAATCAGGCGGTAATCACGCGTTTTTACTACTCTATACGTTCAGAGAATAAGGTATACGAGTGACAAAAATATATCGAAAAGAAATGATTTTATATTTAATGGTATTACAAGAATCCTTTATTACTAGAGTGGACCAATTCGGAGTGAAAGCAGAGGCGTATTTTGTATCGGCACCAGTGTCTCTATCTTTATGTCTTGCGCTATGCACATGGCGTTGCAAATTTGATTTTGTTAAATGGTATATATCTATATTTCTAAATTGCTAAGTTCTGCTTTTATAATTTACTGTCACAATCCTGGTAATATAAGGCCTTGTAATGTTTCCCAATATTTATCTAAAGCTGGTACACGTCTTTTGTGGCTCATTAATTGATAGCAGAGTATAAGATGAAAACAGTTCAGATCTTGGTAATATAAATTATACTTATTTTTTTTATATTTTTTTTAAAAAAATTAGTTTTTTTCCAAAAACCCATGCAATTCATTCAAGTGCAAAAATTCTTCTCTCAAATTGTTTCAATAACTCACTATGGCAACCCAACAGCTTTTTCTCTTTTTAAGCTCATTGGTCGCTTTAGTTATACATAATTTTCCAAAATATTTGACATTTATACTACAATTTTGATCCTTAATTAATATTATGAACTTATTGGTTTACAATTAAATTTTCCGTCCCACATAACCTTTGACATTACCAAACATTAACAATAGTATACAAAATTAACTAAATTTACGTAGTTCTATAATTTTGGTAAATGTAAGAAAGTCATATACTTTTGAAATTTAATTATAGATTTGACACTCTAAATTAAGAAAACAATACAAATATAATAGACTTCCACCTTCTAAGAAATCCCAATAACAGAAATGTAACAAATTAAAACTAGTGTTTTCAATAAGTTTATTAACATTTTTATTATATTTACCTTCTCTCCCTCATAAAAAATAATTTGTGGAAAGAATTGTAATAAATTATTTTTGAATTAATTGTTATAGTTAATCCTCTGTTTATTTTATTTTGTTTATTTAATTTTTTTTTTAGAATAATAAAAGTAAATTATAAGCCTATAGAATATTTATGTAACATGTGTTGCCTAATCATTATAATATATGTAACGGTGTAAATATTTAAAATTCCTTTATAGTGTATCATTGTAGTATATTAACATTATTTATATTATGTTGTTTAAGATGAATCTTCTATTTTGTCTTATATTATGTATCAAAGTTTAAAAACATTTGTATTATTTTGTTATCATTTGAATCAGAACTATCTAGGTAATAAGTATTATTGTAATCAATTATATATATAAACCATTTAACAAAATCAAATTTGCAACTCCACGTGCATAGCGCAAGACATAAAGATAGAGACTCTGGTGCTGATACAAAATACGCCTCTGCTTTCGCTCCGAATTGGTCCACTCTATTTATTACTGTCACATATTACTGTATAATTTTTAATCGCGAATTTAATCAGTCGTTTTTGATTACAATGGGAATTTGTGTATAAAGATGCGAATTCATTTTTCGAAAAACTCTTATAACTTATATTTCAATACAGTGCTAATAGAAACTTGATTAAAATTTAATATTAAGTCATTTAGACTGATGTTCAAACAAGAATTAAAGCAATTTTCTTTTCATCCCGTTTTAAGCAAATATTTTTTATTGAAATACTTTAATATTTCTTCAAAAAAATAAACATCACATCGAATATTTAGCATGTAACATGTGTTTAATTGCAAAGTTTATCTAGTTGTCTACAATATAAATAAAATAAACTTAATGCTTAAACTTTAAACTCATTTAGATATTTACATTTATGTTATTGACTCAAACTTACAGTATCTTGTCCATTTGGTCACTACATCTTAAAATTCTGTAATTAAAATTTCCGCGTAAATTCTATATCATTATTTGATTGTTGTTAATTTTCATTCATTTCTATTCAATTAAGGTATGTACATAATTGAATACAAGTCTTCAAAATATGTTGTGTTTTAGATATAGCCACAGAAGGAAATCACGCTGTGTTAAATCACGTCAGCGTTTAGGTCAAGGAATTTCTGTATTTCGTCCAATTATCATTATATGCATTGTTTTATTGTACAGTGACAAGTCAACCAGTTTCAAGAAATTTACTGCAAAATTTGGAAACTCGCTTGAATTTCCTCTGTACAGTTCTGTAGTAAGAAAGCCATATCAATCTTATTACCACTTGGACTAAAAAAAAACTTATGTCCTAAATTTAAAGCCATTTAAGAACTCTTATAGAACTGACAGCTTGGACTGGCACTACTCAAATGTCATTTCAATTTATACATACGGGGTTACCGCTGAATAGCGCCGAAGCTATGCGAATCTGAAAAATACTTATATAAATGTCTAACTGAAAATCAAAAAATAAATTTCATTATAATTCGCCAAAAATTTCCAAATTTTTAAGGCCAAAAAAAACTAGATAAACTCTTCAATGGAACACAATGCTTTCTCTTTATATACTTCTATTTTTAATAAAATAATAATATTTCATTTCTTTTTCTAGGAAAAAACCGAGGTATACTTTCTAGGAATATTCTGTGTTGAAGCCTCATTGAAGATTTTAGCGTTAGGTTTTGTTTTACATAGAGGATCATATCTTAGAAACATTTGGAACATTATGGATTTCTTTGTCGTGCTCACAGGGTAAGTGTCAAAATATATTAATCTAAAGATTTAAGCTTAAAACAAATTTTATGATATTCATAATATAAAATATACATTTTGTCAAACATATGTATATGTGGAGCTAATATGTAATACCTTTGAAACCTATGTGATGAGTGTGTATGGTCTTATGTAGGTCTATGACAATTTTTGCTGAAGCGAACGTTGATGTTGATCTACGGATGTTGCGGTCCTTTCGCGTTTTGCGACCCCTGAAGCTGGTATCTAGGATCCCAAGTAAGGACGAGGAACCCGCACACACATATATATACTTTCTGTCTCTGTCTAGCTCTTGCAGTTGCGGTCCGCAGTAGAGCAGATGATAGACTATATATTTTATAGAATTTTTTTTCATACAATAGACATAGACTGATTTTTTCTTTAATATGACCTATACATATATACATACCGTAGGCTGAGCAGTTGGAGTTGTTGAACTCTTAGAATTGACAGTTTAGTGATCAGTGTGTCAGTTTTATTCGATGAGTTCGTTCTTTTTTTATAATTTAATTTATTTAATTAATACATGAACATATTATTAAAACATTATTGGGTCGAAAGTGCATGAATGTTATTTGGTATCGTAGACAGTGCTCGATTTGCATATTATACTATTTATTTATTATTACTATTATTTATTACAGTAGTTTATTATATTTTAGATAATATAGCACGTGTTAATAATAGTCTGGAATAAGTTCCCTTTAGAATTATTTCTTATTTTTATTAATTATATTTACCAGCTTCGTAAATTACAACGAAATACACACTAAACCACTTAAGATTCACATTAATTTAACTTACGTATTTGATCGGTATCATAACTTTGTCAGAAAGTCTTTCAAAACATTGATTAAAGAATATTGAAATAATACGTAGGTGATAAAAAAATAATAAACATCATTAATCATTGGAGCTCTCTGCTTGATTAATATGTAGTAAGCCTCCATAAATTTCAAGCTTAAGTATCAACGAATTTTTTTTAAATATTTCTTATCACTAAAGTTTTCCCCACATTCCAGGATCCTACTCAGTATAAGTTACTATATACGTACGAACGTTTTCAAAACACATCGGGTTTTATAAAGTAAAAAATTAAGCGTATGAAATCAAAACTCAGTATTTTTGTTAATGGATGCAGTTCGATAAGATTTAAGTATTAACAAAGAAATAACTTATTGTAAACGATGTTTACGTAAAGTTTTTTCTGACGAGACGCCCCCAGTTACCAAAGAAAGATTTCGAATTTGAAGATAAGCAGGTTCATTGTATGTATTGTATTTGGTCGTGTATGCCAGCCAGATGTTTATATTTTAGTTACGCGTAGATCTCTACGCGAGGCGGTTGAACTTGTGATTATATAAATACATATATCAGTACGTCGAATGAAAGACAACCAATGTTTCACACAGTGAAAAAGTTTGTTGGAGAATTTCCCGATATAATGGTGTAAGCTTTTTGCTAATTTCATCCACTTTAGGTAAGTATCTTTTTTTATCTCTCGCCAAGTTAAAATTTTTTACGGACACGCCTTTTTTACAAAACGCGATGTATATCGAAAACATTTGTACATATTAACTTGTACTGAGTATGACTCTGGAATGTGGGGAAAAATAATAACTTTACTTATCACATATATTACATCGCTTATTTATAGTTCTGGACTCATATGAAAGTAATAAAATGTTTTGCTTTTAAGATAAGCCATTACTGTCATCCAGAAATTTTTTTCGTTGAAACTTTCCTTTAAATTACTATTTACATAAATATAATCAGTTGGAGCTAAGTGTATGCCGTAAGGAGCTTAGTCTCTTAGTACCAACTCAGGTTGCATTTTAAATAGAACAAATTCGTCGTCAGGTTCTCTGCTTGATTAATATGTAGTTAAACAAAACCAAAATTAATAATATCGAAATATTATAAAATCAGATGTGAAGAATACAATACAAGTTAATATTTGTGTGAAAATTGTTATCCAGATTGGCAGAAACGTGATTCGTCTTACTATAGACTCGTCAGTGCGTAATGCTTAGATAGTAAAATTTACTACAAAAACTCTCTTAACTACATACAATCCAATCACAAAAGACAGCATGGAAGAATACTCAGCGCCGCTCATTGACAAATGTCAATATCGCTGATACCAAATCAACCATTGCCATCCACATGACAAGTGTAAGACAAAAAAAGTTCCATTGGACAGGCACAGCTATAACCGACGGAAACCTATCTTTTAACGTATCTTCACTATCAGTCAGGTTACAACTGAGATTGTCCGATGGAAACTACTTGCTTTGTCTTACACTTAGATGTGGACGGCAATAATTGATTTGGCGTTCGTGATATTGTCATTAATCAATGTATTCTTCCTTATTGTCCGTTGTGACTTGATTGTATATAGTAAGAAAGGTTTTGTAGTTAATTTTACTATCCCAATATCATGCACTGACGATTCTATAGCAAGGCGAACACGTGCCTCTACATGTCTAGATTGTTTTGTGTTGTCGACATCCGATTTTGAATAATATTTCGACATGATTAAAAATTCTTTTATTTTATACAAAAATTTATATACCCACGCAAGTATATTTCAATTTGCGTTAGTTAATATGTAGTAAGCGTCCATAAACTTCAAGTCTAAATATCAAAGGAATATATATTTTTATTTCTTCTGACATATTCCATAGTTTATTTATAATTTCGTATTCATATGAAAGTAATTAATCGTTTTGCTTTCAAGAGAAGCCATTATTGTCAACCATAACATGTTTTTCGCCAAACTTTCCCAGACGTATTCAGTAAGAGCTGTATGGAGCCTAGGTTCGGAGCCAAGTTAGTCTATTTGCTGAAACATAGGTTGCGTTTATACCGAGAGTAAATTCGTCGTCAAGTTATCTTTGTCACTAGCAGTATTGTGGAGAGAACATATATTTTCTCACACGATATTCTTAGATTTGCAAGAAAAAACAATAAACAGACAGCGCTACATGTGAACATACCTATAAAGTAGCCACCGAATACTAGTAAATTTCAGCTGGGTAAATACAGTTGCTAGATAGCGCTTGATATAAATAGATATGTAAACTAGTCACTGACAACTAACCACTTTACACAGGGCAACTACAGTCGCCAGGAGAACGTTCCTGGTTAACTACAGTTGCGAAAGCTTTCAAAATATTAATTAAAGTCTGTTGTTGGACAGACATGGGTATTTATAAAAAAATTTAATCATTGGAGTAGAGATACGTAGTCCGCGAACGAACTATTAAAAAGAACGATTCCCAGGTGCGAATTAGATGAATTAATTCGGATATATGGAACGAACTAGTTCACGGCGTACTATATCTGCTGTGCTATAAGTATAAAACCATCTTCATTCCTCGATCATTCAGAAATGCTAAGTTATTCTTCATTTTGTTTCCTTTTAAAGAATATATTTTTATAAATTTCAATATTTACGAAGTATTTAAGATTTATGTGTTACATTATTTCGCACAAATTATTACATGATAAGCTTACAGGCTCAAGAAATGTTCTATTTTATCGACAATTTCATATAAGGTTGAAGATTGCTTGAATCCGTAACCTAATAAGGACGACCGATTTAGATTACTATTGCACTTTTTTTGCGTATTCTAAGTTAATACATAGCTCTATTTAGTGAACTAGTTCTGCGAACTAGTTTACTAAATAGAACTGTTAAACCCATCCTTTCATTAGAGCTCCTGCTTGATTAATTTGTAGGTAGATAAGCATCCACAAATTTCAAGCCTAAACATCAAAGAAATATATTTTGCTACAGCTTAAGAATGTGTTACTGAACCAATTAATGTAGATATGCCCAAAAATCTTTTGTAACTGTGTCACAATCATTTGAAATTTTAATTAATTCTAGTAATGCAGGGCATTTTGTACCGCTGCACGTCCATGGTTTGCCGGACCACTTCAATTAAAAATTCGAATAATTAGCGTCGTAAAATGTAGGAAGCAATATTTACATTTACATTACTTCGCGAAAATACAATTAATTTGCAGCAATAGCCGACTACAGGCGAAATATTCACATCAGTTTCCCTAATGAGATTTGTTGCGTTCCAGTATATTCGGATCCATAGTCCTTGATAGCTCAATTGGTAGAGCGGTGGTCTGGAAAACCATGGACGTGGGTTCGAATCCCGCGTAAGAGCGATTTTATTCAAATAATTCGAATTCGAATAATTAGCGTCGTAAAATGTGTAAAGCAATATTTACATTCACATTAATTGGGAAAAATACATACACAACTTATTGAATTAGTTGTTCAAAATATCCACTCAATTGTTATATATATAGTCTAGCTCTTCTTAGAATTGAAGAGGTAGCTCAAGTCTCAGGATCAGCGCGAATAGCTTCTGCGACATACATAATCCTAGCAACAAGTTATTCTCTGTTTACAAGTTTTTCTCCATAAAACAAATTTTTCATCCTAACCCATAAAAAATAATCTAAGGGATCTAATTCTGGTAATATTGCGGGTCGAGCAACTGCTGTGCCTTTTTCAGTCCACTGATTCGTATAATTTTTATTAAGAAAATCTATGCCTACTTGCCTACCAAAGTGTGGATGTGCGCCATCGTGCTGTATCCGTATTCGTCGTCTTACATTAAGAGAAAAGTCATTCAGTAATGTTGGAAAATATTTTCCAGGAAACGTAAATAGTGTAGGGCCGTGAGACGTTCTTAGACTATAAACGGAGCAATGATGCGGTCTTTGATAACATTAAACACCGACATCACATTCGCCGAAAATCTCATCACAGTCTTATGCGGCCTACGTTAAGTCTTTTGAATATTCTTCGGACACTAGTAAAAACTTAAGCGTCAACCATACAAAATATTGCTTCTTCTTGAGCAATTTCTTGTTGCACGAGACGTTCAGAAATGGCTGCATGAAACTTGCCTGTTTTTCTTAAACATTGATGAACATTGCTAAAAATAATTTACAAGGCACTCTACGAGTGGTAAATCGCCGACGATATTTATCAACTGCCGCTCGTCCATTTCCATTACACAATCTATAAACAATGTGAAAAGCAGGTGTAACCTTCATTCGAAAAAAAATAACATCTTTTAGCGCCTCATAGGTATAGCAAATTTTGTCCTATCAGGTGGCACCAGATAATCTAGTGACATCTGATGGACAAAAGAGACTACGCCGAAAATAGCGATTTTCGTCTAGCTATGCCGGTACAGAAAGGGAAAATACGTATACAGGGTGAGTTTTTTTTGAACGTTTAGCATTGGGATCTCAGAAACTACTGGAGATAGAAAAACGCTTAACTGAGGAAAGATGCGCAGTTTTACGAGTTTGATTTAAAACTGCTTTTGTTTCTCCGATAACTTTCATGGCTTATTTGATAATCAAAGAAAACTAAATTTTACGATTTTCTTTAAATATGCTTAGCATCGTTAATAGTAATTTTAGAGAAAAAGTGTCCAGACAAAAGTTTTAGATAATTTTACGCCAAATAAAACTATGTAGCTAATATTTTTTTTTCGTTCACCATTATCGAGTTATGACACAAACTTGTGTTTTTTTAAATAGAAACCATAGTTGGTTTTGACAACATTAAAAAGCTTATTTTTTGCTGATTACAATGATATAAGGTTTGATATGGTTATTTTAAAAAATAAATAGGATGTAGACATTTCTATGATTGTTCACTTTAGAAGATAAAAATTTTTAAAAAAAATGTTTGGTGTTTTGTAATTCAAAAAACGAAAAATCTGAGTTACAATAGTGTTCGTTGGAGCAGTCGAGATAAATATACTAACATTGCTTTCACGTTGAGTCACAGAAGTGAGAGCTGTTAATTTTTACTTTTAAGTCAAGTTAATTGTCAAACATTGACAATTAACTATTAATTAATTAATAAATAATAATTAGTTAATTGTAACTTAACTATAAGCGGTGCAAACGGCCGTTAATCATAAGTTTGCATTGGCTATGGAATTTTCTAACGTAGAAAAGCGTGATATGGTTGAATATTACATTCAGTGCCAGAAAAATTCTACTAGAGCTGCTGAAGTTTATTTTGAAAATTATTTTGATCGACGTCAGCCGTCGCTACCTACTTTTAAGAGATTATGGGATAATTTAGCAGATTATGGTTCGTTTCGTTAAACCAAAATCAAAAAAGGGGATGGATGAAGATAGAGAAATAAACATATTAGCAAGTGTCGCTCAGAATCCATCTACATCGACCCGACAAATTTCAACAGAAATGGGCTCCTCTCAACGCACTATTGTCAGAGTGTTGAAGAAGCATAAATTTCGTCCCTACAAATTATCAGTATCACAAACTTTACATGAAGGTGATAACATCAGACGAATAGCTTTTTGTAGATGGTTTAAAGATCAGTGTCAAAACGATCCACACTTTTCAATAAAAATATTATGAACTGATGAATCTCGTTTCACAAATTGTGGAATGTTTAATAGGCACAATGAGCACATATGGTCTCAAACAAATCCACTTCACGTTGAACATAGGAGACCACAAATTAAATTTGGGTTTAATGTTTGGTGTGGTGTTATAGGATCAACTGTTCTTCCTCCTTTTATTTTTGATGGATCACTAACTGGCAATCGTTATCTTAATTTTTTACAACAAGATTTCGAGGAAATGTTAGATAATTTAAATTTAAGAACCCGAGCAATGCTGCAATGGTTTCAACATGACGGAGCGCCTCCGCACAATCAACTGAATGTTAGAATTTATTTAAATTTGAACTTCCCTAATCAATGGATAGGGCGAAATGCACCCATTGAATGGCCGGCTAGATCCCCTGATTTATCAGTTTTGGATTTTTTCTTGTGGGGTGTACTAAAGTACACAGTATACAAAAGAACATATGAAACCATCGACGATTTAAGAGAAGCTGTCTTAGTTGCTTTTAATAACATCGATAGGCGTAAAGTCCGCAATGCTACAAATTCTGTTGTGAAGAGATGCAATTTGTGTATTAATAATAATGGAGGTATCTTTGAACATTAATAATGTTGTGTGCCCTTAATAAAAGTTCTTATAGTTTTCATTTTATTACTACATACTAAGATTTCAAAATAAGTTTTCGTTTGGTTTGTATTTTATCAGCTCGAAATTCATATGTTTTCCATAAAAACCATAAAAATGTCTATATCCTCTTTATTTTTTTAAATAACCATATCAAACCTAATATCATTGTAATCAGCAAAAAATAAGCTTTTTAATTATGTCAAAACCAACTATGTTTTCCATTTAAAAAAACACAAGTTTGTGTCATAACTCGATAATGGTGAACAAAAAAAAAATATTAGCTACACAGTTTTATTTGGCATGAAATTATCTAAAACTTTTGTCTGAACACTTTTTCTCTAAAATGACTATTAGCGATGCTAAGCATGTTTAAAGAAAATCGTAAAATTTAGTTTTCTTTGAATATCTAATAAGGCATGAAAGTTATCGGAGAAACAATAGCAGTTTTAAATCAAACTCGTAAAACTGCGCATCTTTCCCCATTTAAGCGTTTTTCTATCTCCAGTAGTTTCTGAGATCCCAATGCTAAACATTCAAAAAAACTCACCCTGTATAGGTGTGTGTAACAAAAGCGTAATAAGTGCTTAACATATTGATGTATTAAAATTTCTTTGGTACATTTGCTGCCTTCTGGGATCGTGTTAATGGACTTACAACTTTATACGTATTTTTTTCCCTTCTGTACCGGCATAGCTGGACCAGAGATAATCACTATTTTCGGCGTAGTCTCCTTTGTCCGTCAGATGTCACTAGATTATCTAGTGGCACCAGGTAGGACAAAATTTGCTACTTGCCTAAAAGACGAGCCATCAAACTTTACCCCATTAGCCAAACTGACGAAGTCTATTGAGACACACGTGTTTTTGGTTGAAGTAAATGTTAGAAAATACGAGGTGTATGTCCATATGTACAGATAAAGATGTGTGTAATGCATGTCTGTTCCATTTGTAATAAATGCGTAATACGTGCTTAACGTATTGATATACTCAAGTTTCTTTCGCACGCAAAATTTACTTATTTGACATTTACTATCACAATGAATAATAAATGATTAATCACAGCCATTCCGACTTTTTAATAATAACGAAATCAACAGCGGCACAAAATATCAGCATCAGTGGAGTTATTTAAAACTTCAAATGCTTGTAGCTCAGTTACAAAAGAGATTTGTGCATATGTTCATTATTTGAAAATGCTTCAGTAATACATACTTAAGCTGCGCCAGCCATATCATGTGACACCCGATATACTACGTCGCTTACTTGTAGTTCTGCACTCATATAAAAACAATCAGACGTCTTACTTTCAAGATAAATCATTTCCTGCACTACGCTGTCATCCAAAAAATATCTTCCCTGAAACTTTTATTTAAAGTACTATTTACATAGATATTGTCAGTTTGTAAGTTACCTCAGTTGCCAGCGGTATTTTGTGAACAGAAAATATATTTTCTCACACGATTTTCCCCAGAACAACACGAAAAATTGTAAATTTACGGCATCTGTCATAAACATACCCCAAGACTAGTCACCGAAAACTGGTAACTTTCTATCGAACAACTACAGTTATCAGTCGGTGCTTGATATACATACACCTTTAAACTAGTCACCGAAAACTAATATCTTTTTATAGGATAATTAAAAATTCGTGAAAGGATCACGTACAGACGCGATTCGCTCTTATTGGAACTTGTCCCTGAAGACAGATATGACTTTTCACTTCTATATTTGTGTATATACAGGTAACATTCCGAACTTAATTCATCTTTTTTAAGTTCATCTGTTTACAGAGTAACTTCAATCGTCAACAATTTTCTATTGGGCAACTACAGTTGTCAGTAGAAAGTTGCTTGTTTTCGGTGCTTGGTTTACAGGTATGTTTGCATCAAGCGCCGTTAGATTACATTTCTGTGACACCAAAGGTGGTATTTTATTTTTCAGTATGTCACTTTCGGAAGAGGATGCTGTGAATAAAGACCAGCGAGATAGTTTAAAAAGACGTTAGCGTATTCAACTCCATTATTTAATCAATTTGAACCGCAGTCAGTGACAGATTGTAAAAAAAAAATTTTAATTATTTTCGGATGAGTAAAAATAGTTTTGATTTGAATTACATAACATCAAATATTCATAAAAGAACAACGAACTGGAGAAACCCAATACTATTACTTATAGTTATGTACTGATATAAAAGTAATCAGACGTCTTACTTTCAGGATAAATCAATGCTTGTACTTCGCTGACATCCAAGAAATGTCTTTCTTGGAACTTCTCTTCATAGTACTATTTACATAGTTGTTGTTAGTTTGTAAGTTACCTCACTTGCCAACGGTATAAACAGTACATATATTTTCTCACACTATTTCCTCAGAATAACAAGCAAAAACTGTAAATTGACGACGTCTATTATAAATATACTTCAAAACGGGTCGCCAAAACTGGCAACTTTCTACTAGACAACTACAGTTACCAGCCGACGATTGATATACACATCCTGCAAACTAGTCACCGAAAACCATAATCTTTCGACAGGTTAACTACAGTCACCAGCAATTTTCTATTGGGCAACTACAGTTACTAGTAGAAAGTTGCTATCTATTAAGTATTAATTAACACCATCTGGAATGAATAGTGATGGTGGTGTGTTTCGTTTAACGAAATAGAGAACATGGATTGAAAGTAATAGTTTTGATATTGCTTCCTCAAGGTTATTTTCCAGTGGTGAAACAACTGACCCCATGCCGTACTATTTTTGTGTTGATGAAGCCTTTCCAATAGGAAGACATATCATTATGCCAAACGTGTTTAAAATAATCTACAGCGAATTTTTCGCTATAGATTACCTCGTGATCGTAAGAGTATCCAGTATGCATTTGGTACATTGACAATGAAATTCCGAATTTTTTAAAAGCTAAGTCAATGTGCACCAGGCAACTTTATGTTGTTGTTGAAGTTGCATGCATTTTGCATTATTTCGTTATAATCCGCGATGAACACACATCACTATATGTAGAATTCGAGTATGCTAGACAGACAGAGGGTTACTATATATTAACTATGGTCGTATTTCAAGGAATGCAAGGTACGTTATAATATACAAAATAGCACACTATTTTATTAATGTATCTCCCATATCTTACCAATGAAGCTACATTACCCCTAATAAGCAATAAAATTATGCATTATGCACGATAGAACAAATTCAGAAAAGGAGAAATCACAGACATACATAGTTTTCAGTAAATTGTATGAATTTATATTTTCTTGCTATTCTAAAACCACCGTGTGACGAAATTTGTGCTCTCTTCACAAAATACCGTTGGCAATTTACAGCAATTTGTGATCGACTTGAGTTGCTGCGGACTGCATAACTCGCGTTGCGATCATTTTCAATTTACGCTAGTATAAACATTGTGTGTCATTGTGTGCCATTACGTTTCCATTACCAGTTGCTCTATGTATAAATACGGCCTTACGGACATGAATCACACATTTAGCAGCAACACCAGCGGATGTACACAATGAAAACAAGCTCCGACAATTATAATTATTGGCTCCTCGGTAAAGAAGATAAATTCGGATGTGATTCCTTAAAATGATCAGTCACAACGTGATTTGTCTTCGAGAGATTCTGTTTCCATTCGAAACATCTGCACCCATTCTTTTACCGTAGAATACGAAGAAGGATAATTATCCTACATGCAATTTAAATGTTTAATTTGGTATCATGGCGAGAAATGACGTGCCTCTGCTAAATTATTAAATATTTGCAATATTGACCGTTATTCACAAGCTACAAGCCCGGAATTTTTACCCAACCCTATTAAAACATTACGCAATATAGTAGAATGATAAAATCATGTTAAAACCCACATAATCTCATTAGGCAGATAATTTATGGTGCTTACTACGTACTTTAAACACTTAGCTCCTCTGTATCAAGAATCTAAAGTCCAAATTATTTGGTTTTTGCTACTTCTAATTTATTCATACATGTAACCTTTCAATATCAAATTTCCTGAACTGAAAATTATAATAAAACTAAAATTTATTTAGTAACAGACTAAATAGCTACTAAACTGAATATACGATAATAAATAATACTCGTACTTAGACGTTCTAGTAGAAGAAGAATTGATTAACATTATATGCAATTTTTGAATAAATATAACATAAATAATCTTATAATTCCTGTTAATTTAACATTATAATTAATAAGTAATAAGAGTTCCATGGAGTTAATTCAATTTCCGCTCTTTTTGTATGCGTATTTAATCCTCTGCGCATAGTGCTTGAACGAAACACTATCGGTTTATACTTTAGTCATAAGCTTTTGAATCCATTTTTTACTTCTTAATCGCGTAAGTAGTTTAATAATAAACTTAATTAGGCTATATCTAATATACAAAATACCCATCGTCGTAAAATTTACTAGTACAAGGTTGGTTCGGATACTACATGACCTAACAAAGAAAACGCAAGTTTTTTTGGCAAAGAGCATTTTATATTTCAATATAGCCTTCTGCTCGCTCAACACACTTATTCCAACGACATTCCAAATTATGTAATGCCTTCATTGTAAGTCGATGAATCCAAGTCCTCGAAATAGCTATTTACAGGAGCGGAATTAGACGAAAATTTCTTGCCACCGAGCCATTTTTTCAGGTTTGGAAAGAGATGATAACCGCTGGGAGCAAAATTTGGGGAATTGGGCGAATGAAGCACTAATTCAAATCCCTATTTACGAATTTTTGCCATTGTAATCGCAGACTTGTGGCAGGTGCGTTATTCTGATGGAAACGCATTTTTTTCTTTGCCAAATGAGACCGTTTCTTTTTGATTGTTGCAAAAAAATTGGCATAATACTCCACATTTATTAAAGGTAAGTGTAGGATTCAACGGTCGATTTCTAAATGTAGGTCTGGGTTTCCGGGTTGGAACCCCTGTTACAAGGTACATCTTCAGGGCTCTACGTAGATATTCGTCGATTCGCAGTAGCTTGAAGAATCATTCTTCACGCTACTGCGAATCGACGAACATATACGTACAGCCCTGAAGATGTGCCTTGTAACAGTGAACGAAACGTTGGCAATTACCCCTAACTCGACGCGTTTCCAACTTGGAAACCGAGATCAATGCCCCATTTATTGTTTTCACCTTTTCTAAGCAGTCGACCAAGATAATTCCATGGGAATCCCCAAAAACAGTTGCCGTAACCTTTCCTACTGACGAAACCGTTTTTGCCTTCTTCGGTGGCGGAAAACCTTTTTTGTCCATTGCTTAGATTGTTCTTTGGTTTCGGAAGTGTAATGGTGGACCCGGGTTTCATCGACGGTCATAAAACAGAATACAAGTCCTTCTAATTGGGGCGAAAAAGTCGCGAGAAACACTCAAACGATTCGGTTTTTGCTCCGGCGTAAGTAACCGCGGCAACCAATGCGCCGACTATTTTTTCATTTTCAATTCTTCAGATAAAATTCTTTGTCATTTGAGATACATGCAATGTCTGCTATCTCGCGCACTTTTACTCGACGGTCATCCAAGACGATACGGTGAACTTTTTCAATCATATCCGTAACAGTAACAGTTTTTGGACATTCACTAAGGGGTTCATCATTTATGCTCATACAACCACGCTTAAAATCGTCAACTCAGTTTTTAACCATTGAAAACGAAGGAGCGGATCCTAATAATGTTGAATTCAGCTCTGCTTTGATTTCGGCTGGTGTTAAGCCTTTCAAATGAAAATACTTTATCACTGCTCTCAACTCACTTTTTCCTATTATTACAAAATCACGCAAGGCGTTCACTTTGGGGTATTTTCAAAAACAGACTAATCGACAGATCACTCTGTACTGTCATATTTAACCTATTAACGGATGATTCTATAAAATGGTAAAGAACATTCCTGCGAATTCGTGCCATCTCTGTGCTAGGCCACGTAGTTTCCGAACAATCCTCGTATTATTGGCTAAATATATTCCCAGAAAGACTTTCAGTAAAAAATGCTGAAGGGTTTATAAAGTTCTCTCAGTATTATTTTTATTTATTTAGGTTAGAGGAGTTATGAGTCTAAAGACGGCAGACTATGTGCCCACACTGTCAAATTTAATAATAATATGTTTATATACTGAGAAGGATTGTTCGACGTTGAGAGATGTTATATTTGCATAGTTAAAGTGCTGTTTGTATCTGTACAATGGATCTTCAGTATTTGTAAAAAGTTGCCCTAATTTTGTAAAATCTACATTTTTATCTAATACACCTTATGTGTATTATTAAATTTAACAGTGTGGGGCACATAGTCTGCCGTCTTTAGGTTATGACTACCACAAATATTCTTATCCTTAAATAAACGTATTTTTTCATTAATTAACTGAACTAAAGACGAAATCACAGGTATACATTATATTATATAAACAGAAATATCGGATTTGTTACTTTAAGTTTAGTCTCATTACTAATGGTCGGAAAGTATGCAGTAAGTAATGACCAAAATATGCATGCAAATATGTACTAATAAGTAAGAAAAAATGAACTTAAATACGCGCTTATGCATTTAAACATGTAGTTAATAGGTCTTTTTTGCTGAACAGTTTCGATAAAAAATCGAGACCCATTTCCTTTAGAAAGTTTATTAACGTTCTAATTGAAACAATAAATTTCGAAATATGTTATCCACTGCTAGAGATTATTTTTAGCGACATAAAATATATTTGTATAAGACAAAAGTACTCTTTCAACGTGGCAAGACGTTGTAGGACCAAATTTAAATTTGTTAATGAATTGTGATCCCAGATCTAATTCAATTTAAAAGTTACGCCTCAAAACTTCATTAATTTCGTTTAATTTTTTTAAAGCCTACTTTTTTTATATAATTGAACAAAACCTATTTTTTACGTTAACTGAGTCCTTTAATTTAGAAATCTTATCCTTTGTTTTATTCACAATAGAAACAGATTCATTCAATGGGAATCTTTATATCCTTTAATAAATACCTTTTTAATGCTTGTTGCTAAATTATTTTCAAGATCAAACTCTAGACTAAGTTTCAGCAACTCTATTTAAATTATGAATTAATTTGGGATGAAATATTTCTTTGCATTTTATCATATAGGAGGCAGCGTCGGTCACCATTAAAAATCCGTTGTCTGTTGGTATTTTCTTAGGTAAATAACAACTATTTAACCTCTCATTGATATACCAACTAACTGTCAAATTATTTGTTTTCTCAAGTTTTTTTTTATTAAATAATAAATAATTTGATTAAATAACCATTGCCTGGTTCACTATCATTTGACATCAGTTTACTACTTACTAATTCGTTCCTTAATGACCGTCATTACAGATACATAATTTGGTTCAACAAATTTCCTACTCAATGACAAAAAAATAGGAATTTAAAAATCTGGAAAATAAGCGTTAAAAGTTTTTCGAATAAAGGCTGGTCGAGAAATATTTAAACTCCCGAAGGGGTTACTCAGATCCCTTAAGAAATTATCCTTCTTTTCCTTGTCAATTTTAATTCCCAAATGCAGATCTGCTTGAAATTTTTTTATCGCGAAAAATATATAAAATTAGCATAAATAGGTATGCACGAACACATCAAGTTTGAACTTGTCAATTGCTCATGTATGCATGTCCATACCCGTCACTATAAACGCAGAGACATACAATAAACAGATTAGTAGTTATACATTTTTACAACGTCGGTATTTTCGCACCTTCTTATAGCGGCAGGTGCCAAAAATATGAGGCGAGTCTATTATTTTCAAGTCGTTTTTGTTGAAAATCCATCTCCACAGTAGGGTACTTTCGTCTGTTGCTTGCTCTGGCATGAACTGAACAAATACTACATTTTTTTTACAAATTAGACAAAAATGAACTGAAAGGGTTAACATTCGTTTCCGCTAATATTGGGTAACCACACAAAATACCAAATATAGTTAGAAAATAGTATATTAAAAAACGAGTTTCATAAGGCACCATTTTGCCGGACGAGATCAGTTTAGAAAACGAGCCGCTTGCGGCGAGTTTTCTAAAGAGCGAGTGCGGCAAAAGGCCTTATGGAACGAGTTTTTTATACTATTTTTTCTATTTTGCGTTTTATTTATTTAATTTGAAAGTTCAGAGTTTAATTTTTATATAAAGCATGCAGTTGGTCACATTGATACTTGACATTTTCAAATTTAAATCTTGCTATCCGCGAAGTATATTATATTACATATTATTTATTAATTTTCGTAAACATTATTTGATATTTCATTTAAAAATATAAACATGAGTGACATAGAAACATATATATGTTGTTGTCAATTGTGTACAACATACGTTGTTTGTGTAAAATACGAACATATATCATATCTGTCAAATGTACATAAATTCTTAAAATCATATGAGAGCAATGATATTTATTTCTGTATTCGAACAACGCCAACATTGAAAAATAAAAAAAAGTGTATCGAAATAGAGCTCATTTCGATACTGTTTTTGGTTTCATAATGAGTTCATTTCGAACGCAAAATAGAAAAACATGTTTAACACATTATCAGTAACACACTTAATCAATTATTCTGTTATAAGACCATATCTAAATGTACCCATAATAAGTGGATTTAAATCTACAGATTCTTCAATATTTCAATATTTATTGATTTGCACAAGTTTTTTAGACCCTTCATTTTTAAAAATCATTTGATTAATTTTTTTAGAAGTTTCATTATTTTGGGCTGCGCAAGTTTCAATATCATTCATTAGAGAATTCACAATTAAGATACTCTCGCTTTATGAAAGTCCTCTGTTTTCTAACATGGTCATTGCTTTTGCAATAAACAAATACTTAATTAATAAAGATATAAGTTAATTTATTTTTTAATAAAGGATTTTAAAAAGATTTTTGCGCTTTTTACTGCTGCCGAACAATCAGGAACCACTCCGAACGAACCACGTTCTCCATCGTACGGTAACAAGTTCTGTTGGTAGTGATACTCAAACAAATGTTCCTTTTACATAAATATATGCTTAGAGCGAAACTTTATAATACAGTTTGCCAAATTATTAACGAGAGGAAATTGTAAACTAACAGTTTTGGCAATTTTATTTAAACCATGAGCTAGATACGTGCAATTAATGATTTTTTTCATGCTTTTATAAACTTTTTTTTTATTATTTCAAAAAGAAACAAATATGTATTCGTTTTTAAATGTCAAAATTATAAATAATTTAGAATCTGAAAGTTATGGGCCAAGAAATTTTTTTAATTTACAGTAATTTTCTTTGGTTTTCCTCTTTTGTGAAACATTATTTCTCAAAACTATTTCACATCTTAATTAAAGAGGGTGCTGCCTATGTTAAATTATTTCCCCTTTTGTCAAAACTAATTATCTAATTGTCAAAACTATATCACATTGTTATTACATGTGTGTAAGAATGAATGCTGAAAGAAGGCAAAATAACAAAATCTGGAACGAGGTACGTGCTTTTTTAATAATCAGAGAAATGAACGATGGTAGTTTTGCCGGTCCAGATAGGACTACGATTTAATGTTTTACCGAACACTGTAAGAAAAATTTAAAAGAGTTACAAAATAACGAACAAGATGAAAAAAGAATTGTTGGGCATCGTCAAAATAAATTTACTCAAGCTGAGCAAGAAAGACTGCAATTTAATTGATGAGGATTGCACTTTAACATTAAAACAATTAAAAACCAAATTGTTAGAGGGAAATCCACAACTAAAGGTGAGCATATCGACCATTGACAGAGCGATAAAGGCATTTCTCTATTCTGTATTGTGCCAGAAAGGCGTAACCTGTAAGATATTATCCAAAGTAGGTTTAATTATGTTGTTCTGTATACAAGAACAATGATTCATAGAGAAAAAATATATTTTATTGATGAATTTGGGAGTCAAGTGAATTCTAGAAGATCTTCTGGAAGATCACAGAAAAATAGTAGAGCCAATAAAGTTAATGCCCAATTAAGAGGCTATAATTATTCTATTGCTGCTGCAATGTGTATTAATTCATTATATTTATTCACCATTGAAGACAGGCCCTACAATGTAGAACACTTTCGAGAATTCTTGACATCTTTGATTGACCACTTAGCAGATGATAATATACAAGGTGCATATTTTGTCATGGACAACGTTCAATTTCATAGAACGGGTAAAGTACAACAACTGATCAGAGCTCATGGACATCTACCAGTATATCTGCCCTCGTACAGTCCTTCTTTAAACCCAATTGAAGAGTTATTTAACCAATGGAAAACTATCATAAAGAGAAGACTACGGATGAAGAACAACTGTATGTTCAAATTCATAATGCTTCCGAAGCTGTAACACAAGGACATTTCCAAAACTATGTTCGACATATGTAAACATATTTAGGAGATTGCCTCAACAGAAACGAAATTTTGAACTATACTGTAATATGTGTTTTTGAAAAGTATTGCATTACAAACATAATATATATGTGTATATAAAATTAATTAACGCGTGAGCGGTCTGTCAAGTAAAAAAAAACTCCTTTATTTCACTCTATATTTCATAACGAATTTGTTACTTCCTCAGGAGTGTAATTGAGAGTTAAAATTTAGCAAGCAACGACACTAAACATGTTAAAATTAATCAAATTTAAAACATTAAATTAATATGATATTGGTTTATCGTCAACCTTTAAAAAAAAAAGTTTTTTTTAAAGGGTTGAGAAACTATCAAACTATAGGTACATTCACATAATTAATTCACATAATTCATTTGGTCACCCAACGTGGTCGGCAAATTAATTCATGTATTTTTTTTACAATAACCCCAATTATACTTCAATATATATATATATATATATATATATATATATATATATATATATATATATATATATATATATATATATATGGTAGATTCAATTAGTTGGCGATTTAGAGTTATAACAAATAGTGAATTTCATTCGATATATTAATGTAAAAACGACGTATGTGGGAAATATTTTTGAGAAAAAGTGAAATATATTTGGCAAAATAGGAAAACCAAAAGAAAAACTGTAAATTAGAAATTAGCCACATATTGAAGAAGGTTGGTGCTCATTATTCAATAACTTTTTTTCATGTATTTGAGCCATTTATTTGAAGTTTATATGTATTTATTGTGATATTTTAAGCCTCGAATCAACTGATATACGTAAGTTTATGTAGTATTATTCATTATAATATTATACTTAAATAATTATATCAATATAACATAACATCGCAATGCAGTTGGTAATATTTTGATTGAGTACAAATTTTATTATTTCATTAATCATAGTAATAGAGTTTTTCAAAAATTATATTAATTAACTGCAGTGGAGAAAATGCTTATACTAGTATTCGCGTAAAAAACATAAAATTCGATACTACGATTAACTCTGCCATGCTTCGTGGAGAAATCATATAAAATAGAGATAATTTAAAAATATTTAATTTAAAAATACTTTGTTTATGTACCTGCGCTGGCATTAATGTTATTAATTTTAGTATCTAATTTTAGCATCTAATTTTAATATCTATTGATATAAGTGATGGCATTATAAATGGAAAATGTGTGTATGCACGAGGTCTTATTGTCCTCTGTTTGTTTGGTCAGAACAGCATTAGTGTCACAGACACCGCATGTTCATTGAATCAATCCAAACAAGTCGAAACTAGGTCGATTACGAAATTAAAGGATATTTTTCCAACAAAGAAAAGCTACGTATTATGCTGTTGTATAATTGTAACCCATGAAATTATTGACAAATTTAAATCTAACCTTACTGCAAATGTGGCAGTTTTTTTTAGTTGCCAAGTGGTGAGCCAGTATAAAACTGACAGGTAGTAGTGTCCATTGAAAAAAATGTTATTTTCTGATTACATAAGGTAATTTAATGAAATAGAAATATTTAATCTGGAAATGTACTGTATCACAAGAAACTAAAATTTGTGGCCAAACTAACACAAGGACAAAGTGCCAATGAAAGTTGTCTTACTATTGGAAAAAATAGATTAAAGGCAAGTAAGTTTAGTGCAATTTCGAAGGCTTGCATAAGGAATAAGTATTCGCCATCACTTTTCAGTCACCTTATTGACACACGTGATCTTAATTCTGTTCGCACAAATCATTGGGAAAGAAACAACGTAATAAAGAAATAAAAATTGTAAATAGCATAACGTTTTTATTTTGTCTCTTTTATAATTACATGTTATTTTTCGTAAATACACATTTATTATGTATTGCAAAAAAATATGTACCTACATTAAACAGTAAATTCCGAGAACATGATAATTTTTTTTCTGGATTCGTAAAGGTAAACCTATTTTCTCTTTCCCTCTTTTCTGTTCGAAAAGTATAGGGCCAAGACAATGGTAGCTATATGCCCCTAGAGTAGGTTCTTGACAATGTCTGAAAGTATTTGATCAAATGTCTCAAGATTTCGTACTATCAAATCCGATCTTTATCAATTTCTTTTAAATGTTCCTAATCTTAGGCTAGGAAGCTTAAAAAACTTACATGTTTCTCTTTGATTGTAGTGTTTATAATCTGGAATCTAACACATCATAATGACCACTAAAAAAACTGAAAGACAAAAGAACAATATATGAGGTCTTGCTGTCTCTCGCCAATGTAATCAAGTTCATCTTCAATTCCTTCCTCGTGTTTCCATTTCTTACTTTATCTCTTCTTGTTGTAGCTTTAACTTCTCGTAGATGCTTTATTTCGATCGCTGGTATTTTGTTACTCATTACTTTATTTGCCGTAGGAACTTTCAAAACCGCAAGTTAATTTTTATATGTTGTCTTAAATACTTTCATTCTAGTTTTTATCTTTATTTCTTTGTTTCTCATAAAGATCTGGCTCATTGAATGATATACTCTAATTTTCACTATCCTTTCAAATATTTTTAATTTTTATACTTAATTTAATATGTTAATTCACTTTTGTTTAGTTATTTCTTGTGTCAATTGCGTTAATAATTTTTGTTTTATTTTTTTATTATGAATAAGTAATAACAGCATTAAGAAAAAATATGGCTAGGCTTCGTGTTTATTAGTATTCAATGAATGTCGCTAATAATTATATACACTTATACTAGAACGACGACAGTGTCATGGAGCTTTGTTCCCTCAATTGGAATTAATCCAAAAATATATGGTATATTTTGTAAATAAGAAAAGGACTCCATAAAAATTAATTCAACCTAAATAAATATGAATCCTATAATTCGTACCAGTAAAATTGAAATGTTATTGAAGTTCGCAAACTATCAACTTATAAAATTTTAAGCAAGCCTAAATATTGTTCACATCAGCCAAGAACAAGTCAGAAAGAGGCAATTACATTTTTGTTATAAGCATATTCAGGAGTATAACCACAATGCTATGTTTCCGTTTCATATACTGTGGTTGGATGAACCCCGTATTATCAATATGTTTTTGATATGAACAACCGTAAACAATATATGCATTTGCTTTAAAAGGATTTTGATAATTTACTATACAATATTTTGTTTAACATAAACATGAACATATTGTTTCAACAGGATGAAAAGTGTTAGCGCATAGTCTTAATATTGAGATGAATTACTTGAATAATTGGTGATCGATGGATATGTAATCAGCCATATTTATGGCTCGATCGCTCGCTCAATTTAGCGCTAATGGATTTTCTCTTTGCGAACATAAAAATAAAGTTTATAAAATACGTCAATTTAGTAACGTAAAAGAGCTGCAAACTTGTATTCTAAGAGCATTTAAAATTATTCGCTGTACAGGACGAAGAGCGTAGTTACGCATAGTGAATAATTATGGTGACTTTGAACATTTAGAGTAACTTTATTATTAAATTTTGTTTAGTTTCCAGTAATTATTACAATTGTTTTTTAACTTAATTTTGCTATTGTTTAATTGTAAGTTGGCCAAAGAGTATTGTATCGTTTCCAAAAATACTATGATGTAACGTAATATGCGAATTTTCCTTATAATTTCGTTATTACTATAAATAAACTCTTTATACAGGCTGACCCAAAATGACCGAAAGGGTTTGAGTTCATTATAACTTCTTATTTAAGACATAATTATTAATTTTTTTTTATTTTAAATACAGTATATTAATTGAAAATATTTTTTAAAAAATTATATCTCGCAATGGATCGTTGATTTGAGAAATAAAGGTCAACGATTTTGGCACGTTGTTCAATTGTGTACCGTTCCATTTTAAATTCCCCAAGTCTTCTTTACAAAATACTGAAAACAACAAAAAAAAAATTATGATAAAAAAGTTATAAGGAATTATAACACCTTTTGGTCATTTTGGGCCACCCTGTACATTAATTAAATAAGGTAATTATGCTGTTGATTTTATCGCCACCTACTGCGATCCAAAGAAAAAAATCAAAATATTAATTTTTCATTAATTGTTCATTATTTTGAATGTTCCTTTAAGTATATTAAGCTTGATATATTTTGACTCATTTAATTAACTCTCCATCTCTACCAATTTAAGAGATGCTGATAGTAAGCACGATATCTGGGATACACGGTTTATAATATAAAAATATATAATTATGGATTGATAATAAAAATGGCATTTAGTACAATAAGTAAGCAATAGGTTTCTGCATTCCTGCTCCCAGTTTCTGGTTTCAAATTTATCTCTTTTTTTCATATATCGGCTAATCTTCTCAATCCATGATTTCTGAGGTGAGCTCTATTAGTTTCTTCCTGGATACATCCTATAAAAACTTGCCTAGACTACTTTCTATCCTTCATTCGCAATACTTAATCAAACCTTATCAAATGTCTTTTTTAAATAGAATTTCTTATTAATCAGCTTCATTACCAAAACTTTTCGCCTATATGTAAGCACTGATTCTACCCATAGTCCTACTAATACCTATTTTGTTTGTTTTACTTATCTTTTTATCTCACCAGATGAGATTAAAAGTTCCTGCTACTTACTATATTGTAACATTGAATTCCATTACCATCCACTATTGCTCCGACATACCTTAACTCATCAATCTGTTTCAACTATGCGTCCTCAATCTTCACCTCAATTACACTTGAATTGTCATATATAGATTGCGAAATATGTTCGGCGCACCAGAACCATGCGCCTTATAGGTAAATAAAATAAAATAAATAGTTATATCTATTTTATGAAACGTGAAACACTACCTTTCTATATAACGTATAAAATACTGTAATACAGGTAAACACGTCTGAATGAGATGTACAGTGCACTTCATTCATATAACATACATACATACATACATACATCCAGTGGCGGCTCTTGATGACGTACGATGT
This sequence comes from Melolontha melolontha, assembly GCA_935421215.2. Classification (NCBI taxonomy): domain Eukaryota; kingdom Metazoa; phylum Arthropoda; class Insecta; order Coleoptera; family Scarabaeidae; genus Melolontha; species Melolontha melolontha. The sequence continues at coordinate 63,636,332 of OW285240.1, forward strand.
GAGCTTGCTGCACGGATGAGACTGCTTCGTTTAAGCTTTCATATATACAGAGAAGCAAGTAACCGTACCGAAATCTTCCGAAATAGTTCGAAGTAGTCTCATCCGTGCAGCAGCGCACATCGTACGTCATCAAGAGCCGCCACTGCGATAGATCCGTACGCTTATGAAACGCCGACCGAATTTTCGCAATTAAATGGATTTGTGCAAATGCAACTTGGTTCGTTTGCGAAGCTCAGTGTGAAAATGTAACTAATAATAGGTATCTAGATAGCTTAAGCAGAATTGCTTCCACTTTTTCAACGTCGTTTCTACGTAAATATTGAACATTTCGGGACAGACTTAAACCTTGTCTAAGACCTTTGATAATATGGGCAGAATCTGAGCGAAATTGACTGTTTTATGTAGGTTGTATAGATCTTTTCTACTGTTTATCAAATAACAGCTGGTGCTGATGGATTTTCGTGTGTGCTTTAGTTTATTACGCGGTACGTTGTCGCATGCGTTTTTAATTTTCTTGCCTCTTATTTGAAAATAAATAATTCACTCATAATCGTTCCAATGCAAGCCCATTTGATCCTCCCTGCTATGCCAATTTCCCGTCTCAAACTCTTTTGAATTAGTTTTTATCCCAGAAAATCGTTTAGGGAACTTTTTATGCTTATGCCTCTATGGTAATTTATTTTCTGTTCTGCTTCTTTTGTTTAATGAGGGATGTTTTCAAATCTCTAGATACTTTTTGTAATAGCAGGCAAAGATTCATTAGACATTTCAGCCAGTTTAATAATACCAGTCCTCCATTTTAAATAGTTCCGCGGACATATTTCCAGGTTGGAGAACTTTCCGTTTTTCATTTTCCATTTACTTTCGTTCAGTTCGTTCGTATCTATTAATACAATTCTACGTCTTGTCTTAATTCCAGTTATTTTATAATGGAGTACAGCATTTATGAAAACACTTTAATATATTGGAATAAAACACCTTACAATTCATGGCTAGTGATGTGTACAGGGCATAGAAAATGTGCATATAATTTTATATATTGTGAAAGAGTAAGGTGTTTCGTTTCTTCAAATCCCCTTCTTCTATTTATAATTCCTCATTATTCTCTACAAGAATTGACTTGCAGTACTTTGTTCATCAACCGGTTTTTATTAGTGTCAATGATTTTTGATATAGCCATGCCACGTTGTCAATCTCGAATGTGTTGTTGTATGAGATTCTTTCAAATGACTACTGATTCTATGATGTAGATGCAGTAAGTATTTTGAATGGAATTCAAATCGTTTTAAATATTGATTGTTAGCACTTTACTTAATTGAATTTCACATCCAGCGGTGAAGTTCGTTTTAAGCATCTAGTTAGATGACTGTCTAATAACATTATTGCTAGCACATTTAGATGATATTAAACACGCGAGATCGTTTTTGTTACGCTCCACTAATACTTCATTTACTGTAGGCACTTCCATATCACTGTTTAGATCTTTAGATTGTGATAGATTTGTGACGAACCATGGAGTATCCATCGTTGAACATAGTACCTTGGACTGTAATCTCCCTAATAAGTATTTTAGATTTCACTCCTGTTCCCTATAATTACAGACCATATGTCCATACTGGTTTGAAAACTATTATTTACTAGAAACTTATTTCTTATAGAAAGTTGCGATTGACGTACCAATAGCTAATAGTATTTTTTTAATTGCATTTCTAGTTACTTACATTTGTTCCACATCTGAGTTTTCCGTGTTAAACCTAGGTCCAAGTGCATGCGTAAATATCTTACAAATTGAGCTGTGGGAATTTCTTTGCTTTCAATATGTCTAATTCATTACGACATTTGGTCAGTACGCTATTATTTGATTTTTGTTCATTCAACTATATAAGTCAAGTTTTAGTACATATTTCAATTTAATTCAATGTACTCTGGAGATTTTATGCTGCATTGATGGGATATTTATGAATAGTTAAAATTCCTGTATCGTCTGCAAAACTTGTAGTAATTCTATCGTCACAAGTGGATATGTCATATACATTATATATAGGATAGGTCCCAATACGTTGCCCTGTGAGATGTGTGATGTTATGGGGTATAGTACTGCATAGGTTGCTTCAAACTAAACTCTAAAATATCTTTCTATAAGGTATGACTTTAGGAGTATAAACATTGTACTAGGTAAATCTCTTTTAAGGTAATGAAAAAGTCCCCGACGCCAGACCTTGTCAAAGGCTTGTCTGACATCCAGGAAGGCTTCCCCGCAATAACGTTTCTCTTCTTACAATATCAACCACGCTCCGTATTTATTCAATCGTCAAATATTGTTTACTAAAACCAAATTGATGATCTGGTATCAATTTTTTCGTATTAGGGTTTCCTAAAGTATTTTTCTACAAATTTTTCTACAATCTTCAACATTATTGGAAGCGGAATGATAGATTGATAAAAAGACGGTTCATGGGGTAGCGTGTCAGATTTTCGTAAAAGAATAATTTCTGCTATTTTACAATGAACTGGTAAGTATTTTAATCTGAATAATGCATTATACAGTTGTGTTAACATAATTATTACTTTATGAGAATTGAAGAGTTCTTCTAGATGTCCGCCAAATGTCTCTGTATTCTTTTTGTCTGTTCGGGCCCAGTTGCTATTTGGTTTCCTTATGGGTAGGATTTGTCGACGTTGTTGTTTTATTTTTTCGCAACTCTCAACAGTGCCTGTTCGGTATCCTTAGCTGGTGTTAAATGTTGAAGGTTTTCTTGAAAACTAATATTTTTTAGTTCTTTGAGTCGCTCTTTTAACTGGCGTGCAATTTGATTAAATATTCTCTTAACCTTTAGATCTCTTGTTGTTTTCCAGATTTTTCGAAGAAGTTTTTTTTCGATTATTTTTTATCTAATGATTAGTGGACAATCAATTTTTTTTCTTATTATGTGTTGTTAGTGGCGTTATTTCCCAAGCAGCTTTCTATATTATTGTGGTGAAACTCTAAACTTCTTTTCTCCAATTCTTCAGCTATTTTTTGTAGCACTTATAGTTTAAATTTTCCATCAACCATTTCTCTGGAAAGTTGTCGGTTTGTTTCATTATTGTCAAATTTCAATGATGGTCCCTTTTCTCTTATGGATGAATGGACAGTTGCAATAACAGGAGTACGATCTGATTCAATATCAAAGTTTCGACACAATATCCAGATATTCTTCCGCGAAGCCTTTAGTGACAAAAAAGTCGAGACAATTTTTCAGGTTCTTTCCAGTAGGTAGGTTCAAAACTCAAAGGGTGACTGAAGTTTTGTTCGGTTATTCCCTTGGTATAGTACTCTTTCTGCCTCTTTTTAAAGCATACAATCTCGAATCCCAGCCGGTGTGTTTCGCATTATAGTTGTCACCAACCAAAAATCAACTTTAAATGTGGTTAAAAAGACTTACGAATGCACTTTTGTTTGCTGTGGGATAAATGTACTGCGGCTATAGACATAAGATCTATCCTATCTACCACCACTGTCTTGGTAAATAATATAGACGAAAATGAGCATAAAAGTGATAGTAGAAATATTTATAAAAATATAATACAAATTTTACACTAAGATCATTGTGATATATAAAGGACAAAGGAAAATAGAAATGCTAATATTATATTTCTCTTTATTGATCAGTTCCTTAAGAAATAGATAATCGTAGATTTTTCTGTTTAAAAGACTCATTAAAGATGTTAAACATGATAAACAAACTATATTTGCAAATGTGCCGATTTTCATAAATATTCTAATGCAGATTTGAATTTTATTGAATTTTAAGTAATTTATACAAAGTACGTCACTTATTCTCATAATATTGGCTTGGAAACCATTGAAGTAATTCTCCGCAATTAGTCATTTATTCTGCTTTTATAACAGAGAACAGAGATTATCTTTAATATTTTTGTATTGAAATTAGAAACAGAAGCTTTAATAGAGCAATAACAGTTCCATTAGCATCAAGAAAAGAAATTCAGATTTAAGAAAAATGAAAATGTCGAATCTTTCTTCGCCTGAATTTATTTGCGAAAACAGTATTATTATGTAAATATTGTAGACGTAGAAATAACCCTATTCATTCGATTCTTATCGACGTTTCAAAGATATCCGGATATTTATAACGAAGATATTCCCAAACTTTCCACGAGTAATAAATAACACCCTCTATTGGCAGTGAAATATGTTAAATTAATTGATTTCCATACATTATTTCACACACATGACAAAACATGTTTTGTTCGAACAGTTAGAGATTAGGTTATTCAGTTCTTCGAAATCGTATTGTGAACTTTCGCGTTACAGCAAATAAATTTTTCCATTCTCCCTTTCACATAAAAGGGATTAGTTTCGGTGAACTTTATAACTTTTGTGTGTTAGTTCAACAAAATCGAATATTTTTTATAATGAAAAAGAGTTTTTGCCGTAGTAAACATTATTCTGCAATTACTAGTATTAACTAAATACGTGTATATACTAAAAGGCTACTCACTAAATTAATTTAAATGTTTGTTGATAATGCCATGTATACAATTCGGTGTAACATAAATTTAACATAAGGTAGTTTATGTATTATTAGGAACCTAAGAGTTTTTCAGAGTTATATGTTGATGTATCAGAATAATTGAAACATACATGAGTAGGTAAACCCCACCAGTTTTGTATAATACAAAGGTATTTTTAATAATATAAAATATTATTAAAAATCTGGTGTGAAGAACACAAATACAGATTCACTATTAATATTTTTGTGAACCTGTATTTGTGTTCTTCACACCAGATTTTTAATAATATTTTATATTATTAAAAATACCTTTGTATTATATGTTGATAGCAATTTCTAGTGTCAGCAGTTAGAAATAATTTAATGAAATCACTTTTCTTAGATTTTATTAAAATATTTAAATAGTTATTTCGAATTGAATAATAAAAGAGCTATTACAAGTTTTAAAAAATTATATTTTTTGATGGCTTGCATTATCTTTTTTATTTTTGAATACAAAATATTAGGGAAAAAGAAAAAAGAAATATATATATGAGAAGATAATATAGAAATTTTTGGAAACAAACTATTTTATTGTTTTTCAAAATATTCGCCTTTATGGTCTATACACTTTTGCATGCGTACGAACCAGTTCTCAAAACATTTTTTCCACTCTGAAAGTTGTATCTCAGAAACATATGGTTTTCAAAGGTTTCGTTCGACTGCTTCTTGAGGTGTTGAAGATCGATGTCCACGCATTTTTTGTTTCACAGTTGGGAACAAAAAGATATCATTCGGCGACAAGCCAGGTGAATATGGACAATGAGACATTATTTCAATACTTTTCTCCTTCAAATAGTCAACTGTTAGACGTGCTGTATGGGAACTCGCATTGTCGGGATGAAGAATAATGTTGTTGTTCCTGATTTCGTCTATAACTTTTAGCAAACAAATTACCGTATACCATTCAGCGTTAACAGTTTTTCGATCCTCTAAAGGAATTGTTGCGATCCGTCCTGTACAGCCGAAGAAATAAGCGATCATTTTCTTGGAAGTGCTTCTTACACGAACAACTTTTGTGGGGTTCGGTATGTCTTGGAATACCCGAACAGCAGATTGTTGCTTAGTTTCAGGCTCATACGTATATATCCATGTTTTGTCATCTGTGACGATGTCGTATACGGATTTTGCGGTTTCTACGTCGAATTTCTTGCGCATCTCTTTACACCAATTGACACGAGCTGCTTCCTGTGCTTCGGTAAAGTTATGTGGAATCCATCTAGAACATATTTTTTTTTACAGATAAATGTTCATGTAAAATAATGAATGACAGTCTGCGATATGCCAAGAGATGCCTCTACCTCACTATAAGTCACATGTCGATCGTGTTCTATCATTTTCCGCACAGCATCGATGTTTTTTAGAATCGCAACAGTTTTTGGTCAATCTTTACGTGATTCATCACTCACTGAGGCACGACCATGACGAAATTCTGCAAACCAATTGTAAACTGTCTTCTCTGATTGTGCTTCATTACCAAAAGTTGAACGAAGCGATATAATGCATTCCTGTGGAGTAATCTCCATTATTTTACAAATACATTGTCTTAAAACTGCCACTGTCAACAAACTACTGACTCAATTTCTAAGGTATCGCGGATTTCTCATTGACAAATGTCGAACTATAAGAATATAGTGAATACATATGTCAAAAGCACCATCTATTGGTCGATTGAAAATGTAAAAGGTGTCCCTCGTATTAGGCGTCGATGCGTGACGCTAGCAACGTTACCATCCTAGTGTACCGAACGGTTTTAACAAGTCTGGTATGTTACTATCCCAAGAGCCTGCAAGGTTAGTTACGTGGACTATTTTTATTTTATAGAATTTACATCAATCCACCCTTGTATATACATAAAATAATAAAGAACTTATACATTAACTTTAAAGGTCTTCGATTCTTATGTAAGTATATAAGTATATTTTCTGAAATAATAAAAGGCTAATGTACTATTTATATTTTTAATTCTCTTTATCTATACACTATTTTAAAGTTAGATAAAATTCATTTTAGTTGTTTTTCGTGTTCTGTAATGAAACATAATTTCAATCCCAAATAAGTGATACACCTTTTAATTATATATACTCACATAAAAAAAGATACGGAAATTAGGGCAAACGATTAAAAAAGTTTGTAGCACAATAGTTGTTCCAGTATTCAACACGGAACTTAGTGTAACAACACAAAAGCGAGAAATGCCGCAGCAATGCAGCAATTCTCGAATAAACTACTCGGAAAGTTTTGCGTGTAACCTTTGTACGTATTCTTGTGAAGGTCCGGAGTTTCCGGAAATTTACCGGGGGAAAGTTAAATATTTAATTTTTAAGTGCTCTTTCTATTTAATTTTACAGAAATATTAATGTAGGAAAGCATTTCTGACAAACACTTAAAATTATTTGAATTGCTTTTTTCATACTTCCTATTAACTGAAACTCTTTTGTATGAAATGTATTATATAAATAGAAAGGAAAATGAAGTAATAATTATATTCATTTGAATTCTGTATACATTTCTTATGCAGACTGCTAGAAAAATTTCCGGAATCTAGTAGTTCAATTGGTAATTCGTACTAGAGCTTAGGTAACATTTAAAAGAAAGTAGTTGTTGAGGATACATGCAGGATCCTTTCGTATCACTTTAATATTAAGTATTTTTTAATATCACTTTAATATTAAGTATTTTTAAATTACTTTAAGAATCGATTAGGTTTCGATTAAGTATCATAACTAACCATTTTTAATTTAAATCAAATTAAATCAGTATGCTGTATCACACGGTATATGTTTATCAGGCGGCACTTCATATTTACATAAAGCGGTTGGTCCGATCCGGAGAATCTTAGGTACACGAGGTCAAATTTATATTCCTTTGCCAGCTTTAAACTATGTATACAATCAGGGTCTAGTTATATTGCCTTTCAGAACAATACTTCATATACTATCTAGTTAAATTCAAAGATCTTTTATTCAAAGTAATAGTGGGTTCTTTGTAAAAATATAATACCGTCAGTCCAAATTCATGTGCGCCGGATTACAGGATTGCCATTCAAGGTATGTACCTACAATAATTGGATCTTGGTAGTTCAAAGAACCTCCAAAACATTTGGTTTTACCGTCTGAATTTTCCAGGATTTTGTTAAATGGCGAAACGTTTCTAATCGCTGGGTTATTACGGCAATACAATTAATTCTATCATCAAAGAAACTAACAACGACAGTGTTTCCCATATTTTAATTTCAAGTTCAATTTTAAGTTCAACTGAGAACGCCTCTTTGTACAGTTTCTACCAATCATGGTATAGTGGGGATTTTGAATTATTCATTTGGAGTTTTCTTTATCACAAATTTCTCAATCTCAAGTCAGTCTTACCTACAAGTTTAACACAAACGAGTCTTACCTACAAGTTTAACACAAACAAGTCTTACCTACAAGTTTAACATACAAACAAGTTCTTTCGCGTTTATAACTTTATCGGGGTAAACTCCTCATTTCGAGTAATCAAACTCTCCTCAGAGAGTTAAGTTGTCTTAACATAGACATTAAGCTTATTCATTTAAGTATCAGTTTCTTTTATATATCATCAAACAAAAGTCATTCAAACAGTGCCGATACAAATAATTAATTACAAGACACAAGGTATCACAACAGTCATACTCAGAAGATAAATAGCTTAAGTTGTTGTAGCTTTAAAAATAAGTGTAAATTAGTGTAAATAAATATATTTAGATCAATTGCATTTATTCAAAAACTAACCTTTCACCGAAGAAAAAGCAATAAAGCGTATACAAACTTACACCTTGTGCGCGGTGAGTCATTCAATCATAATCGAGCTGTAATCAACGGGAACGAGCGACGAAGCATCGTCAACGGAACCGAAAAAGCCCGTCCATTTGGTCCTTCGACCCGGAACAGCCCGTCCATTTGGTCCTTCGAGCCGGATAGACAGCGACAACTCAAGCAGCTATCACAGTAAGTCTCCAATTAATTTTCCTCTATTTTTGCATTCCTAAGATCACCTTAGTCCAAACATGACTGACGTTGATTTAAAATCATTAAGAATCAAGAAAGCACACATCAAAGCACGAGTAACACGTGCGTCAAATTATTTAAATACATTAGACGAAGATGTGGACATAAACGATCTCAAAAGGCGTCAAGCTAGGTTATCAGATTCTCTCGAAGAATTTCAAACTATTCAAACAAACATAGAAATTCTAGATGACTTAGCAATTCAAGAAGACGAGCTTTGCGAATTTGAAAATAACTATTATCAGCTAATGAGTCGGTTTCAAAAAATAAGTGATAGTATAACAAGTATATCAGACAATAAACAAACTAGATTTAACGAAAGGCAACCTCAGCATTTAAATTCAATTCGTTTCCCTACAATCAACTTACCAACATTTTCGGGAAGATATGAAGAATGGGTGACCTTTCATGACATCTTTAATTCCATGATCCACATGGATACATCAATACCAGACATTCAAAAATATCAATACTTAAAAAGTGCACTTTCCGCAGATGCCGCAACAATTTTAGATTCATTAACAATTTCAAATGATAATTATAGTATTGCATGGGATATGTTAAAGTCTCGTTATGATAATAAGCGTATCATAATTCAACAACACATTAAAGGGATATTTGATTTACCCTCTATATCAAAGCAAAACGCTGCAGGACTACGACAAATAGTAGATGGAATTCTCAAGCATACACGTGCTTTGAATTCTCTAGGTCGTCCTACTGAAAATTGGGATGATTTGCTTGTATACTTAATAAACACAAAAATTGATCCACTCACAAACAAAGAGTGGGAAAATAGTTTACCATCAGCAACTACAATTTCCACTTTCAAAGATATTATTGAATTCTTAAACAAGAAATGTCAGACATTAGAAGTCATTCAAATACAAGATTCACAGCAACTAAATTCATCATCACATCATTCAAACTCGTCACACTTAAAATTTAGAAATACTAGACAAACATCACACATAACCACATCAATAACATGTCAGATTTGTTCAAAGAATCATTTAATCTTTCAATGCGACAAGTTTTTAAAACTGACTCCACAGCAACGTTTTAGTGAAGCCAGAAGTAAACGTATGTGCATCAACTGTTTAAAAAACAATCATACTACGCAACAATGCACGAGTGGTTCATGCAGAAAATGTAATAAAAAACATAACACATTATTACACTATCCGCAAGAACAGAGACAAGCAGACACGCCTGCATCAGATACAATACCATCAACAATTAACAACCATTGTGCAAATCAAAATCCAGCAAGCGCGATATTCTTATCCACAGCACTAATAAACATACAGGGGAAACATGGCACAATGCATGTGGGTCGAGCATTACTTGACTCCGGATCACAATCCAATTTCATGACAAAATCATTTGCTAACCGCTTAGGGTTAAATTCAGAAGACATAGACATACCAGTAGTTGGCATAAATCAATCGTCAACACATGTCAAAAGTATCGTCAATGCAAGAATAAAATCACGACATAATGCATTTCAAGCAACAATCAAATGTTTAGTCATAAACAAGATAACCGAAAGGTTACCATTAATCACAGTCGACACCACCAATTTTGCAATTCCACACAATATTAAGTTAGCCGATCCGAAATTTAACATCTCTAGCTCTATAGATATGTTGATAGGTACAGAGTTGTTCTGGAAACTAATGTGCATAGGTCAAATAAAGGCAAATCAAAATCATCCATATTTACAAAAAACACATCTTGGTTGGATCATAGCAGGTTCAGTGATCCAAGAAAGAAAGTTCGATACGCTCACAGTTTGTAACTTATCCTTAGACACAGCACTTGATCAAAAATTAACAAAATTTTGGAATTTAGAAGAGTATCCAAAGAAACTCACGTTTACCCCGGAACAACAAAGTTGCG